>CM059429.1:172346083-172354765 GCA_030390025.1 Squalus acanthias
TCTTTTACATCCACCTGAGAGGGCAGACGGGGCCTCTGTTTAACGTCTCACCCGAAAGACGGCACCTCCGACAGTGCAGCACTCCCTCAGCACTGCCCCTACGACAGTGCATCTCTCCTTGATTACTGCCCCTCCGACAGTGCGGCGCTCCCTCAATACTGCCCCTCCGACAGTGCGGCGCTCCCTCAGTACTGCCCCTCCGACAGTGAGGCGCTCCCTCAGTACTGCCCCTCCGACAGTGCAGCACGCCCTCAGTACTGCCCCTCCGACAGTGCAGCACTCCCTCAGTACTGCCCCTCCAACAGTACGGCACTCACTAAGTAATGACCCTCCAACAGTGCAGCACTCCCTCAGTACACTCCCTCGGTAGTGCAGCATTCCCTTAGTAGAGCCCCTCCGAAAGTGCAGCGCTCACTCAGTTCTGCCCCACCGACAGTGCAGCGTTCCCTCGGTACTGCCCCTCCGACAGTGCAGCGCTCCCTCGGTACTGCCCAACCGACAGTGCAGCGGTCCCTCGGTACTGCCCCTCCGACAGTGCAGCGCTCCCTCAGTACTGCCCCTCCGAAAGTGCAGCGCTCCCTCAGTACCACCCCTCCGACAGTGCAGTGCTCCCTCAGTGCTACCCCTCCAACAGCGCAGCGTTCCCTCGGTACTGCCCCTCCGACAGTGCAGCACTCCCTCATTACTGCCCCTCCGACAGTGCAGCACTCCCTCAGTACTGCCCCTCCAACAGTGCAGCTGTCCCTCAGTACTGCCCCACCGACAGTGCCGCACTCCCTCAGTACTGCTCCTCCGACAGTGCAGCGCTCCCTCAGTACTGCCCCTCCGACAGTGCGGTGCTCCCTCAGGACTGCCCCTCCGACAGTGCAGTGCTCCCTCAGTAATGCCCCTCCGACAGGGCAGCACTCCCTCAGTACTGCCCCTCCGACAGTGCTGCGCTCCCTCAGTACTGCCCCTCTGACAGTGCAGCGCTCCCTCAGTACTGCCCCTCTGACAGTGCAGCACTCCCTCGGTACTACCCCTCCGATTGTGCAGCGCTCCCTCAGTACACTCCCTCGGTAGTGCAGCACTCCCTCAGTACAGCCCCTCCGAAAGTGCAGCGCTCACTCAGTTCTGCCCCTCCGACAGTGCAGCGCTCCCTCAGCACTGACCCTACGACAGTGCAGCGCTCCCTCAGTACTGCCCCTCCGACAATGCAGTGCTCCCTCGGTACTGCCCCTCCGACAGTGCAGCGTTCCCTCATTATTGCTCCTCCAACGGTGCAGCGTTCCCTCGGTACTGCCCTCCGACAGTGCAGCGTTCCCTCATTACTGCTCCTCCAACAGTGCAGCACTCCCTCAGTACTGCCCCTCCAACAATGCATCTCTCCTTCAGTACTGCCCCTCCGACAGTGCGGTGCTCCCTCAGTACTGCCCCTCCGACAATGCATCTCTCCCTCAGTACTGCCCCTCCGACAGTGCGGCGCTCACTCAGTTCTGCCCCTCCGACAGGGCGGCGCTCCCTCAGTACTGTAACTCCGACAGTGCAGCGCTCCCTCAGTACTGCCCCTCCGACAGTGCAGCGCTCCCTCAGTACTGCCCCTCCGACAGTGCAGCGCTCCCTCAGTACTGCCACTCCGACAGTGCAGTGCTCCCACAGTACTGCCCCTCCGGCAGTGCAGCGCTCCCTCAGTACTGACCCTCCGAGAGTGCAGCGCTCCCTCAGTACTGCCCCTCCGACAGTGCAGCGCTCCTTCAGTACTGCCCCTCTGACAGTGCAGCGTTCCTTCAGTACAGCCCTTCCGACAGTGCAGCGCTCCCTCAGTCCTGCCCCTCCAACAGTGTGGCGCTCCCTCAGTACTGCCCCTCCGACAGTGCGGCGCTCCCTCAGTACACTTCCTCAATAATGCGGCGCTCCCTCAGCACTGCACCTCCGACAGTGCCACTCTCCCTCAGTACTGCCCCTCTGACAGTGTAGCGTTCCCTCAGTACTGAGCCTCCGACAGTGCAGCGCTCCCTCATTACTGCCCTTCCGACAGTGCGGCGCTCCCTCAGTACTGCCCCTCCGACAGTGCAGTGCTCCCTCAGTACTGCCCCTCCGACAGTTTAGCGCTCCCTCAGTACTGCCCCTCCGACAGTGCAGCGCTCCCTCAGTACTGCCCCTCCGACAGTGCAGCGCTCCCTCAGTACTGCCCCTCCTACAGTGCGGCGCTCCCTCAGTACTGCCCCTCCAACAGTGCAGCGCTCCCTCAGTACTGCCCCTCCGACAGTGCAGCGCTCCCTCAGTAATGCCCTTCCGACAGTGCAGCGCTCCCTCAGTACTGCCCCTCCGACAGTGCGGCGCTCCCTCAGTACACTTCCTCAGTAATGCGGCGCTCCCTCAGCACTGCCCCTTCGACAGTGCAGCGCTCCCTCAGTAGTGCCCCTCTGACAGTCCAGCACTCCCTCAGTACTGCCCCTCCGACAGTGCCACTCTCCCTCAGTACTGCCCCTCTGACAGTGTAGCGTTCCCTCAGTACTGCCCCTCCGACAGTGCGGCGCTCCCTCAGGACTGACCCTCCAACACTGCAGCGCTCCCTCAGTACTGCACCTCCGACAGTGCAGCGCTCCCTCAGTACTGCCCCTCCAACAGTGCAGCGCTCCCTCAGTACTGCCCCTCCGACAGTGCGGCGCCCCCTCAGTACACTTCCTCAGTAATGCAGCGCTCCCTCAGCACTGCCCCTTCGACAGTGCAGCGCTCCCTCAGTACTGCCCCTCCGACAGTGCAGCACTCCCTCAGTACTGCCCCTCCGACAGTGTAGCGTTCCCTCAGTACTGCCCCTCCGACAGTGCGGCGCTCCCTCAGTACTGCCCCTCCGACAGTGCAGCGCTCCCTCAGTACTGCCCCTCCGACAGTGCAGCGCTCCCTCAGTACTGCCGCTCCAACAGTGCAGCGCTCCCTCAGTACTGCCCCTCCGACAGTGCAGCGCTCCCTCAGTACTGCCCCTCCGACAGTGCAGCGCTCCCTCAGTACTGCCCCTCAGACAGTGCAGCGCTCCCTCAGTACTGCCCCTCCGACAGTGCAGCGCTCCCTCAGTACTGCCCCTCCGACAGTGCAGCGCTCCCTCAGTACTGCCACTCCGACAGTGCAGTGCTCCCACAGTACTGCCCCTCCGGCAGTGCAGCGCTCCCTCAGTACTGACCCTCCGAGAGTGCAGCGCTCCCTCAGTACTGCCCCTCCGACAGTGCAGCGCTCCTTCAGTACTGCCCCTCTGACAGTGCAGCGTTCCTTCAGTACAGCCCTTCCGACAGTGCAGCGCTCCCTCAGTCCTGCCCCTCCAACAGTGTGGCGCTCCCTCAGTACTGCCCCTCCGACAGTGCGGCGCTCCCTCAGTACACTTCCTCAATAATGCGGCGCTCCCTCAGCACTGCACCTCCGACAGTGCCGCGCTCCCTCAGTACTGCCCCTCCGACAGTGCCACTCTCCCTCAGTACTGCCCCTCCGACAGTGCGGCGCTCCCTCAGTACTGCCCCTCTGACAGTGTAGCGCTCCCTCAGTACTGCCACTCCAACGGTGCAGCGCTCCCTCAGTACTGCCCTTCCGACAGTGCAGCGCTCCCTCAGTACTGCCCCTCCGACAGTTTAGCGCTCCCTCAGTACTGCTCCTCCGACAGTGCAGCGCTCCCTCAGTACTGCCCCTCCGACAGTGCAGCGCTCCCTCAGTACTGACCCTCCGACAGTGCGGCGCTCCCTCAGTACTGCCCCTCCAACAGTGCAGCGCTCCCTCAGTACTGCCCCTCCGACAGGGCAGCGCTCCCTCAATACTGCCCCTCTGACAGTGTAGCGCTCCCTCAGTACTGCCCCTCCTACAGTGCGGCGCTCCCTCAGTACTGCCCCTCCAACAGTGCAGCGCTCCCTCAGTACTGCCCCTCCGACAGTGCAGCGCTCCCTCAGTAATGCCCTTCCGACAGTGCAGCGCTCCCTCAGTACTGCCCCTCCGACAGTGCGGCGCTCCCTCAGTACACTTCCTCAGTAATGCGGCGCTCCCTCAGCACTGCCCCTTCGACAGTGCAGCGCTCCCTCAGTACTGCCCCTCTGACAGTCCAGCACTCCCTCAGTGCTGCCCCTCCGACAGTGCCACTCTCCCTCAGTACTGCCCCTCTGACAGTGTAGCGTTCCCTCAGTACTGCCCCTCCGACAGTGCGGCGCTCCCTCAGAAACATAGAAACATAGAAACATAGAAAATAGGTACAGGAGTAGACCATTCGGTCCTTCGAGCCTGCACCGCCATTCAATGCGTTCATGGCTGAACATGCTACCTCAGTACCCCATTCCTGCTTTCTCGCCATACCCCTTGATCCCCCTAGTTGTGAGTGTTATATCTAACTCCCTTTGAATATATTTAGCGAACTGGCCTCAACAACCTTCTGTGGAAGAGAATTCCATAGATTCACCACTCTCTGGGTGAAGAAGTTCCTCCTCAGCTCAGTCCTAAATGGCTTCCCCTTAATCCTTAGACTGTGACCCCTGGTTCTAGTTTTCCCTACCATTGGGAACATTCTGCCCGCATCTAATTTGTCTAAACCAGTCAGGATTTTAAATGTCTCTATAAGATCCCCCCTCATTCTTCTGAACTCCAGAGGATACAAGTTCAGTTGACCCAATCTTTCTTGATATGTCAGTCCGGCCATCCCAGGAATCAATCTAGTGAACCTTCGCTGCACTCCCTCAATAGCAAGAATGTCCTTCCTTAAGTTAGGAGACCAAAACTGCGCACAATACTCCAGGTGTGGCCTCACCAAGGCCCTGTACAACTGCAGCATCACCTCCCTACTCCTGTACTCAAATCCCCTTACTATGAAGGCCATCATTCCGTTTGCTTTCTTGACTGCCTGCTGCACTTGCATTCCCACCTTCAATGACTGATGTACCATGATGGCCAGGTCTCGTTGCACCTCCCCTTTCCCTAATCTGCCACCATTCAGGTAATAGTCCGCCTCTCTATTTTTACCACCAAAGTGGATAACCTCACATTTATCCACATTGTACTTCATCTGCCATACATTTGCCCATTCACCCAACCTGTCCAAGTCACTCTGTAGCCTCCTAGCATCCTCCTCATTGTTCACACTGCCTCCCAATTTAGTGTCATCCGCAAATTTGGAGATATTACATTTAATCCCTTCGTCCAAATCATTAATATATAATGTAAACAGCTGGGGTCCCAGCACCGAACCCTGCGGTACCCCGCTGGTCACTGCCTGCCATTCTGAAAAGTACCCATTTACTCCTACTCTTTGTTTCCTGTGTGCCAACCAGTTCTCAATCCACGTCAACACATTACCCCCAATCCCATGTGCTTTAACTTTGCTCACCAATCTCTTGTGTGGAACCTTGTCGAAGGCCTTCTGAAAGTCCAAATACACCACATCTACTGGTTCCCCCCTGTCCACCCTATTGGAAACATCCTCAAAAAATTCCAGAAGATTTGTCAAGCATGATTTCCCTTTCACAAATCCATGCTGACTTGGACCTATCATGTCGCCACTTTCCAAATGGTCTGTTATGATATCTTTAATAATTGCTTCCATCATTTTACCCACAACCGATGTCAGGCTGACCGGTCTATAATTCCCTGCTTTCTCCCTCCCTCCTTTTTTAAAAAGAGGGGTTACATTGGCCACCCTCCACTCCATCGGAACTGATCCAGAGTCTAAGGAATGTTGGAAAATGATCGTCAATGCATCCACTATTTCCAAGGCCACCTCCTTAAGTACTCTGGGATGCAGACCATCAGGCCCCGGGGATTTTTCAGCCTTCAGTCCCATCAATTTTCCCAATACCTTTTCCCGACTAATAAGGATTTCCCTCAGCTCCTCCCTCTTACCAGATCCTCTGACCCCTTTTATTTCCGGCAGGTTGTGTGTGTCCTCCACAGTAAACACCGAACCAAAGTACTTGTTCAATTGATCTGCCATTTCCTTGTTCCCCATTACGACTTCCCCTGTTTCCGACTGCAGGGGACCTACGTTTGTTTTTACTAACCTCTTTCTTTTTACATATTTATAGAAGCTTTTGCTGTCCATTTTAATGTTCTCTGCAAGCTTCCTTTCATATTTTATTTTCCCTGCCCTAATCAAACCCTTCGTCCTCCTCTGCTGAGTTTTGAAGTTCTCCCAGTCCCCGGGTTTGCTGCTACTTCTGGCCAATTTGTATGCAACTTCCTTGGTTTTAATACTATCCCTGATTTCCCTTGTTAGCCATGGTTGAGCCACCTTCCCTTTTTTATTTTTACGCCAGACCGGGATGTACAATTGTTGTAGTTCATCCATGCGATCTCTAAATGTCTGCCATTGCCCTTCCACTGATAGCCCCTTAAATATCGCTTGCCAATTTAACCTCGCCAATTCACGCCTCATACCCTCAAAGTTGCCCTTATTTAAGTTCTGGACCATGGTCTCTGACTTAACTGTTTCCTTCTCCATCCTAATGTAGAACTCCACCATACTATGGTCACTCTTCCCCAGGGGGCCTCGTACCACAAGATTGCTGATTAGTCCTTCCTCATTACACAACACCCAGTCCAGGATGGCCTCCCCTCGAGTTGGTTCCTCAACATATTGGTTTAGGGAACCATCCCTTAAACACTCCAGGAAATCCTCCTCCACCGTATTGCTTCCAGTTTGAGTAGCCCAATCTATATGCATATTAAAGTCACCCATGATAACTGCCGTGCCTTTTTTGCACGCACCTCTGATTTCCTGTTTCATACCCTCCCCCACCTCACTACTGCTGTTTGGAGGTCTGTACACAACTCCCACTAACGTTTTCTGCCCTTTGGTGTTCTGCAGCTCAACCCATATTGATTCCACATCCTCCAAGCTGATGTCCTTCCTAGCTATTGCATTAATCTCCTCTTTAACCAGCAATGCTACCCCACCCCCTTTTCCTTTTATTCTATCCTTTCTGAATGTTGAATACCCCTGGATGTTCAGTTCCCAGCCTTGATTGTTCTGGAGCCACGTCTCTGTAATCCCAATCACATCGTATCCGTTAACATCTATTTGCACAGTCAATTCATCCACCTTATTACGGATACTCCTTGCATTAAGACACAGAGCCTTTAGGCTTGTTTTATTAACATCCTTTGTCCTTTTAGACTTATGATTTAGTATGGCCCTTTGTGTTTCTTGCCTTTGTTTACTCGGCCTTCCCCTATTGTTTCTCACCCTTCTAACATTTGTTTCTGACTGCATATTACTTCCCCCTGTTTCGCTACATAGGTTCCCATTCCCCTGCCATATTAGTTTAAATCCTCCCGAACTGCTTTAGCAAATATTACCCCGAGGACATCGGTTCCAGTCCTGCCCAAGTGCAGACCGTCCCTTTTGTACAGGTCCCACTTCCCCCAGAACTGGTTCCAATGCCTCAGGAATTTGAATCCCTCCCTCCTGCACCACTGCTCAAGCCACGTATTCAATCTCACTATCCTGTTCTCTCTATTCTGATTAGCATGTGGCCCTGGTAGCAATCCAGAGATTACTACCTTAGAGGTCCTACTTTTTAATTTAGCTCCAAGCTCCCTAAATTCTGCTTGTAGGACCTCTTCCCGCTTTTTACCTATATCGTTGGTACCTACATGCACCACGACAGCTGGCTGTTCACCCTCCTCTTCAGAATGTTCTGCAGCCGCTCCGAGACATCCTTGACCCTTGCACCAGGGAGGCAACATACCATCCTGGAATCTCGGTTGCGGCCACAGAAACTCCTGTCTATTCCCCTTACAATTGAGTCCCCTATCACTATAGCCCTGCCACTCTTTTTCCCGCCCTGCTGTGCAGCAGAGCCAGCCATGGTGCCATGAACCTGGCTGCTAGTGCCTTCCCCTGGTAGGCCATCGCCCCCAACAGTATCCAAAGCGGCATACCTGTTTTGGAGGGAGATGACCACAGGAGACTCCTGCACTACCTTCCTGATATTGCCCTGCTTCTTGGTCACCAATTCACTGTCTGTCCTAGCCTTTACCTGCGGTGTGGACAAGTCACTAAATGAGCGATTCACCGAGTTCTCGGCATCGTGCATGCTCCAGAGTGAGTCCACCCGCAGCTCCAGCACCGCCATGCGGGCTGTCAGGAGCTGCAGCTGGACACACTTCCCGCACACGTAGTTGTCAGGGACACTGGAAGTGTCCCTGGTTTCCCACATGGCACAGGAGGAGCATGAAACGGGTCCGAGACTTCCTGTCATGACTTAACCCTTATGTTACTTTAGGACTGACCCTCCAACACTGCAGCGCTCCCTCAGTACTGCACCTCCGAAGGTGCAGCGCTCCCTCAGTACAGCCCCTCCAACAGTGCAGCGCTCCCTCAGTACTGCCCCTCGGACAGTGCAGCACTCCCTCAGTACTGCCCCTCCGACAGTGCGGTGCTCCCTCAGTACCGCGCCTCTAACAGTGCGGCGCTCCCTCAGTACTGCCCCTCCAACAGTGCAGCGCTCCCTCAGCACTGCCCCTCCGACAGTGCAGCGCTCCCTCAGTACTGCCCCTCCAACAGTGCGGCACTCCCTCAGTACTGCCCCTCCGACAGTGCCACTCTCCCTCAGTACTGCCCCTCTGACAGTGTAGCGTTCCCTCAGTACTGCCCCTCCGACAGTGCGGCGCTCCCTCAGTACTGCCCCTCCGACAGTGCAGCGCTCCCTCAGTACTGCCCCTCCAACAGTGCAGCGC
>CM059429.1:172362465-172664965 GCA_030390025.1 Squalus acanthias
TGCCCCTCCGACAGTGCAGCGCTCCCTCATTACTGCCCTTCCGACAGTGCGGCGCTCCCTCAGTACTGCCCCTCCGACAGTGCAGCGCTCCCTCAGTACTGACCCTCCGACAGTCCGGCGCTCCCTCAGCACTGCCCCTCTGAGAGTGCAGCACTCCCTCAGTACTACCCCTCCGATCGTGCAGTGCTCCCTCAGTACTGCCGCTCCGACAGTGCAGCACTCCCTCAGTACTGCCCCTCCGACAGTTTAGCGCTCCCTCAGTACTGCCCCTGCGACAGTGCAGCGCTCCCTCAGTACTGCCCCTCCGACAGTGCAGCGCTCCCTCAGTACTGCCCCTCCTACAGTGCGGCGCTCCCTCAGTACTGCCCCTCCAACAGTGCAGCGCTCCCTCAGTACTGCCCCTCCGACAGTGCAGCGCTCCCTCAGTAAGGCCCTTCCGACAGTGCAGCGCTCCCTCAGTACTGCCCCTCCGACAGTGCGGCGCTCCCTCAGTACACTTCCTCAGTAATGCGGCGCTCCCTCAGCACTGCCCCTTCGACAGTGCAGCGCTCCCTCAGTAGTGCCCCTCTGACAGTCCAGCACTCCCTCAGTACTGCCCCTCCGACAGTGCCACTCTCCCTCAGTACTGCCCCTCTGACAGTGTAGCGTTCCCTCAGTACTGCCCCTCCGACAGTGCGGCGCTCCCTCAGGACTGACCCTCCAACACTGCAGCGCTCCCTCAGTACTGCACCTCCGACAGTGCAGCGCTCCCTCAGTACTGCCCCTCCAACAGTGCAGCGCTCCCTCAGTACTGCCCCTCCGACAGTGCGGCGCCCCCTCAGTACACTTCCTCAGTAATGCAGCGCTCCCTCAGCACTGCCCCTTCGACAGTGCAGCGCTCCCTCAGTACTGCCCCTCCGACAGTGCAGCACTCCCTCAGTACTGCCCCTCCGACAGTGTAGCGTTCCCTCAGTACTGCCCCTCCGACAGTGCGGCGTTCCCTCAGTACTGCCCCTCCGACAGTGCGGCGCTCCCTCAGGACTGACCCTCCAACACTGCAGCGCTCCCTCAGTACTGCACCTCCGACAGTGCAGCGCTCCCTCAGTACTGCCCCTCCAACAGTGCAGCGCTCCCTCAGTACTGCCCCTCCGACAGTGCGGCGCCCCCTCAGTACACTTCCTCAGTAATGCAGCGCTCCCTCAGCACTGCCCCTTCGACAGTGCAGCGCTCCCTCAGTACTGCCCCTCCGACAGTGCAGCACTCCCTCAGTACTGCCCCACCGACAGTGTAGCGTTCCCTCAGTACTGCCCCTCCGACAGTGCGGCGCTCCCTCAGTACTGCCCCTCCGACAGTGCAGCGCTCCCTCAGTACTGCCCCTCCGACAGTGCGGCGCTCCCTCAGTACTGCCCCTCTGACAGTGTAGCGCTCCCTCAGTACTGCCACTCCAACGGTGCGGTGCTCCCTCAGTACTGCCCCTCCGACAGTGCAGCGCTCCCTCAGTACTGCCCTTCCGACAGTGCAGCGCTCCCTCAGTACTGCCTCTCCGACAGTTTAGCGCTCCCTCAGTACTGCCCCTCCGACAGTGCAGCGCTCCCTCAGTACTGCCCCTCCGACAGTTTAGCGCTCCCTCAGTACTGCCCCTCCGACAGTGCGGCGCTCCCTCAGTACTGCCCCTCCGACAGGGCAGCGCTCCCTCAATACTGCCCCTCTGACAGTGTAGCGCTCCCTCAGTACTGCCCCTCCTACAGTGCAGCGCTCCCTCAGTACTGCCCCTCCAACAGTGCAGTGCTCCCTCAGTACTGCCCCTCCGACAGTGCAGCGCTCCCTCAGTAATGCCCTTCCGACAGTGCAGCGCTCCCTCAGTACTGCCCCTCCGACAGTGCGGCGCTCCCTCAGTACACTTCCTCAGTAATGCGGCGCTCCCTCAGCACTGCCCCTTCGACAGTGCAGCGCTCCCTCAGTACTGCCCCTCTGACAGTCCAGCACTCCCTCAGTGCTGCCCCTCCGACAGTGCCACTCTCCCTCAGTACTGCCCCTCTGACAGTGTAGCGTTCCCTCAGTACTGCCCCTCCGACAGTGCGGCGCTCCCTCAGAAACATAGAAACATAGAAACATAGAAAATAGGTACAGGAGTAGACCATTCGGTCCTTCGAGCCTGCACCGCCATTCAATGCGTTCATGGCTGAACATGCTCCCTCAGTACCCCATTCCTGCTTTCTCGCCATACCCCTTGATCCCCCTAGTTGTGAGTGTTATATCTAACTCCCTTTTGAATATATTTAGCGAACTGGCCTCAACAACCTTCTGTGGAAGAGAATTCCATAGATTCACCACTCTCTGGGTGAAGAAGTTCCTCCTCAGCTCAGTCCTAAATGGCTTCCCCTTAATCCTTAGACTGTGACCCCTGGTTCTAGTTTTCCCTACCATTGGGAACATTCTGCCCACATCTAATTTGTCTAAACCAGTCTCTATAAGATCCCCCCTCATTCTTCTGAACTCCAGAGGATACAAGTTCAGTTGACCCAATCTTTCTTGATATGTCAGTCCGGCCATCCCAGGAATCAATCTAGTGAACCTTCGCTGCACTCCCTCAATAGCAAGAATGTCCTTCCTTAAGTTAGGAGACCAAAACTGCGCACAATACTCCAGGTGTGGCCTCACCAAGGCCCTGTACAACTGCAGCATCACCTCCCTACTCCTGTACTCAAATCCCCTTACTATGAAGGCCATCATTCCATTTGCTTTCTTGACTGCCTGCTGCACTTGCATTCCCACCTTCAATGACTGATGTACCATGATGCCCAGGTCTCGTTGCACCTCCCCTTTCCCTAATCTGCCACCATTCAGGTAATAGTCCGCCTCTCTATTTTTACCACCAAAGTGGATAACCTCACATTTATCCACATTGTACTTCATCTGCCATACATTTGCCCATTCACCCAACCTGTCCAAGTCATTCTGTAGCCTCCTAGCATCCTCCTCATTGTTCACACTGCCTCCCAATTTAGTGTCATCCGCAAATTTGGAGATATTACATTTAATCCCTTCGTCCAAATCATTAATATATAATGTAAACAGCTGGGGTCCCAGCACCGAACCCTGCGGTACCCCGCTGGTCACTGCCTGCCATTCTAAAAAGTACCCATTTACTCCTACTCTTTGTTTCCTGTGTGCCAACCAGTTCTCAATCCACGTCAACACATTACCCCCAATCCCATGTGCTTTAACTTTGCTCACCAATCTCTTGTGTGGAACCTTGTCGAAGGCCTTCTGAAAGTCCAAATACACCACATCTACTGGTTCCCCCCTGTCCACCCTATTGGAAACATCCTCAAAAAATTCCAGAAGATTTGTCAAGCATGATTTCCCTTTCACAAATCCATGCTGACTTGGACCTATCATGTCGCCACTTTCCAAATGGTCTGTTATGATATCTTTAATAATTGCTTCCATCATTTTACCCACAACCGATGTCAGGCTGACCGGTCTATAATTCCCTGCTTTCTCCCTCCCTCCTTTTTTAAAAAGAGGGGTTACATTGGCCACCCTCCACTCCATCGGAACTGATCCAGAGTCTAAGGAATGTTGGAAAATGATCGTCAATGCATCCACTATTTCCAAGGCCACCTCCTTAAGTACTCTGGGATGCAGACCATCAGGCCCCGGGGATTTTTCAGCCTTCAGTCCCATCAATTTTCCCAATACCTTTTCCCGACTAATAAGGATTTCCCTCAGCTCCTCCCTCTTACCAGATCCTCTGACCCCTTTTATTTCCGGCAGGTTGTGTGTGTCCTCCACAGTAAACACCGAACCAAAGTACTTGTTCAATTGATCTGCCATTTCCTTGTTCCCCATTACGACTTCCCCTGTTTCCGACTGCAGGGGACCTACGTTTGTTTTTACTAACCTCTTTCTTTTTACATATTTATAGAAGCTTTTGCTGTCCATTTTAATGTTCTCTGCAAGCTTCCTTTCATATTTTATTTTCCCTGCCCTAATCAAACCCTTCGTCCTCCTCTGCTGAGTTTTGAAGTTCTCCCAGTCCCCGGGTTTGCTGCTACTTCTGGCCAATTTGTATGCAACTTCCTTGGTTTTAATACTATCCCTGATTTCCCTTGTTAGCCATGGTTGAGCCACCTTCCCTTTTTTATTTTTACGCCAGACCGTGATGTACAATTGTTGTAGTTCATCCATGCGATCTCTAAATGTCTGCCATTGCCCTTCCACTGATAGCCCCTTAAATATCGCTTGCCAATTTAACCTCGCCAATTCACGCCTCATACCCTCAAAGTTGCCCTTATTTAAGTTCTGGACCATGGTCTCTGACTTAACTGTTTCCTTCTCCATCCTAATGTAGGACTCCACCATACTATGGTCACTCTTCCCCAGGGGGCCTCGTACCACAAGATTGCTGATTAGTCCTTCCTCATTACACAACACCCAGTCCAGGATGGCCTCCCCTCGAGTTGGTTCCTCAACATATTGGTTTAGGGAACCATCCCTTAAACACTCCAGGAAATCCTCCTCCACCGTATTGCTTCCAGTTTGAGTAGCCCAATCTATATGCATATTAAAGTCACCCATGATAACTGCCGTGCCTTTTTTGCACGCACCTCTGATTTCCTGTTTCATACCCTCCCCCACCTCACTACTGCTGTTTGGAGGTCTGTACACAACTCCCACTAACGTTTTCTGCCCTTTGGTGTTCTGCAGCTCAACCCATATTGATTCCACATCCTCCAAGCTGATGTCCTTCCTAGCTATTGCATTAATCTCCTCTTTAACCAGCAATGCTACCCCACCCCCTTTTCCTTTTATTCTATCCTTTCTGAATGTTGAATACCCCTGGATGTTCAGTTCCCAGCCTTGATTGTTCTGGAGCCACGTCTCTGTAATCCCAATCACATCGTATCCGTTAACATCTATTTGCACAGTCAATTCATCCACCTTATTACGGATACTCCTTGCATTAAGACACAGAGCCTTTAGGCTTGTTTTATTAACATCCTTTGTCCTTTTAGACTTATGATTTAGTATGGCCCTTTGTGTTTCTTGCCTTTGTTTACTCGGCCTTCCCCTATTGTTTCTCACCCTTCTAACATTTGTTTCTGACTGCATATTACTTCCCCCTGTTTCGCTACATAGGTTCCCATTCCCCTGCCATATTAGTTTAAATCCTCCCGAACTGCTTTAGCAAATATTACCCCGAGGACATCGGTTCCAGTCCTGCCCAAGTGCAGACCGTCCCTTTTGTACAGGTCCCACTTCCCCCAGAACTGGTTCCAATGCCTCAGGAATTTGAATCCCTCCCTCCTGCACCACTGCTGAAGCCACGTATTCAATCTCACTATCCTGTTCTCTCTATTCTGATTAGCACGTGGCCCTGGTAGCAATCCAGAGATTACTACCTTAGAGGTCCTACTTTTTAATTTAGCTCCTAGCTCCCTAAATTCTGCTTGTAGGACCTCTTCCCGCTTTTTACCTATATCGTTGGTACCTACATGCACCACGACAGCTGGCTGTTCACCCTCCCTCTTCAGAATGTTCTGCAGCCGCTCCGAGACATCCTTGACCCTTGCACCAGGGAGGCAACATACCATCCTGGAATCTCGGTTGCGGCCACAGAAACTCCTGTCTATTCCCCTTACAATTGAGTCCCCTATCACTATAGCCCTGCCACTCTTTTTCCCGCCCTGCTGTGCAGCAGAGCCAGCCATGGTGCCATGAACCTGGCTGCTAGTGCCTTCCCCTGGTAGGCCATCTCCCCCAACAGTATCCAAAGCGGCATACCTGTTTTGGAGGGAGATGACCACAGGGGACTCCTGCACTACCTTCCTGATATTGCCCTGCTTCTTGGTCACCCATACACTGTCTGTCCTAGCCTTTACCTGCGGTGTGGACAACTCACTAAATGAGCGATTCACCGAGTTCTCGGCATCGTGCATGCTCCAGAGTGAGTCCACCCGCAGCTCCAGCACCGCCATGCGGGCTGTCAGGAGCTGCAGCTGGACACACTTCCCGCACACGTAGTTGTCAGGGACACTGGAAGTGTCCCTGGTTTCCCACATGGCACAGGAGGAGCATGAAACGGGTCCGAGACTTCCTGTCATGACTTAACCCTTATGTTACTTTAGGACTGACCCTCCAACACTGCAGCGCTCCATCAGTACTGCACCTCCGACAGTGCAGCGCTCCCTCAGTACTGCCCCTCCAACAGTGCAGCGCTCCCTCAGTACTGCCCCTCGGACAGTGCAGCACTCCCTCAGTACTGCCCCTCCGACAGTGCGGCGCTCCCTCAGTACTGCGCCTCTAACAGTGCGGCGCACCCTCAGTACTGCCCCTCCAACAGTGCAGCGCTCCCTCAGCACTGCCCCTCCGACAGTGCAGCGCTCCCTCAGTACTGCCCCTCCGACAGAGCGGCACTCCCTCAGTACTGCCCCTCCGACAGTGCCACTCTCCCTCAGTACTGCCCCTCTGACAGTGTAGCGTTCCCTCAGTACTGCCCCTCCGACAGTGCGGCGCTCCCTCAGTACTGCCCCTCCGACAGTGCAGCGCTCCCTCAGTACTGCCCCTCCAACAGTGCAGCGCTCCCTCAGTACTGCCCCTCCGACAGTGCAGCGCTCCCTCAGTACTGCCCCTCCAACAGTGCAGCGCCCCCTCAGTACTGCCCCTCCGACAGTGCAGCACTCCCTCAGTGCTGCCCTTCCGACAGTGCAGCGCTCCCTCAGTATTGACCCTCCGATAGTGCAGCACTCCCTCAGTACTGCCCCTCCGACAGTGCAGCGCTCCCTCAGTACTGCCCCTCCGACAGTGCGGCGCTCCCTCAGTACTGCCCCTCCGTCAGTGCAGCGCTCCCTCAGTACTGCCCCTCCGACAGTGCATCGCTCCCTCAGTATTGACCCTCCGACAGTGCGGCGCTCCCTCAGTACTGCCCCTCCGACAGTGCATCGCTCCCTCAGTATTGACCCTCCAACAGTGTGGCGCTCCCTCAGTACACTCCCTCAGTAGTGCAGTGCTCCCTCAGTACTGCCCCTCCGACAGTGCGGCGCTCCCTCAGTACTGACCATCCGACAGTGCGGCGCTCCCTCAGTACTGACCATCCGACAGTGTGGCGCTCCCTCAGTACACTCCCTCAGTAGTGCAGTGCTCCCTCAGTACTGCCCCTCCGACAGTGCGGCGCTCCCTCAGTACTGACCATCCGACAGTGCGGCGCTCACTCAGTACTGCCCCTCCGAAAGTGCGGCGATCCCTCAGTACTGCCTCTCCGACAGTGCAGCACTCCCTCAGTACTGCCCCTCCGACAGTGCAGCGCTCCCTCAGTACTGCCCCTCCGACAGTGCAGCGCTCCCTCAGTACTGCCCCTCCGACAGTGCGGCACTCCCTCAGTACTGCCCCTCCGACAGTGCAGCGCTCCCTCAGTACTGCCCCTCCGACAGTGCGGCACTCCCTCAGTACTGCCCCTCCGACAGTGCAGCGCTCCCTCAGTACTGACCCTCCGACAGTCCGGCGCTCCCTCAGCACTGCCCCTCTGACAGTGCAGCACTGCCTCAGTACTACCCCTCCGACAGTGCGGCACTCCCTCAGTACTGCCCCTCCGACAGTGCCACTCTCCCTCAGTACTGCCCCTCTGACAGTGTAGCGTTCCCTCAGTACTGCCCCTCCGACAGTGCAGCACTCCCTCAGTACTGCCCCTCCGACAGTGCAGCGCTCCCTCAGTACTGCCCCCCCGACAGTGCAGCGCTCCCTCAGTACTGCCCCTCCGACAGTGCAGCGCTCCCTCAGTACTGCCCCTCCGACAGTGCGGCACTCCCTCAGTACTGCCCCTCCGACAGTGCAGCGCTCCCTCAGTACTGACCCTCCGACAGTCCGGCGCTCCCTCAGTACTGCCCCTCCGATCGTGCAGTGCTCCCTCAGTACTGCCCCTCCGACAGTCCGGCGCTCCCTCAGCACTGCCCCTCTGACAGTGCAGCACTCCCTCAGTACTACCCCTCCGATCGTGCAGTGCTCCCTCAGTACTGCCCCTCCAACGGTGTGGTGCTCCCTCAGTCGTGCCCCTCCGATTGTGCGGCGATCCCTCAGTACTGCCCCTCCAGCAGTGCGGCACTCCCTCAGTACTGCCCCTCCGGCAGTGCGGCACTCCCTCAGTACTGCACTGCAGTGTTATCCTGGATATTTGAGCTCAAGTTTCTGGAGTGGGATTCGAATCCACAACCTTCTGACTCAGAAGCGAGAGTGCTGCCCACTGAGCCATGGCTAACACCTGAAATTGAGAGGTCGCACAACACCAGGTTATAGTCCAACAGTTTTATTTGAAATCACAAGTTTTCGGAACTATCGCTCCTTCCTCAGGTGAAGTAAATTGGATACAGAATCGTCAGAGCATATATAGATGGAAAAAAAAGCATGTGTACTTTACAATTGCAGACCAATAAATTAAATGATCCTGACTATCTGCCGAGGTGTGATAAAGTTAATTAAGTCAGCCAGGAAGGTACCACATCAAAAGACATAGCAAGATACAACTGAGACAATGAGGTGAAGTCGCAGGGGTTCTAACGTGTCAAAAGCTGCCGTCTGTAAAACGAAAAGCTTTAAAAAAAAAAATTTACTTTTTTACTGGGAAAATTTTTACTTTTTTACTGGGAATCACATCTGTGAACAAGCTAACGACGACTCGAGTCCGGATCACGTCATGTATCGTGACATAAACCCAAGATCCCGATTGAGACCGTCTTCATGAGTGCAGAACTTGGCTATCAGTTTCTGCTCGATGATTTTGCGTTGTCGTGTGTTTCTAAGGTTGCCTTGGAGAACGCTTACCCGCAGATCCGAGGCTGAATGTCCTTGACTGCTGAAGTGTTCCCCGACTGGGAGGTAACAATCCTGCCTGGCGATTGTTGCGCGGTGCTCGTTCATACGTTGTCTCAGTGTCTGCATGGTCTCGCCGATGTACCATGCCGCGGTGCATTCTTTCCTGCAACGTATGAGGTAGACAACGTTGGCCGAGTCACATGAGTATGTACCATGTACCTGGTGGGTAGTGTCCTCACGTGTGATGGTGGTATCTGTGTTGATGATCTGGCATGTCTTGCAGAGTTTGCCATGGCAGGGTTGTGTGGTGTCGTGGTCGCTGACACAACCCTGCCATGGCAAACTCTGCAAGACATGCCAGATCATCAACACAGATACCACCATCACACGTGAGGACACTACCCACCAGGTACATGGTACATACTCATGTGACTCGGCCAACGTTGTCTACCTCATACGTTGCAGGAAAGAATGCACCGCGGCATGGTACATCGGCGAGACCATGCAGACACTGAGACAACGTATGAACGAGCACCGCGCAACAATCGCCAGGCAGGATTGTTACCTCCCAGTCGGGGAACACTTCAGCAGTCAAGGACATTCAGCCTCGGATCTGCGGGTAAGCGTTCTCCAAGGCAACCTTAGAAACACACGACAACGCAAAATCATCGAGCAGAAACTGATAGCCAAGTTCTGCACTCATGAAGACGGTCTCAATCGGGATCTTGGGTTTATGTCACGATACATGACGTGATCCGGACTCGAGTCGTCGTTAGCTTGTTCACAGATGTGATTCCCAGTAAAAAAGTAAAAATTTTCCCAGTAAAAAAGTAAAGTTTTTTTTTTAAAGCTTTTCGTTTTACAGACGGCAGCTTTTGACACGTTAGAACCCCTGCGACTTCACCTCATTGTCTCAGTTGTATCTTGCTATGTCTTTTGATGTGGTACCTTCCTGGCTGACTTAATTAACTTTATCACACCTCGGCAGATAGTCAGGATGATTTAATTTATTGGTCTGCAATTGTAAAGTACACATGCTTTTTTTTCCATCTATATATGCTCTGACGATTCTGTATCCAATTTACTTCACCTGAGGAAGGAGCGATAGTTCCGAAAGCTTGTGATTTCAAATAAAACTGTTGGACTATAACCTGGTGTTGTGCGACCTCTCAATTTTGTCCACCCCAGTCCAACACCGGCATCTCCGCATCATAACACCTGAAATACAGAGCGAGAAGGCAAAACAGTAGTTTCAGAATGAATCAACTTTGACCCAGGTTAAGAGAAGCACAAGTTAAACATAGAACATAGAACATAGAACAGTACAGCACAGTACAGGCCCTTCGGCCCTCGATGTTGTGCCGAGCATTGTCCGAGACCAAGATCAAGCTATCACACTCCCTATCACTCTGGTGTGCTCCATGTGCTTATCCAATAACCGCTTGAATGTTCCTAAAGTGTCCGACTCCACTATCACAGCAGGCAGTCCATTCCACACCCCAACCACTCTCTGAGTAAAGAATCTACCTCGGACATCCCTTCTATATCTCCCCCCATGCACCTTATAGTTATGCCCCCTTGTAACAGCTGCCTCTACCCGAGGAAATAGTCTCTGAACATCCACTCTATCTATCCCCCTCATCATCTTATAAACCTCTATTAAGTCGCCTCTCATCCTCCTCCGCTCTAAAGAGAAAAGCCCCAACTCCCTCAATCTTTCCTCATAAGACCTCCCCCCCAAACCAGGCAGCATCCTGGTAAATCTCCTTTGCACTCTTTCCAATGCTTCCACGTCCTTCCTATAGTGAGGTGACCAGAACTGCACACAATATTCCAAATGTGGTCTCACCAAGGTCCTGTACAGTTGCAGCATAACCTCACGGTTCTTAAACTCAAACCCTCTGTTAATAAACGCCAACACACCATAGGCCTTCTTTACTGCTCTATCCACTTGAGTGGCAACCTTCAGAGATCTGTGGATATGAACCCCCAGATCCCTCTGCTCCTCCACGTTCCTCAGAACCCTGCCGTTGACCCTGTAATCCTTATTCAAATTTGCCCTACCAAAATGAATCACCTCGCACTTATCAGGGTTAAATTCCATCTGCCATTTTTTGGCCCAGCTCTGCATCCTATCAATGTCTCTTTGCAGCCTACAACAGCCCTCCACCTCATCCACTGCTCCACCAATCTTGGTGTCATCAGCAAATTTACTGATCCACCCTTCAGTCCCCTCCTCCAAGTCATTGATAAAAATCACAAACAGCAGAGGACCCAGCACCGACCCCTGTGGCACACCGCTGGTAACTGGTCTCCAGTCCGAAAATGTTCCATCCACCACCACCCTCTGCCTTCTATGAGATAGCCAGTTACTTATCCAATCGGCCAAATTTCCCTCTATCCCACAACTCCTTACTTTCTTCATGAGACGACCATGGGGAACCTTATCAAACGCCTTACTAAAATCCATGTATACGACATCAACTGCTCTACCTTCATCTACACACTTAGTTACCTCCTCAAAGAATTCAATCAAATTTGTTAGGCAAGACTTACCCTTCACGAATCCGTGTTGACTATCTCTGATTAAGTTGCCCCTTTCCAAATGGTCATAAATCCTATCCCTCAGGACCTTTTCCATTATCTTACCAACCACCGAAGTAAGACTAACCGGCCTATAATTACCAGGGTCATTCCTATTTCCTTTCTTGAAGAGAGGAACAACATTCGCCACTCTCCAGTCCTCTGGCACCATTCCCGTGGACAGTGAGGACCCAAAGATCAAAGCCAGAGGCTCTGCAATCTCCTCCCTTGCCTCCCAAAGAATCCTAGGATATATCCCATCTGGCCCAGGGGACTTATCGACCCTCAGGTTCTTCAAAATTGCTAAAACATCTTCCCTCAGAACATCTACCACCTCCAGCCTATCCACCTTTATCACACTCTCATCCTCAAGAACATGGCCCCTCTCCTCGGTGAACACTGACGAAAAGTATTCATTCATCACCTCTCCTATCTCTTCTGACTCCATGCACCAGTTCCCACTACTGTCCTTGACCGGCCCTACCCTCACCCTGGTCATTCTTTTATTTCTCACATAAGAGTAAAAGGCCTTGGGGTTTTTCTTGATCCGACCCGCCAAGGAATTCTCATGCCCCCTCCTAGCTCTCCTAAGCTCTTTTTTAGCTCATTCCTTGCTACCTTGTACCCCTCAATCGACCCAACTGAACCTTGTTTTCTCATCCTTACATACGCTTCCTTTTTCCTCTTGACTAGACATTCAACCTCTTTTGTGAACCATGGTTCTCTCACTCGGCCATTTCCTCCCTGCCTGACAGGGACATACCTATCAAGGACACGCAGTAATTGCTCCATGAAAAAGCTCCACTTTTCGTTTGTGCCTTTCCCTGATAGTTTCTGTTCCCATCTTATACTCCCTAATTCTTGCCTAATCGCATCATAATTACCCCTCCCCCAATTATAAACCCTGCCCTGCCGTATGGCCCTATCCCTCTCCATTGCAATAGTGAAAGTTACCGAATTGTGGTCACTATCTCCAAAGTGCTCTCCCACATACAAATCAAACACTTAGCCCGGTTCATTACCCAGTACCAAATCTAACGTGGCCCCAGCTCTTGTCGGCCTATCCACATATTGTGTCAGGAAACCCTCCTGCACACACTGTGCAAAAACTATCCCATCCGAACTGTTTGACCTATAAAGGTTCCAATCAATATTTGGAAAGTTGAAGTCACCCATGACAACTACTCTGTGACCTCCACACCTATTCATAATCTGCTTTGCAATTTCTTCCTCCACATCTCTATTACTATTTGGGGGCCTGTAGAAAACTCCTAACAACGTGACCGCTCCTTTCCTATTTCTAACTTCAGCCCATATTACCTCAGACGGCAGATCCCCCTCAAACTGCCTTTCTGCCGCTGTTAAACTATCCTTGATTAACAATGCTACTCCTCCACCTTTCTTACCAACTTCCCTACTCTTACTGAAACATCTATACCCCGGAACTTCCAACAACCATTCCTGTCCCTGTTCTAACCATGTCTCCGTAATGGCCACCACATCGTAGTCCCAAGTACCAATCCACGCTCCAAGTTCTCCTACCTTATTCCTGATGCTCCTTGCATTGAAGTAGACACACTTCAAGCCATCTTCCTGTCTGCCGGTACATTCCTGCGACCTTGATACCCTCCTCAGTACCTCCCTACACTCACCACTGGCTCCTGGACTACAGCCCTTTTTCCCATCCCCCTGACAAATTAGTTTAAACCCCCCCGAAGAGCCGTAGCAAATTTCCCTCCCAGGATATTGGTGCCCCTCTGGTTCAGGTGCAAACCGTCCTGTTTGTACAGGTCCCACCTTCCCCAGAATGTGCTCCAATTATCCACATAACTGAAACCCTCCCCCCTACACCATCCCTGCAGCCACGTGTTTATCTGCACTCTCTCCCTGTTCCTCAACTCGCTAGCACGTGGCACCGGCAACAAACCAGAAATTACAACATGGTTTGTACTGGCTCTCAGCTTCCAACCTAGCTCCCTAAATTCCTGTTTTAAATCCCCGTCCCTTCTCCAACCTATGTCGTTGGTACCGATGTGTACCACGACTTGTGATTGTTCCCCCTCCCCTTTGAGGATTCTGAAAACACGGTCAGTGCAACAATTTTTGTGAAACTGAATCTGCTTCCTGAGCCTGAGTGAGGGAAGAACATGGCGAGAGAGTGAGGAAGACACGGTCTGCCCTCTGGTGGATGTAGTTATGGAGACCGGTGCTTTCATTGAAGGCGAGTCGGGAGCACTGACAGAATCTCATTAGTCCCAAAAATTGACATTTGCTCCAAATTAGTGAGGCTGAAAAAAAGTGAATTAACAAACGAGAGCCAATGAGGTGATACTGGTCTCAACAACAGTAATAATAGGCAGCCTGCCAAACAACAGGGAAATCGAACGCTGCACAACCGACCCCTGTGTGAATGACCCCTCGATAGTGCGGCCCCGTCACTGTGTGACTGACCCCTCGAATTTGCGGCCCTGTCACTGTGTGACTGACCCCTCGACAGTGCGGCCCTGTCACGGTGTGACTGACTGACCCCTCGATAGTGCGGCCCCGTCACTGTGTGACTGACCCCTCGATAGTGCGGCCCCGTCACTGTGTGACTGACCCCTCGATAGTGCGGCCCTGTCACTGTGTGACTGACCCCTCGATAGTGCGGCCCTGTCACTCTGTGACTGACCCCTCGATAGTGCGGCCCCGTCACTGTGTGACTGACCCCTCGATAGTGCGGCCCCGTCACTGTCTGACTGACTGAACCCTCGAGAGTGCGGCCCTGTCACTGTGTGACTGACCCCTCGAGAGTGCGGCCCTGTCACTGTGTGACTGACTGACCCCTCGATAGTGCGGCCCTGTCACTGCGTGACTGACTGACCCCTCGATAGTGCGGCCCTGTCACTGTGTGACTGACTGACCCCTCGATAGTGCGGCCCTGTCACTGCGTGACTGACTGACCCCTCGATAGTGCGGCCCTGTCACTGTGTGACTGACTGACCCCTCGATAGTGCGGCCCTGTCACTGTGTGACTGACCCCTCGATAGTGCGGCCCTTTCACTCTGTGTGACTGACTGACCCCTCGATAGTGCGGCCCTGTCACTCTGTGACTGACCCATCGATAGTGCGGCCCTGTCACTGTGTGACTGACCCCTCGATAGTGCGGCCCCGTCACTGTGTGACTGACCCCTCGACATTGCGGCCCTGTCACTGTGTGACTGACCCCTCGACAGTGCGGCCCTGTCACTGTGTGACTGACTGACCCCTCGATAGTGCGGCCCCGTCACTGTGTGACTGACCCCTCGATAGTGCGGCCCTGTCACTGTCTGACTGACTGAACCCTCGAGAGTGCGGCCCTGTCACTGTGTGACTGACTGACCCCTCGATAGTGCGGCCCTGTCACTGTGTGACTGACCCCTCGATAGTACGGCCCTGTCACTGTGTGACTGACTGACCCCTCGATAGTGCAGCCCTGTCACTGTGTGACTGACTGACCCCTCGATAGTGCGGCCCTGTCACTCTGTGACTGACCCATCGATAGTGCGGCCCTGTCACTGTGTGACTGACCCCTCGATAGTGCGGCCCTGTCACTGTGTGACTGACTGACCCCTCGATAGTGCGGCCCTGTCACTGTGTGACTGACCCCTCGATAGTGCGGCCCGTCACTGTGTGACTGACCCCTCGATAGTGCGGCCCTGTCACTGTGTGACTGACTGACCCCTCGATAGTGCGGCCCTGTCACTGTCTGACTGACTGACCCCTCGATAGTGCGGCCCTGTCACTGAGTGACTGACTGACCCCTCGATAGTGCGGCCCTGTCACTGTCTGACTGACTGACCCCTCGATAGTGCGGCCCTGTCACTGAGTGACTCACTGACCCCTCGATAGTGCAACCCTGTCACTGAGTGACTGATCCCTCGATAGTGCGGCCCCGTCACTGTGTGACTGACCCCTCGATAATGCGGCAATGTCACTGTGTGACTGACCCTTCGATAGTGCGGCCCTTTCACTCTGTGACTGACCCATCGATAGTGCGGCTCTGTCACTGTGTGACTGACCCCTCGATAGTGCGGCCCTGTCACTGTGTGACAGACTCCTCGATAGTGCGACCCTGTCACTGTGTGACTGACCCTTCGATAGTGCGGCCCTGTCACTGTGTGACTGACTGACTCCTCGATAGTGCGCCCCTGTCACTGTGTGACTGACCCTTCGATAGTGCGGCCCTGTCATTGTGTGACTGACCCCTCGATAGTGCAGCCCTGTCACTGTGTGACTGACTGACCCCTCGATAGTGCGGCCCTGTCACTGTGTGACTGACCCCTCGATAGTGCGGCCCTGTCACTGTGTGACTGACAACTTGATAGTGCGGCCCTGTCACTGTGTGACTGACTGACCCCTCGATAGTGCGGCCCTGTCACTGTGTGACTGACTGACCCCTCGATAGTGCGGCCCTGTCACTGAGTGACTGACTGACCCCTCGAGAGTGCGGCCCTGTCACTGTGTGACTGACCCCTCGATAGTGCAGCCCTGTCACTGTGTGACTCACTGACCCCTCGATAGTGCGACCCTGTCACTGTGGGACTGACCCCTCGAGAGTGCGGCCCTGTCACTGTGGGACTGACCCCTCGAGAGTGCGGCCCTGTCACTGTGTGACAGACCCCTCGATAGTGCGACCCTGTCACTGTGTGACTCACTGACCCCTCGATAGTGCGGCCCTGTCACTGTGTGACAGACCCCTCGATAGTGCGGCCCTGTCACTGTGTGACTCACTGACAACTCGATAGTGCGGCCCTGTCACTGTGTGACAGACCCCTCGATAGTGCGGCCCTGTCACTGTGTGACTCACTGACAACTCGATAGTGCGGCCCTGTCACTGTGTGACAGACCCCTCGATAGTGCGGCCCTGTCACTGTGTGACTCACTGACCCCTCGATAGTGCGGCCCTGTCACTGTGTGACTCACTGACCCCTCGATAGTGCGACCCTGTCACTGAGTGACTGACCCCTCGATAGTGCGGCCCCGTCACTGTGTCACTGACTGACCCCTCGAGAGTGCGGCCCTGTCACTGTGTGATTGACTGACCCCTCGATAGTGCGGCCCTGTCACTGAGTGACTGACTGACCCCTCGATAGTGCGGCCCTGTCACTGTGTAACTGACCCCTCGATAGGGCGGCCCTGTCACTGAGTGATTGACTGACCCCTCGATAGTGCGGCCCTGTCACTGTGTGACTGACCCCTCGATAGTACGGCCCTGTCACTGTGTGACTGACCCCTCAATTGTACGGCTCCGTCACTGTGTGACTGACCCCTAGTTGGTGCGGCCCTGTCACTGTGTGACTGACTGACCCCTCGATAGTGCAGCCCTGTCACTGTGTGACTGACCCCTCGATAGTGTGGCCCTGTCACTGTGAGACTGACTGACCCCTCGATAGTGCGGCCCTGTCACTGTGTGACTGAGTGACCCCTCGATAGTGCGGCCCTGTCACTGTGGGACTGAGTGACCCCTCAATAGTGCGGCACTGTCACTGAGTGACTGACTGACCCCTCGATAATGCGGCAATGTCACTGTGTGACTCACCCTTCGATAGTGCGGCCCTGTCACTGTGTGACTGACCCCTCGATAGTACGGCCCTGTCACTGTGTGACTGACCCCTCGATAGTACGGCCCTGTCACTGTGTAACTGACCCCTCGATAGTGCGGCCCTGTCACTGTGTGACTGACCCTTCGATAGTGCGGCCCTGTCACTGTGTGACTGACTGACCCCTCGATAGTGCAACCCTGTCACTCTGTGACTGACCCATCGATAGTGCGGCCCTGTCACTGTGTGACTGACCCCTTGATAGTGCGGCCCTGTCACTGTGTGACTGACTGACCCCTCGATAGTGCGGCTCTGTCACTGTGTGACTGACTGACCCCTCGATAATGCGGACCCGTCACTGTGTGACTGACTGACCCCTCGATAATGCGGCCCTGTCACTGTGTGACTGACCCCTCGAGAGTGCGACCGCGTCACTGTGTGACTGACCCCTCGATAGTGCGGCCTTGTCACTGTGTGACTGACCCCTCGAGAGTGCGGCCTTCTCACTGTGTGACTGACCCCTCGAGAGTGCGGCCCTGTCACTGTGTGACTGACTGACCCCTCGATAGTGCGGCCCTGTCATTGTGTGACTGACCCCTCGATAGTGCAGCCCTGTCACTGTGTGACTGACTGACCCCTCGATAGTGCGGCCCTGTCACTGTGTGACTGACTGACCCCCGGATAGTGCGGCCCTGTCATTGTGTGACTGACTGACCCCTCGATAGTGCTGCCCTGTCACTGTGTGACTGACCCTTCGATAGGGTGACCCTGTCACTGTGTGACTGACCCTTCGATAGTGCGGCCCTGTCGCTGTGTGACTGACTGACCCCTCGAGAGTGCGGCCCTCTCACTGTGTGACTGACTGACCCCTCGATAGTGCGGCCGTGTCACTGTGGGACTGACCCCTCGATCGTGCAGCCCTGTCACTGTCTGACTGACTGACCCCTCGATAGTGCGGCCCTGTCACTTTCTGACTGACTGACCCCTCGATAGTGCGGCCGTGTCACTGTGGGACTGACCCCTCGATAGTGCGACCCTGTCACTGTGTGACTGACCCCTCGAAAGTGCGGCCCTGTCACTGTGTGACTGACCCCTCGATAGTGCAGCCCTGTCACTGTGTGACTGACCCCTCAAGAGTGCGGCCCTGTCACGTTGTGACTGACTGACCCCTCGATAGTGCGGCCCTGTCACTGTGTGACTGAGTAACCCCTCGATAGTGCGGCCCTGTCACCGAGTGACTGAATGACCCCTCGATAGTGCGGCCCCGTCACTGTGTGACTGACTGACCTCTCGATAGTGCAGCCCTGTCACTGAGTGACTGACTGACCCCTCGATAGTGCGGCCCCGTCACTGTGTGACTGACTGACCCCTCGATAGTGCGGCCCTGTCACTGTGTGACTGACTGACCCCTCGAGATTGCGGCCCTGTCACTTTGTGACTGACCCTTCGATAGTGCGGCCCTGTCACTGTGTGACTGACTGACCCCTCGATAGTGCGGCCCTGTCACTGTGTGACTGACTGACCCTTCGATAGTGCGGCCCCGTCACTGTGTGACTGACTGACCCTTCGATAGTGCGGCCCTGTCACTGTGTGACTGACTGACCCCTCGATAGTGCGACCCTGTCACTGTGTGACTGACCCCTCGATAGTGCGACCGCGTCACTGTGTGACTGACCTCTCGATAGTGCGGCCCTGTCACTGTGTGACTGACCCCTCGATAGTGCGGCCCGTCACTGTGTGACGGACCCCTCGATAGTGCGGCCCTGTCACTGTGTGACTGACTGACCCCTCGATAGTGCGACCCTGTCACTGTGTGACTCACTGACCCCTCGAGAGTGCGACCCTGTCACTGTGGGACTGACCCCTCGAGAGTGCGGCCCTGTCACTGTGGGACTGACCCCTCGATAGTGCGGCCCTGTCACTGTGTGACAGACCCCTCGATAGTGCGGCCCTGTCACTGTGTGACTCACTGACCCCTCGATAGTGCTACCCTGTCACTGTGTGACAGACCCCTCGATAGTGCGGCCCTGTCACTGTGTGACTCACTGACCCCTCGATAGTGCGACCCCGTCACTGTGTCACTGACTGACCCCTCGAGAGTGCGGCCCTGTCACTGTGTGATTGACTGACCCCTCGATAGTGCGGCCCTGTCACTGAGTGACTGACTGACCCCTCGATAGTGCGGCCCTGTCACTGTGTGACTAACCCCTCGATAATGCGGCCCCGTCACTGTGTGACTGACCCCTCGATAGTGCGGCCCTGTCACTGTGTGACTGACCCCTCGATAGTGCGGCCCTGTCACTCTGTGACTGACCCCTCGATAGTGCGGCCCCGTCACTGTGTGACTGACCCCTCGATAGTGCGGCCCCGTCACTGTCTGACTGACTGAACCCTCGAGAGTGCGGCCCTGTCACTGTGTGACTGACCCCTCGAGAGTGCGGCCCTGTCACTGTGTGACTGACTGACCCCTCGATAGTGCGGCCCTGTCACTGCGTGACTGACTGACCCCTCGATAGTGCGGCCCTGTCACTGTGTGACTGACTGACCCCTCGATAGTGCGGCCCTGTCACTGCGTGACTGACTGACCCCTCGATAGTGCGGCCCTGTCACTGTGTGACTGACTGACCCCTCGATAGTGCGGCCCTGTCACTGTGTGACTGACCCCTCGATAGTGCGGCCCTTTCACTCTGTGTGACTGACTGACCCCTCGATAGTGCGGCCCTGTCACTCTGTGACTGACCCATCGATAGTGCGGCCCTGTCACTGTGTGACTGACCCCTCGATAGTGCGGCCCCGTCACTGTGTGACTGACCCCTCGACATTGCGGCCCTGTCACTGTGTGACTGACCCCTCGACAGTGCGGCCCTGTCACTGTGTGACTGACTGACCCCTCGATAGTGCGGCCCCGTCACTGTGTGACTGACCCCTCGATAGTGCGGCCCTGTCACTGTCTGACTGACTGAACCCTCGAGAGTGCGGCCCTGTCACTGTGTGACTGACTGACCCCTCGATAGTGCGGCCCTGTCACTGTGTGACTGACCCCTCGATAGTACGGCCCTGTCACTGTGTGACTGACTGACCCCTCGATAGTGCAGCCCTGTCACTGTGTGACTGACTGACCCCTCGATAGTGCGGCCCTGTCACTCTGTGACTGACCCATCGATAGTGCGGCCCTGTCACTGTGTGACTGACCCCTCGATAGTGCGGCCCTGTCACTGTGTGACTGACTGACCCCTCGATAGTGCGGCCCTGTCACTGTGTGACTGACCCCTCGATAGTGCGGCCCGTCACTGTGTGACTGACCCCTCGATAGTGCGGCCCTGTCACTGTGTGACTGACTGACCCCTCGATAGTGCGGCCCTGTCACTGTCTGACTGACTGACCCCTCGATAGTGCGGCCCTGTCACTGAGTGACTGACTGACCCCTCGATAGTGCGGCCCTGTCACTGTCTGACTGACTGACCCCTCGATAGTGCGGCCCTGTCACTGAGTGACTCACTGACCCCTCGATAGTGCAACCCTGTCACTGAGTGACTGATCCCTCGATAGTGCGGCCCCGTCACTGTGTGACTGACCCCTCGATAATGCGGCAATGTCACTGTGTGACTGACCCTTCGATAGTGCGGCCCTTTCACTCTGTGACTGACCCATCGATAGTGCGGCTCTGTCACTGTGTGACTGACCCCTCGATAGTGCGGCCCTGTCACTGTGTGACAGACTCCTCGATAGTGCGACCCTGTCACTGTGTGACTGACCCTTCGATAGTGCGGCCCTGTCACTGTGTGACTGACTGACTCCTCGATAGTGCGCCCCTGTCACTGTGTGACTGACCCTTCGATAGTGCGGCCCTGTCATTGTGTGACTGACCCCTCGATAGTGCAGCCCTGTCACTGTGTGACTGACTGACCCCTCGATAGTGCGGCCCTGTCACTGTGTGACTGACCCCTCGATAGTGCGGCCCTGTCACTGTGTGACTGACAACTTGATAGTGCGGCCCTGTCACTGTGTGACTGACTGACCCCTCGATAGTGCGGCCCTGTCACTGTGTGACTGACTGACCCCTCGATAGTGCGGCCCTGTCACTGAGTGACTGACTGACCCCTCGAGAGTGCGGCCCTGTCACTGTGTGACTGACCCCTCGATAGTGCAGCCCTGTCACTGTGTGACTCACTGACCCCTCGATAGTGCGACCCTGTCACTGTGGGACTGACCCCTCGAGAGTGCGGCCCTGTCACTGTGGGACTGACCCCTCGAGAGTGCGGCCCTGTCACTGTGTGACAGACCCCTCGATAGTGCGACCCTGTCACTGTGTGACTCACTGACCCCTCGATAGTGCGGCCCTGTCACTGTGTGACAGACCCCTCGATAGTGCGGCCCTGTCACTGTGTGACTCACTGACAACTCGATAGTGCGGCCCTGTCACTGTGTGACAGACCCCTCGATAGTGCGGCCCTGTCACTGTGTGACTCACTGACAACTCGATAGTGCGGCCCTGTCACTGTGTGACAGACCCCTCGATAGTGCGGCCCTGTCACTGTGTGACTCACTGACCCCTCGATAGTGCGGCCCTGTCACTGTGTGACTCACTGACCCCTCGATAGTGCGACCCTGTCACTGAGTGACTGACCCCTCGATAGTGCGGCCCCGTCACTGTGTCACTGACTGACCCCTCGAGAGTGCGGCCCTGTCACTGTGTGATTGACTGACCCCTCGATAGTGCGGCCCTGTCACTGAGTGACTGACTGACCCCTCGATAGTGCGGCCCTGTCACTGTGTAACTGACCCCTCGATAGGGCGGCCCTGTCACTGAGTGATTGACTGACCCCTCGATAGTGCGGCCCTGTCACTGTGTGACTGACCCCTCGATAGTACGGCCCTGTCACTGTGTGACTGACCCCTCAATTGTACGGCTCCGTCACTGTGTGACTGACCCCTAGTTGGTGCGGCCCTGTCACTGTGTGACTGACTGACCCCTCGATAGTGCAGCCCTGTCACTGTGTGACTGACCCCTCGATAGTGTGGCCCTGTCACTGTGAGACTGACTGACCCCTCGATAGTGCGGCCCTGTCACTGTGTGACTGAGTGACCCCTCGATAGTGCGGCCCTGTCACTGTGGGACTGAGTGACCCCTCAATAGTGCGGCACTGTCACTGAGTGACTGACTGACCCCTCGATAATGCGGCAATGTCACTGTGTGACTCACCCTTCGATAGTGCGGCCCTGTCACTGTGTGACTGACCCCTCGATAGTACGGCCCTGTCACTGTGTGACTGACCCCTCGATAGTACGGCCCTGTCACTGTGTAACTGACCCCTCGATAGTGCGGCCCTGTCACTGTGTGACTGACCCTTCGATAGTGCGGCCCTGTCACTGTGTGACTGACTGACCCCTCGATAGTGCAACCCTGTCACTCTGTGACTGACCCATCGATAGTGCGGCCCTGTCACTGTGTGACTGACCCCTTGATAGTGCGGCCCTGTCACTGTGTGACTGACTGACCCCTCGATAGTGCGGCTCTGTCACTGTGTGACTGACTGACCCCTCGATAATGCGGACCCGTCACTGTGTGACTGACTGACCCCTCGATAATGCGGCCCTGTCACTGTGTGACTGACCCCTCGAGAGTGCGACCGCGTCACTGTGTGACTGACCCCTCGATAGTGCGGCCTTGTCACTGTGTGACTGACCCCTCGAGAGTGCGGCCTTCTCACTGTGTGACTGACCCCTCGAGAGTGCGGCCCTGTCACTGTGTGACTGACTGACCCCTCGATAGTGCGGCCCTGTCATTGTGTGACTGACCCCTCGATAGTGCAGCCCTGTCACTGTGTGACTGACTGACCCCTCGATAGTGCGGCCCTGTCACTGTGTGACTGACTGACCCCCCGATAGTGCGGCCCTGTCATTGTGTGACTGACTGACCCCTCGATAGTGCTGCCCTGTCACTGTGTGACTGACCCTTCGATAGGGTGACCCTGTCACTGTGTGACTGACCCTTCGATAGTGCGGCCCTGTCGCTGTGTGACTGACTGACCCCTCGAGAGTGCGGCCCTCTCACTGTGTGACTGACTGACCCCTCGATAGTGCGGCCGTGTCACTGTGGGACTGACCCCTCGATCGTGCAGCCCTGTCACTGTCTGACTGACTGACCCCTCGATAGTGCGGCCCTGTCACTTTCTGACTGACTGACCCCTCGATAGTGCGGCCGTGTCACTGTGGGACTGACCCCTCGATAGTGCGACCCTGTCACTGTGTGACTGACCCCTCGAAAGTGCGGCCCTGTCACTGTGTGACTGACCCCTCGATAGTGCAGCCCTGTCACTGTGTGACTGACCCCTCAAGAGTGCGGCCCTGTCACGTTGTGACTGACTGACCCCTCGATAGTGCGGCCCTGTCACTGTGTGACTGAGTAACCCCTCGATAGTGCGGCCCTGTCACCGAGTGACTGAATGACCCCTCGATAGTGCGGCCCCGTCACTGTGTGACTGACTGACCTCTCGATAGTGCAGCCCTGTCACTGAGTGACTGACTGACCCCTCGATAGTGCGGCCCCGTCACTGTGTGACTGACTGACCCCTCGATAGTGCGGCCCTGTCACTGTGTGACTGACTGACCCCTCGAGATTGCGGCCCTGTCACTTTGTGACTGACCCTTCGATAGTGCGGCCCTGTCACTGTGTGACTGACTGACCCCTCGATAGTGTGGCCCTGTCACTGTGTGACTGACTGACCCTTCGATAGTGCGGCCCCGTCACTGTGTGACTGACTGACCCTTCGATAGTGCGGCCCTGTCACTGTGTGACTGACTGACCCCTCGATAGTGCGACCCTGTCACTGTGTGACTGACCCCTCGATAGTGCGACCGCGTCACTGTGTGACTGACCTCTCGATAGTGCGGCCCTGTCACTGTGTGACTGACCCCTCGATAGTGCGGCCCGTCACTGTGTGACGGACCCCTCGATAGTGCGGCCCTGTCACTGTGTGACTGACTGACCCCTCGATAGTGCGACCCTGTCACTGTGTGACTCACTGACCCCTCGAGAGTGCGACCCTGTCACTGTGGGACTGACCCCTCGAGAGTGCGGCCCTGTCACTGTGGGACTGACCCCTCGATAGTGCGGCCCTGTCACTGTGTGACAGACCCCTCGATAGTGCGGCCCTGTCACTGTGTGACTCACTGACCCCTCGATAGTGCGACCCTGTCACTGTGTGACAGACCCCTCGATAGTGCGGCCCTGTCACTGTGTGACTCACTGACCCCTCGATAGTGCGACCCCGTCACTGTGTCACTGACTGACCCCTCGAGAGTGCGGCCCTGTCACTGTGTGATTGACTGACCCCTCGATAGTGCGGCCCTGTCACTGAGTGACTGACTGACCCCTCGATAGTGCGGCCCTGTCACTGTGTAACTGACCCCTCGATAGGGCGGCCCTGTCACTGAGTGATTGACTGACCCCTCGATAGTGCGGCCCTGTCACTATGTGACTGACCCCTCGATAGTACGGCCCTGTCACTGTGTGACTGACCCCTCAATTGTACGGCTCCGTCACTGTGTGACTGACCCCTAGTTGGTGCGGCCCTGTCACTGTGTGACTGACTGACCCCTCGATAGTGCGGCCCTGTCACTGTGTGACTGACACCTCGATAGTGTGGCCCTGTCACTGTGAGACTGACTGACCCCTCGATAGTGCGGCCCTGTCACTGTGTGACTGAGTGACCCCTCGATAGTGCGGCCCTGTCACTGTGGGACTGAGTGACCCCTCGATAGTGCGGCACTGTCACTGAGTGACTGACTGACCCCTCGATAGTGCGGCCCTGTCACTGTGTGACTAACCCCTCGATAATGCGGCAATGTCACTGTGTGACTCACCCTTCGATAGTGCGCCCCTTTCACTCTGTGACTGACCCAACGATAGTGCGGCTCTGTCACTGTGTGACTGACCCATGGATAGTGCGGCCCTGTCACTGTGTGACAGACTCCTCGATAGTGCGGCCCTGTCACTGTGTGACTGACCCCTCGATAGTACGGCCCTGTCACTGTGTGACTGACCCCTCGATAGTACGGCCCTGTCACTGTGTAACTGACCCCTCGATAGTGCGGCCCTGTCACTGTGTGACTGACCCTTCGATAGTGCGGCCCTGTCACTGTGTGACTGACTGACCCCTCGATAGTGCAGCCCTGTCACTCTGTGACTGACCCATCGATAGTGCGGCCCTGTCACTGTGTGACTGACCCCTCGATAGTGCGGCCCTGTCACTGTGAGACTGACTGACCCCTCGATAATGCGGCCCCGTCACTGTGTGACCTACCCCTCGAGAGTGCGACCGCGTCACTGTGTGACTGACCCCTCGATAGTGCGGCCCTGTCACTGTGTGACTGACCCCTCGAGAGTGCGGCCCTCTCACTGTGTGACTGACCCCTCGAGAGTGCGGCCCTGTCACTGTGTGACTGACTGACCCCTCGATAGTGCGGCCCTGTCACTGTGTGACTGATTGACCCCTCGATAGTGCGGCCCTGTCACTGTGTGACTGACCCCTCGATAGTGCGACCCTGTCACTGTGTGACTGACCCCTCGATAGTGCGACCCTGTCACTGTGTGACTGACCCCTCGATAGTGCGGCCCTGTCACTGTGTGACTGACCCTTCGATAGGGTGACCCTGTCACTGTGTGACTGACCCTTCGATAGTGCGGCCCTGTCACTGTGTGACTGACTGACCCCTCGATAGTGCGGCCCTGTCACTGTGTGACTGACTGACCCCTCGATAGTGCGGCCCTGTCACTGTGTGACTGACTGACCCCTCGATAGTGCGGCCCTCTCACTGTGTGACTGACTGACCCCTCGATAGTGCGACCCTGTCACTGTGTGACTGACCCCTCGATAGTGCAGCCCTGTCACTGTCTGACTGACCCCTCGAAAGTGCGGCCCTGTCACTGTGTGACTGACCCCTCAAGAGTGCGGCCCTGTCACGTTGTGACTGACTGACCCCTCGATAGTGCGGCCCCGTCACTGTGTGACTGACTGACCCCTCGATAGTGCGGCCCTGTCACTGAGTGACTGACTGACCCCTCGATAGTGCGGCCCCGTCACTGTGTGACTGACTGACCCCTCGAGAGTGCGGCCCTGTCACTGTGTGACTGACCCCTCGAAAGTGCAGCTCCGTCACTGTGTGACTGACCCCTCGATAGTGCGGTCCTGTCACTGTGTGACTGACTGACCCTTCGATAGTGCGGCCCTGTCACTGTGGGACTGAGTGACCCCTCGATAGTGCGGCCCCGTCACTGTGTGACTGACTGACCCTTCGATAGTGCGGCATTGTCACTGTGTGACTGACTGACCCCTCGATAGTGCGGCCCTGTCACTGTGTGACTGACTGACCCTTTGATAGTGCGGCCCTGTCACTAGGTGACTGACTGACCCCTCGATAGTGCGGCTCCGTCACTATGTGACTGACCCCTCGATAGTGTGGCCCTGTCACTGTCTGACTGACTGACCCCTGGATAGTGCAGACCTGTCACTATGTGACTGACTGACCCCTCGAGAGTGCGGCCCTGTCACTGTGTGACTGACCCTTCGATAGTGCGGCCCTGTCACTGTGTGACTGACCCCTCGATAGTGTGGCCCTGTCACTGTGTGACTGACTGACCCCTCGATAGTGCGGCCCTGTCACTGTGTGACTGACTGTCCCCTCGAGAGTGCGGCCCTGTCACTGTGTGACTGACCCCTCGATAGTGCGGCCCTGTCACTGTGTGACTGACTGTCCCCTCGATAGTGCGGCCCTGTCACTGTGTGACTGACCCCTCGATAGTGCGGCCCTGTCACTGTGGGACTGAGTGACGCCTCGATAGTGTGGCCCCGTCACTGTGTGACTGACTGACCCCTCGATAGTGCAGCCCTGTCACTGTGTGACCCCTCGATAGTGCGGCCCTGTCACTGTGGGACTGAGTGACCCCTCGATAGTGAGGCGCTGTCACTGAGTGACTGACTGACCCCTCGATAGTGCGGCCCTGTCACTGTGTGACTGACCCCTCGATAGTACGGCCCTGTCACTGTGTGACTGACCCCTCGATAGTGCGGCCCTGTCACTGTGTGACTGACCCTTCGATAGTGCGGCCCTGTCACTCTGTGACTGACCCATCGATAGTGCGGCTCTGTCACTGTGTGACTGACCCCTCGATAGTGCGGCCCTGTCACTGTGTGACTGACCCCTCGATAGTGCAGCCCTGTCACTGAGTGACTGACTGACCCCTCGAGAGTGCGGCCCTGTCACTGTGTGACTGACCCCTCGATAGTGCAGCCCTGTCACTGAGTGACTGACTGACCCCTCGATAGTACGGCCCTGTCACTGTGTGACTGACCCCTCGATAGTGCAGCCCTGTCACTGAGTGACTGACTGACCCCTCGATAGTGCGACCCTGTCACTGTGTGACTGACCCCTCGATAGTGCGGCCCGTCACTGTGTGACGGACCCCTCGATAGTGCGACCGCGTCACTGTGTGACTGACCTCTCGATAGTGCGGCCCTGTCACTGTGTGACTGACCCCTCGATAGTGCGGCCCTGTCACTGTGTGACTGACTGACCCCTCGATAGTGCGGCCCTGTCACTGTGTGACTGACTGACCCCTCGATAGTGCGGCCCTGTCACTGTGTGACAGACCCCTCGATAGTGCGGCCCTGTCACTGTGTGACAGACCCCTCGATAGTGCGGCCCTGTCACTGTGGGACTGACCCCTCGATAGTGCGGCCCTGTCACTGTGTGACAGACCCCTCGATAGTGCGGCCCTGTCACTGTGTGACTCACTGACCCCTCGATAGTGCGACCCTGTCACTGTGTGACAGACCCCTCGATAGTGCGGCCCTGTCACTGTGTGACTCACTGACCCCTCGATAGTGCGACCCTGTCACTGAGTGACTGACCCCTCGATAGTGCGGCCCCGTCACTGTGTCACTGACTGACCCCTCGAGAGTGCGGCCCTGTCACTGTGTGATTGACTGACCCCTCGATAGTGCGGCCCTGTCACTGAGTGACTGACTGACCCCTCGATAGTGCGGCCCTGTCACTGTGTAACTGACCCCTCGATAGGGCGGCCCTGTCACTGAGTGATTGACTGACCCCTCGATAGTGCGGCCCTGTCACTGTGTAACTGACCCCTCGATAGTACGGCCCTGTCACTGTGTGACTGACCCCTCAATTGTACGGCTCCGTCACTGTGTGACTGACCCCTAGTTGGTGCGGCCCTGTCACTGTGTGACTGACTGACCCCTCGATAGTGCGGCCCTGTCACTGTGTGACTGACACCTCGATAGTGTGGCCCTGTCACTGTGAGACTGAGTGACCCCTCGATAGTGCGGCACTGTCACTGAGTGACTGACTGACCCCTCGATAGTGCGGCCCTGTCACTGTGTGACTAACCCCTCGATAATGCGGCAATGTCACTGTGTGACTCACCCTTCGATAGTGCGGCCCTTTCACTCTGTGACTGACCCAACGATAGTGCGGCTCTGTCACTGTGTGACTGACCCATGGATAGTGCGGCCCTGTCACTGTGTGACAGACTCCTCGATAGTGCGGCCCTGTCACTGTGTGACTGACCCCTCGATAGTACGGCCCTGTCACTGTGTGACTGACCCCTCGATAGTACGGCCCTGTCACTGTGTAACTGACCCCTCGATAGTGCGGCCCTGTCACTGTGTGACTGACCCTTCGATAGTGCGGCCCTGTCACTGTGTGACTGACTGACCCCTCGATAGTGCAGCCCTGTCACTCTGTGACTGACCCATCGATAATGCGGCCCTGTCACTGTGTGACTGACCCCTCGATAGTGCGGCCCTGTCACTGTGTGACTGACTGACCCCTCGATAATGCGGCCCCGTCACTGTGTGACCTACCCCTCGAGAGTGCGACCGCGTCACTGTGTGACTGACCCCTCGATAGTGCGGCCCTGTCACTGTGTGACTGACCCCTCGAGAGTGCGGCCCTCTCACTGTGTGACTGACCCCTCGAGAGTGCGGCCCTGTCACTGTGTGACTGACTGACCCCTCGATAGTGCGGCCCTGTCACTGTGTGACTGATTGACCACTCGATAGTGCGGCCCTGTCACTGTGTGACTGACCCCTCGATAGTGCGACCCTGTCACTGTGTGACTGACCCCTCGATAGTGCGACCCTGTCACTGTGTGACTGACCCCTCGATAGTGCGGCCCTGTCACTGTGTGACTGACCCTTCGATAGGGTGACCCTGTCACTGTGTGACTGAACTTCGATAGTGCGGCCCTGTCACTGTGTGACTGACTGACCCCTCGATAGTGCGGCCCTGTCACTGTGTGACTGACCCCTCAAGAGTGCGGCCCTGTCATGTTGTGACTGACTGACCCCTCGATAGTGCAGCCCTGTCACTGTGTGACTGAGTAACCCCTCGATAGTGCGGCCCTGTCACTGTGTGACTGAGTAACCCCTCGATAGTGCGGCCCTGTCACCGAGTGACTGACTGACCCCTCGATAGTGCGGCCCCGTCACTGTGTGACTGACTGACCTCTCGATAGTGCGGCCCCGTCACTGTGTGACTGACTGACCCCTCGAGAGTGCGACCCTGTCACTGTGTGACTGACCCCTCGAAAGTGCGGCTCCGTCACTGTGTGACTGACCCCTCGATAGTGCGGTCCTGTCACTGTGTGACTGACTGACCCTTCGATAGTGCGGCCCTGTCACTAGGTGACTGACTGACCCCTCGATAGTGCGGCTCCGTCACTATGTGACTGACCCCTCGATAGTGTGGCCCTGTCACTGTCTGACTGACTGACCCCTGGATAGTGCAGACCTGTCACTATGTGACTGACTGACCCCTCGAGAGTGCGGCCCTGTCACTGTGTGACTGACCCTTCGATAGTGCGGCCCTGTCACTGTGTGACTGACCCCTCGATAGTGTGGCCCTGTCACTGTGTGACTGACTGACCCCTCGATAGTGCGGCCCTGTCACTGTGTGACTGACTGTCCCCTCGATAGTGCGGCCCTGTCACTGTGTGACTGACCCCTCGATAGTGCGGCCCTGTCACTGTGGGACTGAGTGACGCCTCGATAGTGCGGCCCCGTCACTGTGTGACTGACTGACCCCTCGATAGTGCAGCCCTGTCACTGTGTGACTGACCCCTCGATAGTGCGGCCCTGTCACTGTGTGACTGACCCTTCGATAGTGCGGCCCTGTCACTCTGTGACTGACCCATCGATAGTGCGGCTCTGTCACTGTGTGACTGACCCCTCGATAGTGCGGCCCTGTCACTGTGTGACTGACCCCTCGATAGTGCAGCCCTGTCACTGAGTGACTGACTGACCCCTCGATAGTGCGGCCCTGTCACTGAGTGACTGACTGACCCCTTGAGAGTGCGGCCCTGTCACTGTGTGACTGACCCCTCGATAGTGCGGCCCTGTCACTGTGTGACAGACTCCTCGATAGTGCGGCCCTGTCACTGTGTGACTGACCCCTCGATAGTGCGGCCCTGTCACTGTGTGACTGACCCTTCGATAGTGCGGCCCTGTCACTGTGTGACTGACTGACCCCTCGATAGTGCGGCCCTGTCACTGTGTGACTGACCCTTCGATAGTGCGGCCCTGTCACTGTGTGACTGACCCCTTGATAGTGCGGCCCTGTCACTGTGTGACTGACTGACCGCTCGATAGTGCGGCCCTTTCACTCTGTGACTGACCCATCGATAGTGCGGCTCTGTCACTGTGTGACTGACCCCTCGATAGTGCGGCCCTGTCACTGTGTGACTGACCCCTCGATAATGCGGCCCTGTCACTGTGGGACTGACCCCTCGATAGTGCGGCCCTGTCACTGTCTGACTGACCCCTCGATAGTGCGGCCCTGTCACTGTGTGACTGACTGACCCCTCGATAGTGCGGCCCTGTCACTGTGTGACTGACCCCTCGATAGTGCGGCCCTGTCACTGTCTGACTGACCCCTCGATAGTGCGGCCCTGTCACTGTGTGACTGACTGACCCCTCGACAGTGCGGCCCTGTCACTGTGTGACTGACTGACCCCTCGATAGTGTGGCCCTGTCACTGTGTGACTGACCCCTCGATAGTGCGGCCCTGTCACTGTGTGACTGACCCCTCGATAATGCGGCCCTGTCACTGTGTGACTGACTGACCCCTCGATAGTGCGGCCCTGTCACTGTCTGACTGACCCCTCGATAGTGCGGCCCTGTCACTGTGTGACTGACCCCTCGATAGTGCGGCCCCGTCACCGTGTGACTGACCCCTCGATCGTTTGGCCCTGTCACTGTGTGACTGACCCTTCGATAGTGCGGCCCTGTCATTGTGTGACTGACCCCTCGATAGTGCGGCTCTGTCACTGTGTGATTGACTGTCCCCTCGAGAGTGCGGCCCGTCACTGTGTGACTGACCCCTCGATAGTGCAGCCCTGTCACTGTTTGACTGACTGACCCCTCGATAGTGCGGCCCTGTCACTGTGTGACTGACCCCTCGATAGTGCAGCCCTGTCACTGTTTGACTGACTGACCCATCGATAGTGCGGCTCCGTCACTGTGTGACTGAGTGACCCCTCGATAGTGCGGCCCTGTCACTGTGTGACTGACTGACCCCTTCGATAGTGCGGCCCTGTCACTGTGTGACTGACCCCTCGATAGTGCGTCCATGTCACTGTGTGACTGACCCCTCGATAGTGCAGCCATGTCACTGTGTGACTGACCCCTCGATAGTGCGGCCCTGTCACTGTCTGACTTACTGACCCCTCGATAGTGCGGCCCTGTCACTGTGTGACTGACCCCTCGATAGTGCGGCCCTGTCACTGTGGGACTGACCCCTCGATAGTGCGGCCCTGTCACTGTGTGACTGACTGACCCATCGATAGTGCGGCCCTGTCACTGTGAGACTGACCCCTCGATAGTGCAGCCCTGTCACTGTGAGACTGACCCCTCGATAGTGCGGCCCTGTCACTGTCTGACTTACTGACCCCTCGATAGTGCGGCCCTGTCACTGTGAGACTGACCCCTCGATAGTGCGGCCCTGTCACTGTGTGACTGACCCCTCGATAGTGCGGCCCTGTCACTGTCTGACTTACTGACCCCTCGATAGTGCGGCCCTGTCACTGTGAGACTGACCCCTCGATAGTGCGGCCCTGTCACTGTGAGACTGACCCCTCGATAGTGCGGCCCTGTCACTGTCTGACTTACTGACCCCTCGATAGTGCGGCCCTGTCACTGTGAGACTGACCCCTCGATAGTGCGGCCCTGTCACTGTGAGACTGACCCCTCGATAGTGCGGCCCTGTCACTGTGTGACTGACCCCTCGATAGTGCGGCCCTGTCACTGTGAGACTGACCCCTCGATAGTGCGGCCCTGTCACTGTGGGACTGACCCCTCGATAGTGCGGCCCTGTCACTGTGTGACTGACCCCTCGATAGTGCGGCCCTGTCACTGTGGGACTGACCCCTCGATAGTGCGGCCCTGTCACTGTGGGACTGACCCCTCGATAGTGCAGCCCTGTCACTGTGAGACTGACCCCTCGATAGTGCGGCCCTGTTACTGTGTGAATGACCCCTCGATAGTGCGGCCCTGTCACTGTGTGAATGACCCCTCGATAGTGCGGCCCTGTCACTGTGAGACTGACCCCTCGATAGTGCGGCCCTGTCACTGTGTGAATGACCCCTCGATAGTGCGGCCCTGTCACTGTGTGAATGACCCCTCGATAGTGCGGCCCTGTCACTGTGTGACTGACCCTTCGATAGTGCGGCCCTGTCACTGTGTGAATGACCCTTCGACAGTGCGGCCCTGTCACTGTGTGACTGACTGACCCCTCGATAGTGCGGCCCAGTCACTGTGGGACTGACCCCTCGATAGTGCGGCCCTGTCACTGTGTGACTGACCCCTCGATAGTGCGGCCCGTCACTGTGTGACTGACCCCTCGATAGTGCGGCCCGTCACTGTGTGACTGACCCCTCGATAGTGCGGCCCTGTCACTGTGTGACTGACCCCTCGATAGTGCGGCCCTGTCACTGTCTGACTGACTGACCCCTCGATAGTGCGGCCCTGTCACTGTGTGACTGACCCCTCGATAGTGCGGCCCTGTCACTGTGTGACTGACCCCTCGATAGTGCGGCCCTGTCACTGACCCTTCGATACTTTCACTGATTTTTTTCTTGATCATGGATATTCTAACCCTCTGAGCATTTTGTGAGTGATTGAGTGAAAGTGAGAACATTCAGAAACAGGAACCTAAAGAACTAAAGACTTGCATTTCTACAGCGCCTTCCATAACCTCATGGCATTCCAAAGCACTTTACAGCCAATGAAGTACTTTTGAAGTGTAGTCACTGTTGTAAAGTAGAAAACGCGGCAGCCAATTTGCGCACAGCATGATTCCACAAAAAGCAACGTGATAATGACCAGATAATCTGTTTTAGTTGATGTTGGTTGAAGGATTATTACACAAGATTAGGGCTCATGGGGTTGGGGGTAATTTAGTAGCATGGATAGAGGATTGGTTAACGGACAGAAAACAGAGAGTAGGGATAAACGGATCTTTTTCAGGTTGGCAGGCTGTAACTAATGGGGTGCCGCAAGGATCAGTGTTGGGGCCTCAGCTATTTACAATCTAAATTAATGACCTAGATGAAGGGACCGAGTGTAATGTATCCAAGTTTGCTGATGATACAAAGCTAGGTGGGACAGTAAGCTGTGAGGAGAACAAAGAGTCTGCAAAGGGATATAGATAGACTAAGTGAGTGGGCAGTAAGGTGGCAGATGGAGTATAATGTGGGGAAATGTGAGGTTATTCACTTTGGTAGGAAGAATAGAAAAACAGAATATTTTTTAAATGGTGAGAAACTTTCAATTGTTGGTGTTCAGAGAGATTTGGGTGTCCTCGTGCAAGAAACACAGAAAGCTAGCATGCAGGTACAGCAAGCAATAAGGAAGGCAAATGGCATGTTGACCTTTATTGCAAGGGGGTTGGAGTATAAGAGTAAGGAAGTCTTGCTACAATTGTACAGGGCCTTGGTGAGACCACACCTGGAGTACTGTGCACAGTTTTGGTCTCCTTATCTGAGGAAGGATATACTTGCCTTGGAGGCGGTGCAACGAAGGTTCACTAGATTGATTCCTGGGATGAGAGGGCTGTCCTATGATGAGAGATTGTGTAGAATGGGCCTATACTCTCTGAAGTTTAGAAGAATGAGAGGTGATCTCATTGAAACATACAAGATTCTGAAGGGGATTGACAGGGTAGATGCTGAGAGGTTGTTTCCCCTGGCTGGAGTGTCTAGAACTAGGGGATATTGTCTCAGGATAAGGGGTAGGCCATTTAAGACTGAGATGAAGAGGAATTTCTTCACTCAGAGGGTTGTGAATCTTTGGAATTCTCTGCCCCAGAGGGCTGTGAATGCTGAGTCTTTGAGTATATTCAAGGCTGAGATAGATAGATTTTTGGACTCTAGAGGAAAGTGGATATGGGGATCGGGCGGGAAAGTGGAGTTGAGATCAATGATCAGCCATGATCTTATTGAATGGCGGAGCAGGCTCGAGGGGCCGTGTGGCCGACTCCTGCTCTTACTTCTTATGTTATGATAAATATTGGCCCAGGACACCGGGGAGAACTCCCTTGCTCGTCTTCGAAATAGTGGCTGTGGGATTTTTTACATCCACCTGAGAGAGCAGACGGGGCCTCGGTTTAACGTTTCATCTGAAAGATGGCACCTCTGACAGTGCAGCACTCCCTCAGCACTGCACTGGAGTGTCAGCCTGGATTTTTCTGCTCAAGTCTCTGGAGTGGGACTTGAACCCACAACCTTCTGACTCAGAGACGAGGGTGCTGCCCACTGAGCCCCGGCTGACGCACTGCCAATTGTGGGCAGGATTCAGTGGGAGTTTGTGGTTAAATCGATGGCTCAACCCCAAATACTAATCCCTCTCAATCTGCCAGTCCCTCAAATATCTCTCCAATTTTCCCCCACACTTTTTCTTACTGTGGTCATGTTCCCCAAGCCTCTGTGTAAAGTGGTTCAATCAAAACTGTGCCATTTCCCACTTCTGAACTTTATTGCGTGTTCCTGGGTCTAGAGTTTGAACCAACCTGAATCCTGGAGAAAGAGCAGGGGGAGTGGGACTAACCGGAGAGTTCTTTCAAAGAGCCAGCACAAGCACGATGGGCCGAATGACCTCCTTCTGTGCTGCATCTTTCTATGATTCCATCAGGGCTCATTTTATCAACTCCCTCAAGGACCTTGAACACCGGACTAATCTCTCCCTGAGCCTTCCCCTCTCTTCAGTAACCAATCCCGGGATCTTCACCTTCTCCTCAGAGCGAAGATGCCTCAAACTGTCCTCTCCTCCACTCCCTCCAGTGCCTGGATCTGCTCGATGTACCCAGCACTCCAGCTGTGACGGTACCAGGGCCCAGAACTGGACCCAGCACTCCAGATGTTACATGTCCATACAGGCAGTGAGCTCTTTAAATATGTTAAAGGGCCCCTTGCTGAAATTAGCCGGTGCTGAGCAGGCCAGACATCCGTCCCCAACAAAAGGTAAGTTTCAATTATATATTTTTAATAAAACCATTTCTGTGGAGCTAGGAGATGCTTTCGGCCCTCTCTGCTACCCCCCCCCCCCCGTGCCCCTCACCCCGCTCCCCTCCCCCCCCCCCCCCGCTCCCCCACTCCCCTCCCCCCCTGCACCCCACCCCCCGCTCCCCTCCACCCCGCTCCCCTCCACCCCGCTCCCCTCCACCCCGCTCCCCTCCCCCTCCCCCGCTCCCCTCCCCCTCCCCCGCTCCCCCTCACCCCACCCCCGTTCCCCTCCCCGCTCCCCCTCACCCCACCCCACTCCCCTCCCCCGACACACCCCGCTCCCCTCCCCCGACACACCCCTCCCCCCGCGCTCCCCTCCCCCCACCCCGCTCCCCTCCCCCCTCCCCGCTCCCCCTCCCCTCCCCGCTCCCCTCCCCCTCCCCTCCCCCTCCCCCGCTCCCCCTCACCCCACCCCCGCTCCCCTCCCCCTCACCCCTTCCCCCCGCTCCAATCTCCCCCAGGACTTACGACCAAACCGACCCCTATATCTTCTTCTGGGAACTCTACTCTACCCCGCTGGATATACATCCCAGGATCCGCTTCACTTTCCTTACCACATCACCCCTGAACGGCCTGGCTCTAATTTTAAGGTTCTGCCCTCTTGTTCTGGACTCCCCCCACCAGAGGAAATAGTTTCTCTCTATCTACCCCATGAACTCCTTTGATCACCTTAAACACCTCGATTAACTCCCCCTTTAATCTCCTACACTCAATGGAATATCAGCCACAGCAAAAAATGAGAGAGAAAAAGTGCAGATACATCAGGTCTGAAATGAAGCAGAAACTGCAGACCAAACAGCGTGGGTGTGTCAGTCCGAAACACAGCGAAACAACAACCTGTATTTATATAGCGCCTTTAACGTAGTAAAACGTCCCAAGGTGCTTCACAGGAGCGATTATCAGACAAAATTTGACACCAAGCCACATAAGGAGATATTAGGACAGATGACCAAAAGCTTGGTCAAAGGTCGGTTTTAAGGAGCATCTTAAAGGAGGAGAGAGAGGCGGAGAGGTTTAGGGAGGGAATTCCAGAGCTCAGGGCCCAGGCAGCAGAAGGCACGGCCGCCAATGGTGGAGCGATGGAAATCGGGGATGCTCAAGAGGCCAGAATTGGAGGAGTGCAGAGATCTCGGGGGGTTGTGGGGCTGGAGGAGATTACAGAGAGAGGGAGGGGCGAGGCCGTGGAGGGATTAAAAAAAGACAAGGATGAGAATTTTGAAATCGAGGCGTTGCTTAACCGGGAGCCAATGTAGGTCAGCGAGCACAGGGGTGATGGGTGAACGGGACTCGGTGCGAGTTAGGACACGGGCAGCCGAGTTTGGATGAGCTCAAATTTACGGAGGGTGGAAGATGGGAGGCCGGGCAGGAGAGCGTTGGAATAGCAGTGAGCCGTTGGGTTTCAGTGAACGCCGCACCAACAAGCCCCGGGTTTCTCTCCTGTCCCGTACCCTGGAACCATTGTTCCTACTCCTGCTGTTTATTTCCATTCCACAGTCTCATTACCTCGCACTGTCACTCCACAGCTCACCTTCCCAACCTATCCCCGCTCCCATGTAATTAATTTGCCTGTTGCCTACTTTTTGAAAACTCTTTACCCCCACCCCCACCCCAAAGTTCGGTGCCACCTGTAAACGTTTTGTTGCTGAGCCCCAGTTCTGCAATGGTGCAGTTGCCAACCAAGTCAGTAGGTGGGGCTAGGTGACCGATCTCAGAGACGTTTCTGGATCCCTGATCATGGAATGACACAGCACAGGAGGAGGCCACTCGGCCCATCGTGCCTGTGCCGGCTCTCTGAAAGAGCTCTCCAATCAGTCCCTCTCCCCTGCTCTTTCCCCTTCAAGTATTTATTATCTGATCTGCACGGATGCAACACATTTGCAAGTAAATGGCTCAAATCGCACGGTCCCAGGTTGCCAACTCTGGGTTTCATCACATGACCTCCAACCGCCCCGCCCGGTTGAACAGCTTTACCCCCACGCGACCCCCCCCACCCCCATCTTCAATATTTATATAACTAATTAACAAAAGTGTTCAAAGAACACGTTAAAAAACACACAATTTTCTTCAATGGCGCTGTGACTTTTCTCCCCTCAATGTCCGGAGATCAATCTTCAATTCCTGGAGGCTCCTGGACAATCCTGGAGTGTTGGCAACGCCTCGTGTACTGGTGGTTGAATTTGTCTTCATTCCCTGGTCAGCTTGTCTTTTCTCTCTCTCTGGTGCTGACATATCTATTGTGTCTTGCCAGGGTTTGAAGTTCCTTCATACAATGTACGGCACAGGAACAGGCCATTCGGCCCAACTAGTCCATGCCGGTGTTTAGAATCATAAAATCATAGAAAGTTACAGCACGGAAGGAGGCCATTTCGGCCCATCGTGTCCGCACCGGCCAACAAAGAGCTATCCAGCCTAATCCCAATTCCCAGCTCTTGGTCCGTAGCCCTGCAGGTTAGAGCATCCCAAGTGCACATCCAAGTACTTTTTAAATGTGGTTAGGGTTCCTGCCTCTACCACCCTTTCAGGCAGTGAGTTCCAGACCCCCACAACCCTCTGGGTGAAGAAATTTCCCCTCAAATCCCCTCTAAACCTTCCACCAATTACTTTAAATCTGTGCCCCCTGGTTTTTGACTCCTCTGCTAAGGGAAATAGGTCCTTTCTATCCACTTTATCCATGCCCCTCATAATTTTATACATCTCAATAAGGTCTCCCCTCAGCCTCCACTGTTCCAAGGAAAACAGACCCAGCCTGTCCAGTCTCTCCTCATAGCTAAGATTCTCTACTCCCGGCAACATCCTTGTAAATCTCCTCTGTACCCTCTCCAGTGCAATCACATCTTTCCTGTAATTTGGTGACCAGAACTGCACGCAGTACTCCAGCTGAGGCCTAACTCGTGTTTTATACAGTTGAAGCATAACCCCCCCTGCTCTTGTATTCTATGCCACGGCTAATAAAGGCAAGCATTCCGTTTGCCTTCTTAACCTGGCCTGCTACCTTCAGGGATCTGTGGACATGCACTCCAAGGTCCCTTTGTTCCTCTACACCACTCAGTGTCCTACCATTTAATGTGTATTCCCTTTCCTTGTTAGCCCTCCCCAAATGCATTACCTCACACTTCTCCAGATTGAATTCCATTTGCCACTTATCTGCCCACCTGACCGATTTATTGATATCTTCCTGCAGTCTACAGCTTCCTTCTTCAGTATCAACCACACAGCTGATTTTAGTATCATCTGCCAACTTCTTAATCATACCCCCTATATTCAAGTCTAGATCATTGATATATACCACAAAAAGCAAGGGACCTAGTACTGAGCCCTGCAGAACCCCACTGGAAACAGCCTTCCAGTCACAAAAACACCCATCAACCATTACCCTCTGCTTCCTGTCTCCGAGCCAGTTTTGAATCCAACTTGACACTTTGCCCTGGATCCCATGGGCTTTTAACTTTGTGACCAGTCTGCCATGTGGAACCTTATCAAAAGCCTTGTTAAAGTCCATATAAACTTCTGCTCCACACGAGCCTCCTCCCACCCCTCTTCATCTCACCCTATCAGTATATCTTTCTATTCCTTTCTCCCTCATGTGTTTATCCAGCTTCCCCTTAAATGCATCTATACTATTCACCTCAACCACTCCCTGTGGTAGTGAGTTCCACATTCTCACCACTCTCTGGGTAAAGAAGTTTCTCCTGAATTTCTTGTTGGATTTATTAGTGACTATTTATAGCCCCTAGTTTTCGACTCCCCGACAAGTGGAAACATCTTCTCTACATCTACCCTATCGAAGCCTTCAGAATTTTAAAGACCTCTATCAGGTCACCCCCTCAGTCTAGACCCCCAGCCTGTTCAACCTTTCCAGATAATTATGGCCCGTAATTTCCGATAGGAGGCTTCCTGCGTGCAGATGCCACCTATCGGGAAAAAATCTACGCCCTTACCTGAGGGCTCCCGAGGTCCGGCCACTTCCGATGCTGGGCCTCATCCTGGTGCGTGCGCGCAGGGCCCACGTATCCCAGGGGCGCAGGCGGTTCATAAGCGTCCCTGGGATCACGTGGGCAGGCGAGCCAATGGCAGAAGGGAATCCCACTTCATACTTTTGACAGGTAGACCTGTCAAATATATGAATGGGGATCACTGAAAAAAGACATCAAAACATTAAATAAATTTTTTAAAAACCATCACGTTTTTAAAATGAGTTAAAATTACATTAAATTAAATATTTTAAACAAAAATTTAATTTTTTTATAAAATAAAGTTTTTTACGGGGCTAAAAATAAACACCTTTTTTAAAAAAGTATTTTTAAATTATAAATGAGTGAAAAAAAATTATTTATTTACTTTTTTAAACTCTTATGCTGGTAAAAGCAGGCCTTACATCTGCTTTTACCAGGCGTAAGATTTTTTAAGTGATTTCAGCGGGCGGAGGTTCTGCAGAAAGCGGAACTCTCCACCCGCAGAGGCCCTTCTCCAGGGCAGGCGTCCGATCTGTGAAGAGGATTCTTGACAGATCGGAAGTGTCGGTTTTCAGCGCATGCGCTTTGCATGCCTGAAACGGGCATTTGCGATGTCCCTACGGGTGTGTACACAGCTCGTACACACCCGTAGGCATCGGAAAATACGGGCCTATAACTTCTCAGTTCCGGTATCATCCTTGTATATCTGGTTTGCACCTTAAACAGTCGTGGCTCAGTGGGTAGCACCCTTGCCTCTGAGTCAGAAGGTTGTGGGTTCAAGTCCCACTCCAGAGACTTGAGCACAAAAAATCGAAGCGGACACACCCAGTGCAGTGCTGAGGGAGTGCTGCACTGTCGGAGGTGCCGTCTTTCAGATGAGAGGTTAAACCGAGGCCCCGTCTGCCCTCTCAGGTGGTTGTAAAAGATCCCGTGGCCACTATTTCGAAGAAGAGCAGGGGAGTTCTCCCTGGTGTCCTGGGCCAATATTTATCCCTCAACCAACATCACTAAAACAGATGATCTGGTCATTAGCGTGTTGCTGTTTGTGGGATCTTGCTGTGCGCAAATTGGCTGCTGCGTTTCCCACATTACAACAGTGACTACCAATATTCCCCGAATTTTTTTTTAAGGGACACACGGCCCATTCACAGTTTCATGCAGGCGCGAAACTTAACATTGAGCAAGGCGGTTCCGGGCTGTGCCAGAGCGACAGAGAGCCACGCGACTGCGCGGCTTACTGGGAACGTTGGTGACAACGCTTCAAAAGTATTTCATTGGCTGCAAAGCGATTTGAGACTTTCCGAGGTTGTGAAATGCAAGTTTTTGTTTTTCTTCTCAGCCTGGTATTTTGCACCCGTTTCCCCCGCGCCCCACCCCACTGTACAGGTGTGTTGCGATGTCACACAGCTGCGAGGGCAGACGGTTCACTCAATCCCAACCGTCTGTCGCTGCTCCTGTAGTCTGGAGACAAAGGGCCAGCCCAGCCTGGCCTCTAGCGCGAGGGTTCCACATCCCGCAGCGTGACTGGGAGCAGGAAGAAAACTGGGCCGCTTCAAACTGAGCCTCGCTCTCGCATCCCCAACCTACTCGCACAGGCCCGAATGCACGCGGAACACGGATTGAGGTTGGGGTAGGAGATCCCCTATCGGTACACAGCTGGGGGGTGGATTGCACACCAAGGGTATCCCCACCTTTCTCTGGAACAATCCCAGGCCATGGGATCCTTCTCTTTTCCAGATTTTACACGCTTCCCTACCCCTCTGCCGTCGCCATTTACACCTCTCTAGACCCATCTTTTGTTTCTTTACTTGTCCCGTTACCATCTCCTTTTGCCTCGCACCATCATCCCTTTTGTCATTTAATCTCTCCTGCCCTCCACCCTATCACAGACCTTCCCTTTCAATCTTTTCCTGCCCCAGCCCTCCCTTATAAACTGTTAAATCGCTGACATCTTCCAGTTATGACGAAGGGTCATCGACCTGAATCATTAACTGTTTCTCTCTCTACTGATGCTGCCTGAACCTGCTGAGGGTTTCCAGCATTCTCTGTTTTGATTACGGATTAAGCGCGCTGCCAGGTTGTAAATGAACTTCATTAATCGTGGATTCTGTATCAAGTTTCAATGCTCATTTTAGCTTTGCCCCCAAGGCTTTGACCCGCTAACGAGTGTTGGGCTGTGGGAACGTACCGAACTTCGATACAACAGTGGCTGCGGAAAAATAATCAAAGGGTGTTGATGAGGAGCTGGAGTTAGACAGTACGATAAAATCAATGTCCCATACAACACCTCCAGACCAAATGCTTTCATCTGCTATTTTCGGAAAGCCTGCAAAAATCTCTCTCACAATAAGTGGCTATGCTGTATTAAAAGAGCAGAGGAAGGAATTTCATAGAAGAATCATGGAAATTTACAGCACAGAAGGAGGCCATTTAGCCCATCGTGTCTGTGCCGGCCGAGAAAGAGCTATCCAGCCTAATCCCACTTTCCAGCTCTTGGTCCGTAGCCCTGTAGGTTCCGGCACTTCAAGTGCATATCCAAGTACTTTTTAAATGTGATGAGGGTTTCTGCCTCGACCACCCTTTCAGGCAGTGAGTTCCAGAGACCCACCACCCTCTGGTTGAAAACATTTCTCCTCAACTCCCCTCTAAACCTCCGACCAATTACTTTAAATCTAAGCCCCCTGGTTATTGACCTCTCTGCTAAGGGACATAGGTCCTTCCTATCCACTCTATCTAGGCCCCTCATAATTTTATACACCTCAATTAGGTCTCCCATCAGCCTCCTCTGTTCCAAAGAAAACAACCCCAGCCTATCCAATCTTTCCTCAGATAATATTCTCCAGCCCAGGCAACATCCTCGTAAATCTGCTCTGTACCCTCTCCAGTGCAGTCACATCCTTCCTGTAATGTGGTGACCAGAACTGCACACAGTATTTTAGCTGCGGCCTAACTAGTGTTTTATACAGTTCAAGCATAACCTCCCTGCTCTTATAGTCAGAACAGCACAGAAGGCCATTCAGGCCCATCGAGTCCGTGCCGGCTCTCTGTAGAGCAATCCAGTCAGTCCCATTCCCCCCCCGCTCTATCCCCGTAGCCCTGCAAGTTTATTTCCCTCAACTGCCTATCCAGTCTCCCCTTGAAAACATTGAGTGTCTCCGCTTCCACCACTTCTGTCGGCAGCGAGTTCCAGGTCCTCACCACTCGCTGCGTAAAAAAGTTTTTCCTCACATCCCCCCTGTATCTCTTGCCCAAAACCTTAAATCTGTGTCCCCTAGTCCTTGTACCATCAACTAGTGGGAACAGCCTTTCCCCGTCTAGCCTATCCAAACCCGTGATAATCTTCTACACCTCTATCAAATCACCCCTCAACCTCCTTTGCTCTAATGGAAACAAATCCAGCTTCTCCAACCTGTCCTTGTAGCTAAGATCGCCCATCCCCGGAACCATTCTGGTAAATCTCCTCTGCACTCTCTCGAGGGCCTTCACATCCTTCCTAAAGTGTGGTGACCAGAACTGGACACAATACTCCAGTTGTGGCCTAACCAGCGCTTTATAAAGGTTCAGCATACCTTCTCTACTTTTGTACTCAATACCTCTATTTATGAAGACCGAGATCGCATATGCTTTGTTAACCACTCTCTCAATATGTCCAGCCACCTTCAGGGACCTATGCACATTAACTCCCAGGTCCCTCTGTCCCTGCACACTCTTTAAAACTGTGCCATTAAGTGTATATTGTTCCTTCTGCCAAAATGCATCACCTCACACTTCTCTGTATTAAATTCCATCTGCCGCTTGTCTGCCCATTCTGCTAGCCTTTGTATGTCCTGTTGCAGTCGATTGGTATCATCCTCACTGTTTGCCACACCCCCAAGTTTGGTGTCATCAGCAAATTTAGAAATTCTACTCTGTATTGCATGCCTACTTATATTCTATGCCTCAACTAATAAAGGCAAGTATCTCGAATGCCTTCTTAACCACCTTATCTGCCTGTCCTGCTACCTTCAGGGATCTGTGGACATGCACTCCAAGGTCCCTATGATCTTCTGCACTTCTCAGTGTCCTACCATTTAATGTGTATTCCCTTGCCTTGTTAGCCCTCCCCAAATGCATTACCTCACACTTCTCCAGATTGAATTCCATTTGTCACTGTTCTGCCCACCTGACCAGTCCATTGATATCTTCCTGTAGTCTGCAGCTTCCTTCTTCATTATCAACCACACGGACAATTTTTGTATCATTTGCAAACTTCTTAATCATACTTCCTACATTCAAGTCCAAATCATTGATACATACCACAAAAAGCAAAGGACCCAGTACTGAGCCCTGTGGAACCCCACTGGAAACAGCCTTCCAGTCACAAAAACACCCTTCGACCATTACCCTTTGTTTCCTGCCTCTGAGCCAATTTTGGATCCAACTTGCCACTTTGCCCAGTAGTGAGAAGGTGGAACTCGCTACCAGAAGGAATGGTTGAGGCAAATAGCATAGATACATTTAAGGGGAAGCTAGATAAGCACGTGTGGGAGAAAGGAATAGAAGGATATACTGATAGGGTGAGATGAAGAGGGGTGGGAGGAGGCTCGTGTGGAGGATAAACACCAGCACGGAGCAGTTGGGCCGAATGGCCTGTTTCTGTGCTGTAAGTTCAATGTAATATTATGCTTCTGAAACATCTCCTGCCCCTGGCTTCAGACTCAGGAGGTCAGCGGGAAGCAAATAACAAAAACTGAAAATAACAAAATGCACAGCGGGTCTGAGCTATCCCCTTTCAGATGCTGGCCGTCAGTCAGATTGTGTATTGCCAACACTCCCGGTTTCTTTTCATCACAAGAACACTCCTCCAACCCCCCTCGCCCATCCCCACTTTGACAATCACTTAAACCAAATGGGCTCCTTTGATCATTGGGATTGTTGTTAAATCAATGAACAGGCGAGTGGGTGTAATTTCATGTAATACATTATTTTTGGTACGGTATTTTAATGCAGTTGTTAATGTGTTCATTTTAAGTGAGTGATTGCATCATCATGTCCTCAGGCCACCTCAGAGTTTCACAGCCAATTAATTTCTTACACTGCAGTCCCTGCTGCTATTTAGACCCCAACTCACAGCTCTCAGAAGAAATGGCATTTATTTTTTATTCATTCATGGGATGTGGGCGTCACTGGCAAGGCCAGCATTTATTGCCATTGAGGAGGTGGTGGTGAGCCACTGCAGCCCGTGTGGTGAAGCTACTCCCACAGTGCTGTTAGGGAGGGAGTTATTAATATTATAGCAAAATACTGCAGATGCTGGAAATCCGAAATAACAACAGAAAACGCTGGAAAAACTCAGCAGGCGAGGCAGCATCCGTGGAGAGAGAAACAGAGTTAACGTTTCAGGTCGATGACCTTTCGTCAGAACTGGAAATCAAATAGATTTAAGGCAAGGATGAGGCTGGGAAAAGGGGGAGGGGATGAAAGAACAAAAGGGGAGATTAAGAGACATTAAGAGATATTCAAGGCAAGAGGTGGTGTTAATGTGACAGATTAAGGCTGAAAGAAGTGTGAAATCCACTGGCAGAATGAAAGACAGCTGCCAGCTTCTAGGAAGGAGGAAAAAAAAAGGGGGGGGGGCAAATAAAAAGGTGGATGAAAAAATAAAATATAAATGTGATTGGAGCTGAGGTTATGATCTAAAATTGTTGAACTCGATATTGAGTCCAGAGGGCTGTAGCGTGCCTAAACGAAAGATGAGGTGCTGTTCCTCAAGCTTACGCTGCGCTTCCGTGGAACAGTGTAATAGGCCGAGGACGGTGAGGTCAGAGTGGGAGTGAAGCGGTGAATTAAAGTTACAGGCAACCGGGAGCTCGGGGTCCCCCTTACGGACTGAACGGAGGTGTTCCGCAAAGCGGTCACCCAATCTGCGTTTGGTCTCCCCAATGTAGAGGAGACCACATCGTGAGCAGCGAATACAGTATACTAAATTGCAGGAAGTACAAGTAAATCGCTGTTTCACCTGGAAGGGGTGTTTGGGGCCCTGGACAGTGGGAAGAGGGGAGGTATAAGGGCATGTGTTGCATCTCCTTATTAATATTGTTTTGGTATAACTGAGTGGCTTGCTGGGTCATTTCAGAGGGAGGTTAAGAGTCAACCACATTGCTGTGGGTCTGGAGTCACATATAGGCCAGACCGGGTAAGGACTGCAGATTTCCTTCCCTGAAGGATATTAGTGAACCAGATGGGTTTTTACAACAATCCGGTCGTACTTACTGACACTAGATTTTTATTGTAGATTTATTTAATTAATTGAATTCCCCAGCTGCCGTGGTGGGATTTGAACTCACATCTCTGAATCATTAGTTGTGGTCTCTGGATTACTAGTCCTGACCAGCTAGTCTTTTGGGGGCTGTTGACTGAGGGATGAATGTTGGATCAGGACATCAGGAGAAATCGCTGCTCTTTGAATTGGTTTAGCGGCACTATCAACAGTGCAGCACTCCCTCAGTACTGCCCCTCCGACAGTGTAGCGCTCCCTCAGTACTGCCCCTCCGACAGTGCAGTGCTCCCTCTGTACTGCCTCTCCGACAGTGCAGCGCTCCCTCAGTACTGCCCCTCCGACAGTGCAGTGCTCCCTCTGTACTGCCTCTCCGACAGTGCGGCGCTCCCTCAGTACTGCCCCTCAGACAGTGCGGCGCTCCCTCAGTACTGCCCCTCCGACAGTGCGGCGCTCCCTCAGTACCTCCCTTCCGACAGTGCGGTGCTCCCTCACTACTGCTCCTCAGACAGTGCAGTGCTCCCTCTGTACTGCCTCTCCGACAGTGCAGCGCTCCCTCAGTACTGCTGCTCCGACAGTGCGGCTCTCCCTCAGTACTGCCCCTCCGACAGTGCGGCGCTCCCTCAGTACTGCCCCTCCGACAGTGCGGCGCTCCCTCAGTACTGCCCCTCCGACACTGCGGCGCTCCCTCAGTACTGCCCCTCCGACAGTGCGGCGCTCCTTCAGTACTGCCCCTCCGACACTGCGGCGCTCCCTCAGTACTGACCCTCTGACAGTGCAGCATTCTCTCAGTACTGCCCCTCCGACAGTGCAGCGGAGCTCCCTCAGTACTGGCACTGGGTGTGCTGGCCTGGATTTTGTGCTCTGGAGTGAGGATTTTAATCCACGACCTTCTGAATCCCCAATGAACCACAGCTAACTACTCAAAAATTGCAAAGGAATTTTACACAAACACCTTCAGCAGAGAACTGCTCGGGGAAAACCAAACTCCAAGAAATGAATTGCTTTCCTCTTTACAGCAAGATAAGGTATCTGTTTAATCTTAGAGCAACATAGGTACAGTTTAATCAGTGTCTGCTTCAGTGCGTGCAAGAGGTTAACGAGGGATTGAGAAGTGTGTTCAAACCCAGAAACTGGAGCAGCATTTCACTGCAATCTCTCTCATTCTATTCACTCTGTGTTTCTACTTTTCAAACTTTCACAATTATAAAGTTTATAGGATACATTTAATTTGAATTCCGTGCTCCACTTTGTTAAAGTATAACACTCCCTAATTAAACTAATTTCTATTTGTCAATTGAAAAGGGCGAAGCACTCTGCCGAGGGTGAATCTCTGCGTCGCCGTCTATGGCTCCTGCGTTGTTTTGGGCTGAGGGTCTGACTGCGGGACAGGGGGTCGCTGGTCACACAATGCTGCGGCCCACCTTCCAAAAACTGACCCATGGCTTCGGGGGGTGGGGTTTGGGCCGGGAAAGCCGGGTCACATCGAACGGTAATAGGTGGCACGTTCTCAGCAACCCAACATCTTCGTACCATCGATTGGAAGAAAGGAGCGGAGCTGAGGGTGGAGGGAAAGGGACCTGCAGGAGAACTGAAACAGTCACCTCCGACCTCCAACTCCCTTGTTCCAGGTGGAAGTTTGTGGGAACATTTTCCCAGGGTGAGCAGCTGGACAGGAACTCCTCCTCCCCACCCATGGTTTGACTCAATGAAAGGTGCCTTTTATAAAGAGATGCCCATATAGCCCCTTATAACCCTGTAACAAACAACAATACTTCCTCAGCCAGGGATGCACTCTCTCTTCCCCCCACCCCGTGTAGCCGGTTTATTATTATTTGTGTTTGTTCTGGGACAGTGAGCTGCTCTCCCGTTCAAGGTGCGCTGCAGTACCTGGTCTGAAAGGCCCTGCTGGCCTGTAACTGTGTAATGTGGAGACCTGGACTGCAAGCATGGGGACTGACTGCCTGCACCTGACCAAACAGTTATAAAGCAAGATCTTCAAGGGTGCAGAATCCGTTGGGCGGGCGACGCAGAGAGAGAGAGAGAGAGACAGAGAACCATGGGCCTATGTACAGCTGCACTCCTACAGTGTAAAAGAACTTGTACTCTCAATTTACACACAAAAAATTAAATTAACAAAAGAACTACAGCTGTTTCTGGGTTGGTGATGATGCGGGGGTGGGGGGGGAGGGGGGTTAAGTTGTGTAGCGGATTCTCCAAGTCTCCCTTTTTGGCACGAGGCTCGTGTCACTCTGCTGAGCTTCCCCAGGTTTCATTTGTCACTGTCCATCCTTGCAAGAATGATGGCAGTCCTGCTGGGAATATACACCTAAAACAACACAGAAACTACAATTAGTCTCATACAGAGCAACGAGCACAGAATGGAAGCCAAACCAGAGCCTGCAGGCATGGACTGATATGTGGCAGGTAACATTCGCGCCACACAAGTGCCAGGCAATGACTATCTCCAACAAGCGAGAGTCTAACCACAGCCCCTTGACATTCAACGGCATTACCATTGCTGAATTCCCCACCATCAACATCCTGGGGGTCACCAGTGACCAGAAACTTAATTGGACCAGTCACATAAATACTGTGGCAACAAGAGCAGGTCAGAGGCTGGGTATTCTGCAGCGAGTGTCTCACCTCCTGACTCCCCAAAGCCTTTCCACCATCCACATGGCTAAGTCAGGAGTGTGATGGAATACTCTCCACTTGCCTGGATGACTGCAGCTCCAACAACACGCAAGAAACTCGACACCATCCAGGACAAAGCAGCCCGTTTGATTGGCACCCCATCCACCACCTTAAACATTCACTCCCTCCACCACCGGCGTACCGTGGCTGTGCGTGTACCATCGACAAGATGCACTGCAGCAACTCGCCAAGGCTTCTTCAACAGCACCTCCCAAACCCGTGACCTCTTCCACCTAGAAGGACAAAGGCAACAGGTGCATGGGAACACCATCACCTGCAAGTTCCTCTCCAAGTCACACACCATCCTGACTTGGAATTATATCACCGTTCCTTCATCATCGCTGGGTCAAAATCCTGGAACTCCCTCCCTAACAGCACTGTGGGAGCACCTTCACCACACAGACTGCAGCGGCTCAAGAAGGCGGCTCACCACCACCTTCTCAAGGGCAATAAGGGATGGGCAATAAATGCTGGCCTTGCCAGCGACGCCCACATCGCAGGAACGAATAAAAGTACAATTTGGAGCCAAACCTGGGTCTGCTATTGCAATGGGAGCCAGTAAACTGAGCCAGGATCATGATCACATCCCAGTGACCCGCTCTACTCCCGTGATAATAGCCTGCTCACACTCACAGTGCACACTTACTTGCATACCTTAGTACCAGAGAGGGGCAGCTATTTTTTGTGGGTCCCCAAATGTGAGGCAACAGATTCAGCAGAGGGGGTAAGAAGAGAACGTCAGAAGCAAAATAAAAGGGTTTGTGGACCAGCGTCTATGTTAGACTGAGCGAGTGGGCAAAACTGGGGCAGATGGACTTCAATGTGGGGAAGTGTGAGCTCAGCCACTTTGGATCCGAGAAGGCCAAATTCGGAATATTTTCTTAATGGTGGGAGACGAGGAGCTGTGGAGGGGCTAAGGGATCTGGGAGTCCATGTGTACAAATCACTGAAAGCTAGTGCGCTGTGACAAAGAGTAATCAAAAAGGCTGACGGAATGCTTATCTCCAAGGGTTGGAGTGTGAAAGTGAGGAAGTGATGCTTCAGTTGTACAGCGCCTTGGTCAGATCCCAGCAGGAGCACAGCGCTCAGTACTGAGCACCACCCCTCAGGACTTCTTGGAAGGGGGACAGTTTCATCAGAATGATACCGGGGCCTAAAGGGAAAAATGATGAGGACAGGTTGCATAAACTTAGTTTGCATTCCCTTGAGTTTAGAAAGTTGAGTGCTGATTTAATCGAGGTGTTTAAAATGTTATAAAGATTGGATTGGGTAGATACAGAGAAACTATTTCCTCCGGTGGGGGAATCCACAAGGGGGCACAATCTTAAAATGAGAGCCAGTGCGTTTGGGAGTGAAATCAGGAAGCACTGTTTCACACAAAGGGTGATGGAAATCTGCAACTCTCCCCCAAAAGGCTGTGGATGCTGGGGGACAATTGGAGCTTTCAAGACTGAGATCGACAGGTTTTTGTTAGATAAGGGTATCAAGGATTATGGAGCAAAGGCGGGCAACTGGAGTTGAGGCACAGATCACATGATCTGAGTGAATGACAGAACAGGCTCGAAGGGCTGAATGGCCTCCTCCTGTTCCTACATTATCGAACACGTTTAAATCTAAAACCTGAAATATGCAGGCAAAAAAAAAAAGAAACAGGCCACCGTTTAATCAACTTTGGCATCAAATCTGAAATGTAACTCGACAGATACCAACAAAAGCAACAGCCCTAAAAATAGCGACACTTCAGTGATTGAAGGACATGTGACCCTTAAGGTCACCCTGGAGATCTTCAGTCACTCAACGGACCAGTTTCAGAGCTCTCTGTACCAACGTAAAACACTGCATAAAATACTTGGCAGCTCATCAATATTTCAGAAGGTCCTGTGTCTATGCCTGGAGGTCATGCACTCTCCCCAATGGATTTTAAAAAAGAGAGGAAAAAAAAGTGGATCTATTTGTTGAAGTAATTCATTGCTGCTCAGTGAGAGCTGGGGTGAATGGGAACCTCGCCCAGGTGCCTCTATGTAGGTGCCGGAGGGTAGTTACTGCCTCATGCAGACGGAGGCAATCCCAGTATAATCTTGCCGGGTCCGATTGGGGCTGGAGTCCTGTCAGAAAGGTAGTGAATTTCTTGAGTGCGTCCGGGATAGTTTCCTGCAACAATATGTCCTAGAACCAACAAGGGGGCAGGCTATATTAGATTTAGTAATGAGCCAGATTTAGTTAACAGCGAACATTTATCTAATAGCGATTGAGTTCAACGTAGTGTTTGAAAGGGAGAAACGTGAAACAGCTACTAATGTTCTAGATTTAGGTAAGGCCGACTTCAACGGGATGAGACAGAGACTGGAGAAAACTGTTAATGGGTAAAACGACAGAAGATCAGTGGGAGGTGTTCAAAAAAGAATTTAACATGATACAGAACCAGTTTATACCCCTGAGGGGCAAGAGTTCTATTTGCCAAAAATAAAGCCATGGATGACTGAAGAGGTAAGGGACAACATAAAACTAAAAAACATACAAAAATGCAAAAACTAGCACAGATCCTGGCAAATGGGAGAGATACCAAGAACAGCCATGATCTCATTGAATGGTGGAACAGGCTCGAGGGGGTAAATGGCCTCCTCCTGTTCCGATGTTCCTAAGACCTGGTGCTTTGAAGCCAGTTTACCAACTAGTTTGGGATTAGAGCATTTGGAGGCCAGGAAGCGCTCACAGGCGAGGCATGTGTCCAACAGTGAGCCCCTTACAATGGAAATGAAGTTTACTTTTGGGATTCATACTTTACCTTTTCAAATATTTCTTCTTCTTCTCACTCACTACACTGCACAATGTGCTCGTACAGTGTGCGCACACTGTGTAATGTTCTGCTATGAAAGAAATCTTGACAGAGAGGAACAGGAGCAACTTGAAGTGGTGACGACAGGTCAGAATTTATGAATGCTGCCCAGTTAGTTCTGGCATGAATCCCATCCCTGGAAGGAGATTAATTTTAAGCGCCAGCCTTGGCTCAGTGGGTAGTTCTTTTGCCTCTGAGCCAGAAGGTCGTGGGTTCAAGACTAACATTCCCTATAAGGTGCGTGGCTCTCTGAAGGTCCTGCACAGCCCGGGACCGGCTTTTTCAATGTAAAATTTCACGCACGCGCGAAACTGTGAATGGACCACGGAGCGCCTTAAAGAGCCGCGCACCCCCCAAAAAAAGAGGGAACATTGTTCAAGTCCCACTCCAGAGACATGGGCACATAATCCAGGCCGACACTCCCAGTGCCAGTGCTGAGGGAGTGCTGCACTGTCGGAGGTGCCGTCTTTCGGAGGAGACGTTAAACCGAGGCCCCGCCTGCTCTCTCAGGTGGGTGTAAAAGATCCCACGGCCACTATTAGAAGAGGGGCAGGGGACTTCTCCTCAGTGACCTGGGCCAATATTTATTCCCTCAACCAGCACCTCCAGTCTCTCCACATAACTGAAGACTCTCATCCCTGGTACCATTCCAGTAAATCTCCTCTGCACCCTCTGTTTCCTAAAGTGTGGTGCCCAGAATTGGACACAATACTCCAGCTGGGGCCAAATTTACAAAGGCTTACCATAAACCTCCTTGCTTTTGTACTCTGCGCCTCTATTTATAAAGCCAAGGGTTCCATAAGTGTTTTGCCTTCTCAACCTGCCCTGCCACCTTCAAAGATCAGAGTGCGTACACCCCCAGGTCTCTCTGACCCTGCACCCCCTTTAAAACGGCAGCCCTGCTTCTTTGGTCAGCTCACCAACACAGCGATTCAGAAATAAATCAAACGCCGGTTGCAGAAAGATTTTATTGCAGTTGGCGTGGAGTGGGGAATCTCCCACAGATTTCTGGTAAGTGGGGAAAGCTGCTTTCATCCCGAGGCTGTTTGAAGCCCTGGGGTGAAGTCCAGCCGGGACGGCAATCTGTGATTATTGGTTTTCAACCATGCAGAGTCGCTTCAGCATTTCAGTAAAGGACTGAAAATTTTTGCTGCAGGAATTTGCCCAAAAATGCAGCCCTAGGCGAGTAAATAAAAGAGCTTAGCAAGGCAATAATCGCTTCTAAAGAGCATTTTAATTGGGCTCCCTTGTCAGCAGAGGACAGTGACTCAACGCGGAGAGCGCAATGTTCCAAATGACAGACTGCGGCACTAATGACCATTAGCACTAAACGGCTAGACTCTGAGCCAGACGCGCATCATCAGCGTCCCCAAGTCCCACCGTGTAAATGATTATAGACATCAGCGGCTATTAAATGCACACCTCAGGGAGGAGATATTGGCCTTGGAGGGGGAGCAGCGCACACTCACCAGAATGATCCCGGGGCTAAAAGGGTTAATTTATGAGGACAGGTTGCACAGACTAGGCTTGTATTCCCTTGAGTTTAGAAGATTAAGGGGTGATCTCATCAAGGTGGTTAAGATGATTAAAGGATTTGATAGGGTCGATAGAGAGAAACTATTTCCTCTGGTGGTGCGGGGCGGGGGGGAGTCCAGAACAAGGGGGCACAACTTTTAAATTAGAGCCAGGCCGTTCAGGGGTGATGTCAGGAAGCACTTCTTCACACAAAGGGTAGTGGAAATCTGGAACTCTCTCCCCCAAAAAAGTTGTTGAGGCTGGAGGTCAAGTGAAAATTTCAACACTAAGATCAATAGATTTTTGTTAGGCAAAGGGTGTTAAGGGTTACGGAACCAAGGCGGGTAGATGGAGCTAAGATACAGACCAGCCCTGATCTAATTGAATGATGGAACAGGCTCGAGGGGCTGAATGGCCTCTTCCTGTTCCTATGTTGCTGCACTGGATTCCACCAATCAGCAGCTGATCTCCATTGCAAAGAGCGCTGCATGGTTAAACCTGCCCGCTGGCACCAAGTTGAGTTACCAGCGGACAGGATTCTACTGAGGGACTGAGCCAAGGGGCAGGCTGGAATCGGCACACTATGGGTAAATCTGTCACAGGGATTGATTTTTTTAAGAAGGGTAAAAGATTGCAAGGGGGCCCACTGGACCGACCTTGAGCCCATGACCCAGAGTCCCAGTGGATTATTTAACTGCAGAACAGCGGCTTGGGTCTATAAGTGTCCCAGTCCCTCGCCGGAGGGAAGAGTGTCCCAGTCCCTCGCCGGAGGGAAGAGTCCCAGTCCCTCGCCGGAGGGAAGAGTCCCAGTCCCTCGCCGGAGGGAAGAGTGTCCCAGTCCCTCGCCGGAGGGAAGAGTCCCAGTCCCTCGCCGGAGGGAAGAGTCCCAGTCCCTCGCCGGAGGGAAGAGTCCCAGTCCCTCGCCGGAGGGAAGAGTGTCCCAGTCCCTCGCCGGAGGGAAGAGTGTCCCAGTCCCTCGCCGGAGGGAAGAGTCCCAGTCCCTCGCCGGAGGGAAGTATCCCAGTCCCTTGCCGGAGGGAAGAGGCCCAGTCCCTCGCCGGAGGGAAGAGTGTCCCAGTCCCTCGCCGGAGGGAAGTATCCCAGTCCCTCGCCGGAGGGAAGAGTCCCAGTCCCTCGCCGGAGGGAAGAGTCCCAGTCCCTCGCCGGAGGGAAGAGTCCCAGTCCCTCGCCGGAGGAAAGAGTCCCAGTCCCTCGCCGGAGGGAAGAGTCCCAGTCCCTCGCCGGAGGGAAGAGTCCCAGTCCCTCGCCGGAGGGAAGAGTCCCAGTCCCTCGCCGGAGGGAAGAGTCCCAGTCCCTCGCCGGAGGGAAGAGTCCCAGTCCCTCACCGGAGGGGAGAGTCCCAGTCCCTCACCGGAGGGGAGAGTCCCAGTCCCTCACCGGAGGGAAGAGTCCCAGTCCCTCGCCGGAGGGAAGAGTCCCAGTCCCTCGCCGGAGGGAAGAGTCCCAGTCCCTCGCCGGAGGGGAGAGTCCCAGTCCCTCACCGGAGGGGAGAGTCCCAGTCCCTCGCCGGAGGGAAGAGTCCCAGTCCCTCGCCGGAGGGAAGAGTCCCAGTCCCTTGCCGGAGGGAAGAGTGTCCCAGTCCCTCGCCGGAGGGAAGAGTCCCAGTCCCTCGCCGGAGGGAAGAGTGTCCCAGTCCCTCGGCGGAGGGAAGAGTCCCAGTCCCTCGCCGGAGGGGAGAGTCCCAGTCCCTCGCCGGAGGGAAGAGTCCCAGTCCCTCGCCGGAGGGAAGAGTCCCAGTCCCTCGCCGGAGGGAAGAGTCCCAGTCCCTCGCCGGAGGGAAGAGTCCCAGTCCCTCGCCGGAGGGAAGAGTCCCAGTCCCTCGCCGGAGGGAAGAGTCCCAGTCCCTCGCCGCCCTTCATCCCAAGCGATGCCATTGAGGGGAAGGGACTCACTGAGTAGTTTTTGGGGAAGGGGGTGTAATGTGTCTCCATCACTCCATGGGCTGACAGCTAATCGGCTGCAAGTTTTACACCCCGTCCGATTGTGGAAATGAAACTGGGCGCGGTGTAAAACGGGCGGCCGATTCGCTGCCAGCCCGTTTCGCGTTACTGACGAACACCAACTTCACCCCCCGTCATGGATTATCATAGAATGATACAGCACAGAAAGAGGCCATTCAGCCCATCCTGCCTGTGCTGGCTCTTTGAAAGAGCTCTCCAATTAGTCCCACTCCGCTGCTCTTTCCCCATAGCCCTGCAAATTTCTCCGTTTCAACTATTTATCTAATTCCCTTTTGAAAGTCACTATTGAATCTGCTTCCACCGCCCTTTCAGGCAGCGCATTCCAGATCACAACAACTCACTGTGTCAAAAAACACTCTCATCTCCCCTCTGGTTCTTTTGCCAATTACATTAACTCTGTGTCCTCTGGTTACTGACCCTTCTGCCACTGGAAACAGTTTCTCTCGATCTACTCTATCAAAACCCTTCATAATTTTGAACATCTCTATTAAATCTCCCCTTAACCTTCTCTGCTCCAAGGAGAAGATTCCCAGCTTCTCCAGTCCCTCCGCATAACTGAAGTCCCTCATCCCTGGAACCATTCGGGTGAATCTCTTCTGCACTTTCTCTAAGGCCTTGACATCCTTCCGAAAGTGTGGTGCCCAGAATTGGACACACTACTCCAGCTGGGGCCGAGCCAGTGTTTTATAAAGGTTGAGCATAACTTCCTTGCTTTTGTACTCTATTTATAAAGCCCATGATCCCGTATGCTTTTTGCTTTTAAACGGCCTCCTCAACTTGTCCTGTCACCTTCAAAGATTTGTGTATGTGAGCCCCCAGGTCTCTCTGTTCCCGCACCCCCTGTAAAATGGTAGCCCTGCTTCTTTGGGCAACTGAACAGAGATTGCGACTGGATACAGCGATTAAAAAACAAACCTGCCAGGCACAGAAAGATTCTATCTCGTTGGCACAGAGAGTGGAATCTCCGATTAAAAATAAATCATTCGGCTTGGAGTATGAACAGGAGAGCGTGCGGAATGAGAGAAGCCCATTCGCCACAGGGACCAGGTACAATTCGCATTGTTACTGCGTCTTTGTAACTTGTTGGCATTTTCTGAGGGAGATGATTAACTTCAGGTTAAACTTGCTGGAAGTCAAACTGGGGTAATATTGTCACGTCCTGAACAACACATCTCTTAGTGCTTCATACGGAAACAAGAGCTCACACACAAACGAGCGCTCCCCGTCCCATCCTTTCTCGTATTTAAAAAACTTTCTTCCGACGACTGAAATTTCCAAGACCGAGCTCGACAGAATTTTGTTGGGCAAGAAGCCATGTTCCCTCGAAGCTGCAGTACGACTCAGTCTCAGACCAAGGCTTTCCAGGTGCTGAGCCCTTGTCCCATTGCTCTTTCGTTCTACCTCCTCCTCCTCCGGCACGAACCCCTCACTTCCACCCACCATCCCCCTGTTCACGCTTACCTTCAGAAAATGTTCGCAACAGTGCAAAGCTCCATAATTCACCAGCTGGGAAAGGAATAAAAAGGAAGAAATGATGCAGTAGGGGGTGGGGGTAAAGCACACAGCAGGAAATCAGGAGCAAGGAAAACACAATGATTAAAATGAAGTTAGAGGCAAGACACAGCAGGAAGTAAGTCTGCATAATACTTAGAACTGAACAGAAGTAAGGAAGGCAGGAGTTGAAATCTGTGGGGAGCGGGGAAAGGGGTAGGGAGTTGTGAATTTTAAATTGTACAAAAATAAACAGAGAGTTTAGAAAATTAACTTTTAAAAAAATACTATAGGTAGTAAAATTAAGAAGCGGGCAACTGAAGGGTATTCCTCCTGTGAAGTGAGTCCCAGTGTTCAAACGCAGCCTCTTGTTAAGATGCTGCGAGCCTAGGTACCACTAGGTGGCAGGGTAACATCAGGTGTGGGATGAGTAAATGTGCGGTGCACAGCCCAGCCACAGACCGTCTGTAATCTTGTCCATCACCAACTCCACCTCCACCTCGGGTGGCCAACTCTGGATGGGGGGGTATTCCTGGAGGTTTCATCACATGACCTCCCGCCCCACCCCCACGCTCCCGCATTGGTCCATTCTCCTACCTTCCCACGGCCAATGGGAAAGGGAACAGACTCTTTGTTACCCAATCAGATCAATCTTGACTGTCAATCCCATGGCCTTTGTTTCCCCCCCCTCCAATATTTATCATCACCAATAAATGAAAGTGCTCAAAGAAAATGAAAATCGCCCCCCGCCACCACAATTTTGTTTAATTTCCCCATGATGCTGCTCCCGGGTTTTGCTCGGAGCAGTTGCCCTGGAGATTAATCTTAAATTCCTGAAGACTCCAGGGCAATCCTGGAGTGGTTGGCAACAATGTCCCCCATAATATTTTGGGGGCCGCGCGGCTCATTCAAAAGTCCGCGCATGCATGGTTTTCTCAATTTAAAAACCGGCTCACTGGGTGCGCGGGGCTCCTGGAGCGCTGGGCGGCCACACAGCTTAAAGGGAACATTGGTGGGTAACCTCACCTCCAACCCCACCCAATTAACCACCCGGGGGAGGTTCTCCCCCACTTCAAAATTGGATCAAACTAAACTCCAGAATATCCCACAGGTCACTGGGCTTCTGTAACGAGCACTAACGGGTCATAAGTGTTCGGTGGTGTAGTCTTCCTTAGAATTGGTCTGATGGGTACACACCACCTGCCTTCTCAGCCCACAGACTGACTGACCTGTTGGGCACCTGCAGCGCGTTCTTATGCTTTTAATTCAGATTTCCACCATTTGCAGTTCTTCGATCATATCCCCAGAATATTCCAACCGTACATTATTAGGGGTTGCCAACCCTCCAGGATTGCCCTGGAATCTCCGGGAATTAAAGATTAATCTCCTGGACACGTGCATTAAAATAAAATTGCGCGTGGTTTTTTTCCATTTTCTTTGAACACTTCAATTTATTAGTTATAAAAGTATTGGAGATGGGGGGGGGGGGGATAGGCTGTGTGACTGACAGTCAAGAATCATCCAATCAGGTAACAAAGAGTCTGTTTGCTTTCCAATTGGCCGTGGGAAGGTGGGGCGCTGCGAGGATGGACATGTCGGGAGCGCGGGGCGGTTAGCGGTCATGTGATGAAACCACCTGGAATATGTCGAACCAGAGTTGGCGACCGCAGACATTAAGCACACCCTGGATACAGCACTTGCTGCTCAGGAACTGGTTCGCTCTTTGCATTGCCCCATCTCTACCCTTGACAGGGGGCAGCGGTCAAAACCCTGGGGTTTCACTGGGAACATCAACAGGCGGCTTGTACTGACTTATCCTCTCCTCCGACTGTCACCATGACTCTGACCCTCCTCTCCCTTTGCTTCCGCACACAGTCCCCACCATTCCATGCTTTTGACACTCCTCATTCCCCATATCTCACTCCTGTCCACTTCAGATGCCTCAAAGTCCCCTTGATGTGGCTGCAGGTTAATCCTCACTAGCTGCCCAATGAAACGCCATCAAAATTTAAAACGGTACAGGGAAAAGGCGGGTCATGTCCTTTAGGGAAAGCAACAAGGAGGATCAGGGAGAAACCTCTCCAGTGGCTGGAGGGATATGGGGAGAGGGCGGGGTTGAGGGATATGGGGAGAGGGCGGGGTTGAGGGATATGGGGAGAGGGCGGGGTTGAGGGATATGGGGAGAAGGCGGGGTTGAGGGATATGGGGAGAGGGCGGGGTTGAGGGATATGGGGAGAAGGCGGGGTTGAGGGATATGGGGAGAAGGCGGGGTTGAGGGATATGGGGAGGCGGGGTTGAGGGATATGGGGAGGCGGGGTTGAGGGATATGGGGAGGCGGGGTTGAGGGATATGGGGAGGCGGGGTTGAGGGATATGGGGAGGCGGGGTTGAGGGATATGGGGAGAAGGCGGGGTTGAGGGATATGGGGAGAAGGCGGGGTTGAGGGATATGGGGAGAAGGCGGGGTTGAGGGATATGGGGAGAAGGCGGGGTTGAGGGATATGGGGAGAAGGCGGGGTTGAGGGATATGGGGAGAAGGCGGGGTTGAGGGATATGGGGAGAAGGCGGGGTTGAGGGATATGGGGAGAAGGCGGGGTTGAGGGATATGGGGAGAAGGCGGGTAGGTGGGATTGAGGGATATGGGGAGAAGGCGGGTAGGTGGGGTTGAGGGATATGGGGAGAAGGCGGGTAGGTGGGATTGAGGGATATGGGGAGAAGGCGGGTAGGTGGGATTGAGGGATATGGGGAGAAGGTGGGTAGGTGGGGTTGAGGGATATGGGGAGAAGGCGGGTAGGTGGGGTTGAGGGATATGGGGAGAAGGCGGGTAGGTGGGATTGAGGGATATGGGGAGAAGGTGGGTAGGTGGGGATTGAGGGATATGGGGAGAAGGTGGGTAGGTGGGGTTAATCGACCAAAAAGACAGAATTGTTGGGCCCAATGGCCTTTTCCTGTTGCTAAATATTCTGGTCTTCTAACTCTCTCCAGTTTCTTCCATGTTCCTTATCTCGCCCACCCAGTATTCTTCCAATTAAACAATCCGACTCCCCTCCCATTGATCTCCAGCTCCGACTGGCGCTTACCTCAAAAGCATGGGCCTTCCTCTGGAAAAAGTCAGTGTCATCAGTGGGGAACTGAGGAAGAAAGAGAAAGGGGGGAAGAAATAAAGGAATGGGAAAGACAGGTGCAAACAGCAGGGAAAAAGAGCAAAGTATGATGTGGAAACAGTTAATGAATTAAAAATAAAGTTAAGGCATGTTATGAAGAAAATAAAACCACACAAATCAGTGTTGTCACTAGGGATCATTCCACACACTAGTGCCAATATACCATGAAAGAAATCTCACTTTAACCACTTACGCAATGTTGAATAATGATTTCTTAATACTCGATAGAGGGTACGGTAGTGCAGTGGTAAATGACCTGTCTCCACCAGTACTGTACCCCAGTGTTATAGTGACAGACCTGTACCCACCAGTACTGTACCCCAGTGTTATACAGTGACAGACCTGTACCCACCAGTACTGTACCCCAGTGTTATACAGTGACAGACCTGTACCCACCAGTACTGTACCCCAGTGTTATACAGTGACAGACCTGTACCCGCCAGTACTGTACCCCAGTGTTATACAGAGACAGACCTGTACCCGCCAGTACTGTACACCAGTGTTACACAGTGACAGACCTGTACCCACCAGTACTGTACCCTAGCTCAAAATGCTCTCTCCAGACACAATCTGAGCTTAGATGGGTTCCAGCGAATGCTGCAAATTAAGGAGCCGGATGGATCTGTTGCTGGCATCCTAGTGACAACACTTAGCCTGGATAGGGATGACAGGGGATACCAGAAATAAAAAGATGTGGGTAGAAAAGGACATGGAAAGGTGAGTTTTATATCAGCTAATGTTAAAAGGAATTGTTAATGGCGAGACTGGGAATAAAGAATTAATTGGGATATATGGTCAGGTGAGGCAGTTATAGCAAAGAAGGAATAGAATCAAAACAGCAGGAGGGAAAGTCAAGTGCGAGGTGTGCGCATGTCTGAGGTGTGAGAGAGGTGTGAGAGAGAGGTGAGAGAGAGAGGTGAGAGAGAGGTGAGAGAGAGAGGTGTGTGAGAGGTGAGAGAGAGGTGAGAGAGAGAGGGGTGAGAGAGAGAGGTGAGAGAGGTGAGAGAGAGAGGTGTGAGAGAGAGAGGTGTGAGAGAGAGAGGTGTGAGAGAGGGGTGTGAGAGAGGTGAGAGAGAGAGGTGAGAGAGAGAGAGAGGTGAGAGAGAGAGAGAGGTGAGAGAGAGGTGAGAGAGAGGTGTGAGAGAGGGGTGTGAGAGAGGTGAGAGAGAGAGGTGAGAGAGAGAGAGAGGTGAGAGAGAGAGGTGAGAGAGAGAGGTGAGAGAGAGAGGTGAGAGAGAGAGGTGAGAGAGAGAGGTGAGAGAGAGAGAGAGGTGAGAGAGAGGTGTGAGAGAGGGGTGTGAGAGAGGGGTGTGAGAGAGGTGAGAGAGAGAGGTGAGAGAGAGAGGTGAGAGAGAGAGAGAGGTGAGAGAGAGGTGTGAGAGAGAGAGGTGAGAGAGAGAGGTGAGAGAGAGAGGTGAGAGAGAGAGGTGAGAGAGAGAGGTGAGAGAGAGAGAGAGGTGAGAGAGAGGTGTGAGAGAGAGAGGTGTGAGAGAGGTGAGAGAGAGAGGTGTGAGAGAGGTGAGAGAGAGGTGAGTGAGAGAGGTGAGAGAGAGAGGTGAGAGAGAGAGGTGTGAGAGAGGTGAGAGAGAGAGGTGAGAGAGAGAGGTGAGAGAGAGAGGGGTGAGAGAGAGAGGGGTGAGAGAGGTGAGAGAGAGGTGAGAGGTGAGAGAGAGGTGTGAGAGAGAGAGGTGAGAGAGAGAGGTGAGAGAGAGAGGTGAGAGAGAGAGGTGAGAGAGAGAGGTGTGAGAGAGAGAGGTGAGAGAGAGAGGTGAGAGAGAGAGGTGAGAGAGAGAGAGGTGAGAGAGAGGTGTGAGAGAGAGAGGTGTGAGAGAGGTGAGAGAGAGGTGAGAGAGAGGTGAGAGAGAGAGGTGTGAGAGAGGTGTGTGAGGTGAATGTGTGAAGTATATGTTAGGGTCGTGCGTACGGTGCATGTTGCAAGGCTGGGTGTATACATGTACATGTGTTGTCTATACAGAGTAGAATTTCTGCAAGGAATCTCCTGTCAAAACTAGGGGAAACAATTTCCTTGGGTTTCTATGGATCTCCTGCTGAAGTTATGACCGGGGATTAGGAGAATCCCCACAGAATGTGTGTGTGCAGTGTGTGTGTTTATGCAGTGTGTGTATCAGTGTGCGTGTTTATGCAGTGTGTGTATCAGTGTGCGTGTGTCAGTGTGCGTGCGTATGTGTGTCAGTGCGCGTGTGTGCGTGCAGTGTGTGCGTGTCAGTGTGTGTCAGTGCGGTGTGCGCCAGTGCGGCGTGCGTCAGTGCGGCGTGTGTCAGTGCGGTGTGCGCGAGTGCGTGCGTGTGTCAGTGCGGTGTGCGTCAGTGCGGTCTGTGTCAGTGCGGTGTGTGCGAGTGCGTGCGTGCGTCAGTGCGCGCGTGCGTCAGTGCGGCGTGCGTCAGTGCGGTGTGTGCGAGTGCGTGCGTGTGTCAGTGCGGTGTGCGTCAGTGCGGTGTGTGTCAGTGCGTGCGTGCGTCAGTGCGGCGTGTGTCAGTGCGTGCGAGTGCGGTGTGTGTCAGTGTGTGCGAGTGCGGTGTGTGTCAGTGCGTGCGAGTGCAGTGTGTGTCAGTGCGGTGTGTGTGCCTTGAATACACATTGTTCTCTGACTAAACGTTTACCATTAATTTAATGATGGTCTTAAATTAACTTCACACTCAGTGGCGGTGTCGGCTGCTAATTCTTCCTCTCCCGGTTCAACAATGTACAGAACACACTTCAGACGATCGATGCAGACACAATTACTGCCCTTCTGATCTGAGAGAGCATTGATTAGAGAATTTACAGAGATTGTGAACATTACAGTTCAGTGCTGTGAAGAATAGACAGTCATACCGATCATTTTCTAAAGATACTTCCACACTCGAGACAGCAGATGGTTTGTGAGTCACTCTCGGCCATCCACCGTCCAGCAGTAAATCCAGAATCTTGGAACTGGCTGGGTCAATGTGAGTCGACAATTCTGTCATTGTGACGGGATCAGATCAGCCGCCCCCTTCGCACCCCCGCCCCCTTTGCACCCCCGCCCCCTTTCCTTGTGTGGCTCGGTGTCAAATTGTATTTGATAATCGCTCCTGTGAAGCGCCTTGGGATGTTTTACTACGTTAAAGGCGCTGTATCAATGCAAGTTGTTGAATACTGAAGAAATTGAGAGATGTCTGAGAGATCACCTTACAGAGGTGTAGAAGATTGTTAAGGGTGGAGAGAAAGGTAACCCGAAATATTACCGTAAATTAATCTGTGGGAGTTGAACTAGGGGGATGCAGCGTCTAACTAGGAAAAGGCAATTTCAGGTCTGGTGTCAGAAAATTCTCTCTCACACAATGAATGAGCATTTTTTTGAGATAAACGCCCAGATAGTATGGAGGCAAAACCCTGGAATAATTTAAGATAAAATTGGATGCTCCTAGGGGGACACAGTAGGATCTCTTTGAACGGATGAACAAACACAAGATGAATAACCTTCCTCATCCGTAATTCCTTGTGAAAAGTGGGAAAGCAGCACATGGAAACAGAAGGTGCAAAGTAAGAGCAACCCCATTGACATTAAATAGGTCATTCAATCCAACACACACAAGCACTTGTACACAAACACACTCGTACACACAAACACAGGCATGCATTTGTACACAAACACACCGGCATGCATTTGTACACAAACACACAGGCATGCATTTGTACACAAACACACCGGCATGCATTTGTACACAAACACACCGGCATGCATTTGTACACAAACACAGGCATGCATTTGTACACAAACACACAGGCATGCATTTGTACACAAACACACAGGCATGCATTTGTACACAAACACACAGGCATGCATTTGTACACAAACACACAGGCATGCATTTGTACACAAACACACCGGCATGCATTTGTACACAAACACACCGGCATGCATTTGTACACAAACACACCGGCATGCATTTGTACACAAACACACAGGCATGCATTTGTACACAAACACACAGGCATGCATTTGTACACAAACACACCGGCATGCATTTGTACACAAACACACCGGCATGCATTTGTACACAAACACACCGGCATGCATTTGTACACAAACACACCGGCATGCATTTGTACACAAACACACCGGCATGCATTTGTACACAAACACACAGGCATGCATTTGTACACACACACTCGTACACACGCACACAGACAAAGTGAGCTGAATGCTTGTTCAACAAAAGACAATGAAAGTGTACAGCTCGCTGTAACTTGTGTTGTGGGTCAGGCAGCCTGAATGTAAACTGCAACCTCCCCCGAGGATAAAAGGTTACAAAACAGTCTGACAGCAAGGAGCTGGAAAAGCTGGCGAGTGCAAGGGCTGGGCTTACAGCAAGGAATCACAGCAACTGAAATGAGCCACCGCTAGATGTCGGCATTATACTTCACATCTGCAGTCTGGGGACTCTCAATTCCTGGATGTCTAACTTAGAACACAGAATATTATAGCACAGCAAAGAAACAGATACATACACAGCACGGATTAAGGATCTGTAACCAAAATCTCTCCTTGATGCTGCCCAACCTGCTGACTAAAGCATTACACTAACCCAAAGACACCCGGGCTTCGGTATCTACAAACACGGTCTGCAGTGCGACTTTGTAAGCTGGTTTCTCCCACAAAACTGGCTTCAGGATTTAGTGACTGCTTTCAAAAGTGCACCAAATAAAAAGGGGGAGAAGATTTCAGGAGACAAGAGGTGCTCTCATCTTGGGCAGGAGCATGGTGCAGGTGATCAGATTCTCGCCTCTGGGGGCAAACGATATTCAAAGCCCAACACCGGAATCCTGAGCGCAGAGTTATTCCAATACAACAACAACTTGCATTTATATAGCAACTTCAACATAGTAAAACGTCCCAAGGCACTTCACAGGAGCGATTATCAGACAAAAATTTGACACTGACCCACATAAGGAGATATTCGGACAAAGCTTGGTCAAACAGGTAGGTTTTAAGAAGCGTCTTAAAGGAGGAGAGAGGTGTGGAGAGGTTTAGGGAGGGAATTCCAGAGCTTAGGGCCCAGGCAGCTGAAGGCACGGCCGCCAATGGTGGAGCGAAGGAAATCGGGGATGGGCAAGAGGCCAGAACTGTATGGAAGGCAAACCTCTCCACCATCTCTCAAAAACCTCAAGACCCATTTCTTCGACCGAGCTATCAGTCACCCTCTCCTGGTCTCTCCCTTTCTGCCTTGGCGTCCAATTTCCTTCTGCCTATTGTGGAGTGCCTGAGGATGTTTCTTTACATTAAAGGCGCTGTAAGTGCAGGCTGTTGCTGTAGCTGAGGGAGTGCTGCATTGTCAAAGGTGCCATCCATCGGATCACAACAATAAAATCATGTATTTATACAGCACCGTCAACGTAGTAAAACGTCCCAAGATGCTTCACAGGAGCGTTATCAAACAAAATTGGGTACCGAGCCACATAAGGAGATATTAGGACAGGTGACCAAAAGCTTGGTCAAAGAGGTAGGTTTTAAGGAGTGTCTTAAAGGAGGAGAGAGAGGTTTAGGGAGGGAATTCCAGAGCTTAGCGCCCAGGCAACAGAAGGCACAGCCGCCAATGGTGGAGCGATCAAAATCAGGGATGCTCAAAAGGCTGGAATCGGAGGAGCGCAGAGATCTCGGAGGGTTGTAGGGCTGGAGGAGGTTACAGAGATAGGACACTCTATAAATGCAAACCGTTCTCAATTCCAAGATTGGTGCGAAGGGTGAGGGTGGGGTTGGGGGCGCGGGCGAAGAAATACTGCGTGCTGTAGCCGATCCATCTGTACCTATTTAATGAGCACAGAACAATACCTGCGAATAAAAGGCAAACTATGGACCACAGTCAAACGCTGGTGTGTGCCAGTTGTCTCACCACAGCGCAAACATATTGGGCAGTTTGACAATGAGATTTATAAAGAATCTGCCAAAACCGTTAGTAATTTCAGCTTCATCCATATCACAGACGCCCAGCTTTTTCCACTGTGAAAACAGACACAAACCTTATGGGGGGGAAAAAAGTCAATGCGACAATAGAACAGAAGGAGTCTTTTATCGAGACAGCTCAGCCGCCATGAGGCTGCAATCTCCACACAGTGTAGCCCAAACTCAACATGGATCCTGTAAAACACACACTCAGGGTCCGCTGATGGCTCCGAGTGTTGATCCAGCGGATGATGCAGACCAAGAAACTCCTACATTCAATCTCTGGTACCAAGATGGCCTAGATGAGTCCTGGAAAACCACAACCTTCTGACTCAGAGGCAAGAGTGCTACCAGCTGGGCCAAGCCGATAGCTACCCTCCTCTCAATTGTCTTTGGCTGATTTCTGTCTGGAACCTGAATATGTAGAAACAAGATCAAAACGGCAGTTACATGGCACTTCTTAGCATTGTGCTCGGGTTGTGTGAAAATAAATTACTGCCATTAACAATGAAAAGCAGCAAGAATTTGCATTTAGATGCTGCCTTCAGACCCGCAGCACTTAACAGCCGATCAATTACGTTGGAAGTTCAATTACTTGTTGTTCTAAAGCAAACACGCGCCAGCCAATTTACACACAGCAAATGAGATAAATGGCCGAGAATTGTACTGGCACCGAAGGAGGCCATTCGGCCCATCGTGCCTGTGCCGGTCCATTCTTCTTCTCAATGAGACTCAGCGCCTTCAGGAGAGGAGGGAACGTTTAAAAAATATATATATCATACAATCATAGAATGATACAGCACAGAAGAAAGCCATTCGGCCCATCTTGCTTGTGCGGGCTCTTTGGTAGAGCTGTCCAATTAAACCCAATCCCACTGCTCTTTCCCCATAGCTCTGTAAATTTTTTCTAATATGTATTAACCTGCTGTTAGAATAAGAAAAAAGGAGGTGACTTTTTTCCCTTCCGATTCCTACACATAGAATCATAGAAATTTACAGCACAGAAGGAGGGCATTCGGCCCATCGTGTCTGTGCCGGCCGAAAAAGAGCTGTCCAGCCTAATCCCACTTTCCAGCTCTTGGTCCGTAGCCCTGTAGGTTACCGCTCTTCAAGTGCATATACAAGTACTTTTAAAATGTGATGAGGGTCTCTGCCTCTACCACCCTTTCAGGCAGTGAGTTCCAGACCCCCACCACCCTCTGAGTGAAAGAAGTTCTCCTCAACTCCCCTCTAAACTTCCGACCAATTACTTTAAATCTATGCCCCCTGGTTATTGACCCCTCTGCTAAGGAAAATAGGTCCTTCCTATCCACTCTATCTTGGCTCCTCATAATTTTATACACCTCAATTAGGTCTCCCCTCAGTCTCCTCTGTTTCAAGGAAAACAACCTCAGCCTATGCAATCTTTCCTCATAGCTACAATTCTCCATGTTTTTTTCTCAGTGTTATAATGTATGGATCTTGCACCAAACTATTATTGCTGAAACACACAAAGGTCACATACTATTACAGGGAATGTGTAACCGTATGCAGTCAGCAGCTGATAGTTATAATTACCAGTTGTCCTCGAACAGCCCAGGAGATTAAAGTTCAAGGTACTTTCATAACCACCCATAAAATGTAACTGGAAGCTGGGACTGGAGTAATAAAAGTTCGACGGCTATATTTAATCGTATCCTGGAAAAGTTTATTAGGTGCGGGCTACAGACAGGCACCGCACTGTCCTGATTAAGCAAATCCTTTATTTTCCCCAATGTGAAACAAAACAAAAATCTATTAAAAACCTTGTTAAAACGGGGCCCTGTGACACACCTCAGCAAGATGCCAGCCAGGCTGGAAATTACTGTGCAACCACCGTGACCATCTACTCTGTTTCCTGGTGTTAATAGAAAAAGAAAGAACTTGCATTTCTATAGCGCCTTGCACCGCCTCGAAGCACTTTACAGCCAATGAAGTACTTTTGAAGTGTAGTCACTGTTGTAATGTAGGAAATGTGGCAGCCAATTGGCGCACAGCAAGATCCCACAAACAGCAATGTGATAATGACCAGATGATCCGTGATGTTGGTTGAGGGATAAATATTGGCCAAAGACTTGAGCACATTATCCATGCTGACACTCCAGCGCAGTACTGAGGGAGCGCTGCAGTGTCGGAGGTGCCGTTTTTCGGATGAGACGTTAAAACCCAGGCCCTGTCTGGCCTCTCAGGTGGATGTAAAAGATCCCACGGCCACTATTGGATGAAGAGCAGGGGAGTTCTCCCCAGTGTCCTGGGGCCAATATTTATCCCTCAACCAACATCACTAAAACAGATGATCTGGCCATTATCACATTGCTGTTTGTGGGAGCTTGCTGTGTGCAAATTGGCTGCCGCGTTTCCTACATTACAACAGTGACTACACTTCAAAAAGTGCTTCATTGGCTGTAAAGCGCTTTGGGACGTCCTGAGGTCGTGAAAGACGCTGGAGAAATGCAAGTCTTTCTTTAATTTGACAACTGACTCTCCGATGATCTGAGAAGACACTCTGCCATGGTCATGACCAGCAAAGTGTGCCTGGGCCTGTAGGGACAGTTGATGGTATCTTGGCGGCCGTGCTAGTTGTTGATTTCCTTGGCATACCTTCCAACATGCAATGTCACTGAAGTGACTGAGGCCCTTCTGAGGAAATATCCAATGTGTCAGTCAGTCAGAGATTCCCATATCTTAGCGGAGTCCCAATTTCCTTTGCATGCACCAGGGTGAGGAGCTTCCACCTCTGCTTGTGGGTATGGGCAGATGGGTACTGAGAAGCTCTCGTGCAGCCCGTACTACCTGGCATCCCTTCATTGGTTGTGCTCCTCCTCTTCGAAATACCTCGGAATGTTGCATTCCCATTGAGAAACCCACTACTGCCAGAAATAGGGCTGGGAGCTGAAGATTAATTAGAACAATTGCCACAAGTGGGAGCAGAGATGACAAGAGGAAAAATAATTTAGAAACAGCTGAGCTACTTTCCTTAACATAGAATGATACAGCACAGAAAGAGGCCATTGGGCCCATCGTGCCTGTGCTGCCTCTTTGGTAGAGCTCTCCAATTAGTCCCACTCCCCCTGCTCTTACCTTATAGCCCTGCAAATTTATCCTTTTTACATATATATCCAATTCCCTTTTGAATGTTACGATTGAATCTGCTTCCACCGCCCTTTCAGGCAGTGCATTCCAGATCACAACAACTCGCTGTGTAAAACATTTCTCCTCATCTCCCCCCAGGACTTTTAGCCAGTTATTTTAAATCTGTCTCTTCTGGTTACCGATTCGCCCGTCACTGGAAACAATATTCCCCTACCCATTCCATCAAAACCCCTATTAATTTTGAACACCTCTATTAAATCTCCTTTTAACCTTCTCTGCTCTAAGGAGAACAACCCCAGCTTCTCTAGTCTCTCCACGTAACTGAAGTCCCTCATCCCTGGCACCGTTCTGGTAAACCTCCTCTTCAGCCTCTCCAAGGCCTTGACGTCCTTTCCACGACCGTACATATATTTAGGGTTAACTACTGGCCCTGGAGGCCCAGTTCTCGTCACCAACGCTGGTAGGATGGCCCCATCCACATTTAATATTTAAATGAAGCTGCACCTGTTTGAGGCGGAGTGTCTAATGTTCAGGATCTCCAACCCCCAAAATAGCACATGACAGCGCGGAGGGAGATCCGGTTTAATGGATCTCCACACACTTCTCGGAAATGGAAAATCAGCCCCTCGTGTCTCTGTAAAGGGGAGGGGCTTTTGTTTGGGTGGGGTGGGGTAGGTAGGGAGGGGGGGAAACTAATGCAGGATTTAAATCTTTGCAATGGATCGAAGATGGAAGCCTTAAAAGATCACAGGGAAATTACTAAACCACTGCAAGAAAACACTGTACCCACCCTCTATTATTAGTGTCGAAGATTAAATATTGGGAAGACCGAAGCCATTGTTTTCGGTCCCCACCACAAACTACGTTCCCTAGCCACTGATTCCATCTCTCTCCCCAACATCTGTCTGAGGCTGAACCACACTGTTCACAACCTTGGTGTCATATTTGACCCTGAAATGAGCTTCCGACCACATATCCGCGGCAGAACTAAGACCGCCTATTTCCACCGCTGTAAGATCGCCCGTCTCCGCCCTTGCCTCAGCTCATCCGCTGCTGAAACCCTTATCCATGCCTTTGTTACCTCTAGACTTGACTATTCCAACGCACTCCCGGCTGGTCTCCCACATTCCACCCTACGTAAACTTGAGGTTATCCAAAATTCTGCTGCCCGTGTCCTAACTCGCACCAAGTCCCGTTCGCCCATCACCCCTGTGCTCGCTGACCTACATTGGCTCCTGGCTAAGCAGCGCCTCGATTTCAAAATTCTCATTTTTTTGTTTTCAAATTCCTCCATGGCCTCGCTCCTCCCCATCTCTGTAATCTCCTTCAGCCCCACAACCACCACCCCCGCCCCCCCACACCCCCCACCCCGGATATATCTGCGCTCCTCTAATTCTGCCCTCTTGAGCATCCCTGATTATAATCGCTCAACCATTGGTGGTCGTGCCTTCTGTTGCCTGGGCCCAAAGCTCTGGAATTCCCTGCCTAAACCTGTCCGCCTCGCTACCTCTCTTTCCTTCTTTAAGACGCTCCTTAAAACCTACATCTTTGACCAAGCTTTTGGTCACCTGCCCTAATTTCTCCTTATGTGGCACGGTGCCAAATTTTTGTCTGATAATCGCTCCTGTGAAACGCCTTGGGATGTTTTACTATGTTATAGGCGCTATAGAAATACAAGTTGTTGTTGATTAAGGGGTGATCTAATCGAGGTGTTTAAGATGATTAAAAGGAGTTGATAGGGTAGATAGAGAGAAACTATTTCCCCTGGTGGGGGAGTCCAGAACAAGGGGGCAAAACTTTAAAATTAGAGCCAGGCCGTTCAGGGGTGATGTCAGGAAGCACTTCTTCACACAAAGGGTAGTGGAAATCTGGAACTCTCTCCCCCAAAAAAACTGTTGAGGCTGGGGGTCAATTAGAAATTTCAAAACTGAGATTGATAGATTTTTGTTGGGTAAGGGTATAAAGGGTTAAGGAACCAAGGCGGGTAGACGGAGTTAAGATACAGATCAGCCCTGATCTAATTGGATGGCGGAACAGGTGTGAGGAGCCAAATGGCCTCCTCCTTTTCCCTTGTTACTAGATCACACTCTATGCGGTGTGGGTAGAAATAGGCGGGACGTCATGCTGCACCAAACTGCTCGCCCTGGGTGAGACGGATTGCAACACCACTGTGCCAAGGTGCACGGTCATCGTAACCTTCACTGCGTGTGGCAAGAACAACACCTCATCAGGCCTTCGAAAAGGACTAGGAGACAACGCCAGCACAGAGTGTCAGTGAGAACCTGTCGCATTACCTTTCCCAAGATTAATACTCGTGAAGGGAAGCTTAATAACGGCCCACCCTCTCACCTTGAACCCGTCATTTGCATTTTAAAAGTTCATAAAGCCCAGGACGACATGATCTGTAAGTAAAGGAGGGCTCCATCAATCAGCGGAATAGGACAACAAACCCTCAGCAGTCAGTGTGTGAATCCTCTCTGCGGGATTTATGCAGCTATCTGCGCTGTTCATGGCCAGCATGGACAGCCATGAGCCGTACTTCATTCTGAACTGGAAAAAAACCCACTGCTGCAGCCGTATTGAGCAGTCCCACAGGAACAGAAAACAACGTGTCCACATCGATTTCTACAAAAATGGGACAGAGGCTGGAGGAGCAAGAGGTAGAGAGAGAGAAAGAGAGAGGTAGAGAGAGAGAAAGAGAGAGGTAGAGAGAGAGAGGTAGAGAGAGAGAGGTAGAGAGAGAGAGAAAGAGAGAGAGGTAGAGAGAAAGAGAGAGGTAGAGAGAGAGAAAGAGAGAGGTAGAGAGAGAGAAGAGAGAGGTAGAGAGAGAGAGAGAGAGGTAGAGAGAGGAGAGAGAGAGAGAGAGAGAGAGAGAGAGAAGGTAGGAAGAGTTCCAGAGCAGTAAATCTGCCAAGCTTCCATCAGGCTGTCGGAAGTGATGGATGTGGCAGTGGCAGCATTCAGTCACCAATGGCTACCGCTGATTACAACGGATCGCTGTAACTGAAAATGGAACGCGGAGCGCACTCCGTTAGCTAGGTCGGCACAGTTGTGTGGTGTATTGCACGGAGACTGCAGTTTATCACGGAGTCGTGTCCCCAACTCCCCGCAAACCCGCACCCCCCCGCCCCCACTCCCCGGGCCACTGGTAAAAAATTACAGGTACGTAACAAATTAAAGGAACACACCGACAGCTGTTATTCAGATGAGGTAATACACAGCAGGTCCGTGAGCATCTGTAAGTAGGTCGGACACGTTCCCCTTCACTAGAGCCTTTCTTTTCCATCAACGAGGTGATGGGAAGATGCAAAAAGATGCAAGTACTTGAGAGGGTGAAAAGATACAAGAGAGTTACACACGCACACATAGGAACAGGGGGAGGCCATTCAGCCCCTCGAGCCTGTTCTGCCATTCAATCAGATCACGGCTGATTTGTTTCTTAACTCCATCTACCTGTCTTGATTCCGTATACTTTAATACCCTTTGCCCAACAAAAATCTATCGATCGCAGTTTTGAAATTTTCAATTGACCCCCAGCCTCAACAGCTCTTTGGGGGGAGAGAGTTCCAGATTTCCACCACCCTTTGTGTGAAGAAGTGCTTCCTAACATCACCCCTGAACGGCCTGGCTCTAATTTTAAGGTTTTGCCCCCTTGTTCTGGACTCCCCCCACCAGGGGAAATTGTTTCTCGCTATCTACTCTATCAAATCCTTTGATCACCTTAAACACCTCGATTAACCCCCCCTTTAATCTCCTACACTCAATGGAATATCAGCCACAGCAAAAAATGAGAGAAAAAGTGCAGATACATCAGATCTGAAATGAAACAGAGACTGCAGACCAAACAGCATGGGTGTGTCAGTCCGAAACACAGCGAAACAACAACTTGTATTTATACAGCGCCTTTAACGTAGTAAAACGTCCCAGGGTGCTTCACAGGAGCGATTATCAGACAAAATTTGACACTGAGCCACATAAGGAGATAATAGATAAAAAAACAGAAAATGCTGGAAACACTCAGCAGGTCAGGCAGCATCGGGGAGAGAGAAACAGAGATAACGTTTCAGGTCGATGACCCTTCGTCAGAACTGGAAAAAGCTGGAGATGGAACAGGTTTTTAAGCAAGTGCAGGGGGCAGGGAGAGGGGGGAGGGGAGGAAAGAACAAAAGGGAAGGTCTGTGATAGGGTGGAAGGCAGGAGAGATTAAGAGACAAAAGGGATGATGGTGCAAGGCAAAAGGAGATGGTAATGGGACAAGTTAAGAAACAAATGATGGCTTTAGTTGAAGTGTAAATGGCGATGGCAGAATGATAGACAGCTGCCATGTGAGAGAGAGAAAAAAAACTGGAAAAAAAAAGATAGGGGCAGAGGTTATGGTCTGAAATTGTTGAAGTCAATGTTGAGTCCAGAAGGCTGTGAAGTGCCTAATCGAAAGATGAGGTGCTGTTCCTTGAGCTTCAGTGTAAGAGGCCGAGGACGGTGAGGTCAGAGTGGGAGTGGAGTGGAGAATTAAAGTGACAGGCGACCGGAAGCTCGGGGTCCCCCTTACGGACTGAACGGAGGTGTTCCGCAAAGCGGTCGCCCAATCTGCGTTTGGTCTCCCAATGTAGAGGAGACCGCATCGTGAGCAGCGAATACAGTATACTAGATTGCAAGAAGTACAAGTAAGTCGCTGTTTCACCTGGAAGGAGTATTTGGGGCCCTGGACAGTGGGAAGGGAGGAGGTAAAAGGGCATGTGTTGCATCTCCTGCGCTTGCACGGGAAGGTGCCGGGCGAAGGGGAAGGGGTGATAAAGGAGTGGACCAGGGTGTCGCGGAGGGAGCTTGGTCAAAGAGGTAGGTTTTAAGGAGCGTCTTAAAAAAAGAAAGTGAGGCAGAGATGCGAAGAGGTTTAGGTAGGGAATTCTAGAGCTTAGGGCCCAGGCAGCTGAAGGCACGGCCGCCAATGGTGGAGCGATTATAATCGGGGATGCTCAAGAGGCCAGAATTGGAGAACAGAGATCTCGGAGGGTTGTAGGAGGTTACAGAGATAGGGAGGGGAAAGGCCATGTAGGGATTTGAACACAAGGATGAGAATTTTAAAATCGTTGCTGGACTGGGAGCCAATGTAGATCAGCGAGCACAGGGGTGATGGGTAAACGGGATTTGGTGCGAGTTAGGACACGGGTTTTGGATGACCTCAACTTTACGGAGGGTGGAAGATGGGAGGCCGGCCAGGAGTGCGTTGGAATAGTCAAGTCTAGAGGTAACAAAGGCGTGGATGAGGGTTTCAGCAGCGGATGAGCTGAGGCAGGGGCGGAGTCAGGGGATGTTACTGAAGTGGAAATAGACGGTCTTAGTGATGACGCGAATATGTGGTCCGGATCTCATTGTTGGGTTAAAATCTGACACCAAGGTTGTGAACAGTCTGGTACAGCCTCAGACAGTTGCCAGGGAGAGGGATGGAGTTGGTGGCTAGGGAATGAAGCTTGTGGCGGGGACCGAAGACAATGATTTTGGTCTTCCAAATATTAAGTTGGAGGACATTTCTGCTCATCCAGAACTGGATGTCGGACAAGCAGTCTGAAAATTTAGAGACAGGGTAGAGAGAGGTGGTGGTGAGGTAGAGCTGGGTGTCGTCAGCGTACATGTGGAAACTGACGCTGTGTTTTTGGATGTCGCCAAGGGGCAACATGTAGATGAGAAATAGGAGGGGTCCAAGGATAGATCCTTGGGGGACAACAGAGGTAATGGTGCGGGAGCGGGATCAGAAGCCATTGCAAGTGATTCTCTGGCCACGATTAGATAGATAAGAATGGAACCAGGCGAGTGCAGTCCCACCCAGCTGGACGACGGAGGAGAGGCGTTGAAAGAGGGTGGAGTGGTCAATCGTGTCAAAGGCTGAAGACAGGTCGAGAAGGACGAGGAGGGATAGTTTACCACTGTCACAGTCACATAGGATGTCATTTATGGCTTTGATAAGAGCTGTTTTGGTACTGTGGTAGGGGTGGAATCCTGGTTGGAGGGATTCAAACATGGAATTGCGGGAAAGATGGGCACGGATTTGGGAGGCGACAGCATGTTCAAGGACTTGAGAGGAAAGGGAGATTGGAGATGGGGCGGTAGTTTGCAAGGAATGAGGGGGTCAAGGGTTGTTTTTGAGGAGGGGGTGATGATGGCAGATTTAAGGTAGAGGGGGACAATATCCGAGGAGAGAGAACTGTGAACAATATCAGGTAAGATGGGAGCCAGGAAGGGAAATTGGGTGGTCAACAGTTTAGTGGGAATATGGTCGGGGGAGCAGGAGGTGGGTCTCATGGACAATATGAGCTCGAAGGGGAGATAGGATAGAAACTAGAGAAAGATGCGAGTTCAGGGCTAGGGCACAGAGAAACCTTAGAGGAAGTTAGGCCCAGTGGGCTAGGGGAAGGATCACACCACAGGCGCCTACTCCAGGTAGTCCTTGGTTCTGACAAAGGGTCGCAACACCACCCCCCCCCCCCCCCCGCCCCCCACCTTATTGTTAACCTGCTACCCCTCCCCCAGGCACTAATCATCCCACCCCCCACATCACCAGTACCACTGCTGCAGAGAACATGGAGGATATAGCCAGAGTTTGAAAGTTATTGAAGTCAGTGTTCAGAACAGTGGGCTGCAGAGTGCCCAGGGGACAGAGGAGATACTGTCCCTGGTTGGAACAGTGTAGGAAGCTAAAGGCAGACAGGACAGAGTGTGAATTCAATCGGTGAGCCACAGGGTCACAGCTCCAGCAGAATGCCTAGCCTGCGCTCTGATGAAGGTTTACACTTGAAACATTAACTTGCCTTCTCTCTTTGCAGATGCTGGCTGTGCACCTCCAGCATTTTGTGTTTTTTACTGCAGATTTCCAAGTATTTGTAGTTCTTTTGTTTCTTTTTTAAACTTTGAGCAGTTTCAATTCGCGGCTCCATTTCAAGGTTGGACTGCAGGAAGGGTGCGTTAACAGAACTCCACGGACTAGACAGGCAGCTCTGGTGGGCTGCGTCCAGCACACAGGCTGTAGTTTGGACAAACATATAAAATTCTTACAGGGCTTGACAGGGTAGATGCAGGGAGGATGTTTCCCCTGGCTGGGGAGTCTATGATGCGGAGATGCCGGTGTTGGACTGGGGTGGACAAAATTGAGAGGTCGCACAACACCAGGTTATAGTCCAACAGTTTTATTTGAAATCACAAGCTTTCGGAGCTATCACTCCTTCCTCAGGTGAAGTCTAGAACCAGAGGTCACAGTCTCAGAATAAGGGGTCGGCCATTTAGGACTGAGATGAGGAGGAATTTCTTCACTCAGAGGGTGGTGAATCTTTGGAATTCTCTACCCCAGAGGGCTGTGGAGGCTCAGTTGTTGAGTGCATTCAAGACAGAGATCGATAGATTTTTGGATATTAAGGGAATCAAGGGATATGGGGATCAGGCAGGAAAGTGGAGCTGAGGTCGAAGATCAGCCATGATCTTACTGAATGGCGGAGCAGGCTCGAGGGGACGTATGGCCGACTCCTGCTCCTATTTCTTATGTTCTTATCTAGTGCGTTGAATCTTCAACAAGTTGTCTGCATCTGACACCCACTAAATGGAGAACAACTGATCTCATCAGTCCCGCAGCAGAGAGGTAGAGAGCAAGGACCAGGCACTTGTCTATGGGTGAGAGTAGGAGAACATAATTCACCACAGACTGCCCTCTCGATATTCTAACAACTGGTTTCGCCAAAAATAGGTGCAGGATAGTGTATAATATAATAGATTAACAGCTTGGCATAGGTAAAGGGCATCACGGGATAATTAGCATACAGCGCTATAGTAAAGGAGGAAGTGTAGAAACTGCAGGGGTACATTGGGCAGGATAGCTTAACAATACAGAAGGCAGTAATAATATCTTTACTATGAATTTATTCTGTGTGATAGAGGCTAACATAGTTTTATATCAAGTTGCTAGGATTTAGCAAGATGAGCAAGAGGTGATCATGCAGAGTATAGGGCGATTAAAGAAAAAAGGGCAGAGTTCATCAAAGGATCTGTGTAAAGAATTACATCCACGTTTGGAGACGTGTGTCTGGACTAGAGTGTTAATATCCCGGTGTCAGCCGTGGCTCAGTGGGGAGCACACTGAGTCAGAAGGTCGTGGGTTCAAGTCCCACTCCAGAGACTTGAGCACATAATCTAGGCTGACACTCCCAGTGCAGTACTGAGGGAGTGCTGCACTGTCGGAGGTGCCGTTAAACCGAGGCCCCGTCTGCCCTCTCAGGTGGACGTAAAAAATGCCATGGCACTATTTTGAAGAAGAGCAGGGGAGTTATCCTGTGTGTCCTGGCCAATATTTATCCCTCAACCAACATCACTAAAAATACAGGCCATCAATACAAGATAGTCACCAAGAAATCAAATGGAAACTTCTTTACCCAGAGAGTGGTGAGAATGTGGAACTTGCTACCACAGGGAGTGGTTGAAGCGAATAGTATAGATGCATTTAAGGGGAGGCTAGATAAGCATATGAGGGAGAAGGGAATAGAGGGTTATGCTGATAGAGTTAGATGAGGAAAGACGGGTGGAGGCTCGAGTGGAGCATAAATGCAGGCATGGACTGGTTGGGCCGAATGGCCTGTTTCTGTGCTGCATATCCTATGTAGAGTATCTGGTCAATATCACATTGCTGTTTGTGGGACCTTGCTGTGCGCAAATTGGCTGCCACGTTTCCCTCCATTGCAACAGTGACAACACTTCAAAAAATAAAGTGCTTTGGGACGTCCTGAGGTCGTTGCACCAATGTGGTGCAACATTGCCACCTACAGTGAAATAGCATATGACACATAAGGATCACATGACAATGGTCCGGAATTAATAGGTCCAGAGCAAGTCACCTGACATTGCTTAGGTATTGTCCCTCCAGCTGTATAAAAATGAACCATTTTCAGTAGTTCGTTGGTATTCAGCTCCAAGAACTCACCTGGATTGGAGCTTGAAGTCCCCGATGGGTATCCTACTTATGAGGATATAGAAGTACAGACTCGCTTGTATTTAATAAGACTGTGTTCCGTCACACCGCCGGTACACCATGGGCGGCGCGTACGACTTAAAATTGGCAACTGAGACAAAAAATAGTTCACAATAACACCCGAGGTACCAAGACAAACAGTGAGTGGTGACTTTCAGAGAAAGGAAGGTGGCCAAAGTGTTTTATACATTTATGGCTGCGTTTTGTGACACCATGTGGGTTATCAGCCTGGCGGTGGTGTCCTGCCCCTGGACTTAGAGCGCTGTAAAACAATTTTGGTGTCTTGAGAATGTGAAAGACGCTACATAAATACAACTTCTTTCTTCAAATCAGAACAAAATCTATCAGCCAAAGTGCTACAGTGACTTTTTAAATATCTAACATACTTTAAGCAAATACATTTTGGACACAGTGTGCCTTCAAGAGGGAGCTGGACTGGTTCTGGGCTGGGCAAGAGATCACATCATATAGAAGGTAAGTGGATTAACAAATAATGAACGCATGGTCTGTGCGATCTCCTGGACTGGTTTCAAGGGAGCAGAAGAGGTGGTTTCCAGGGTATTTTTCCCCACTATTGGCCCTGGGTTTTTTCACTTATTTATGCCTCTCCCAGATTACATGGCTGCGGTGGGAAGTGTCTAGTCATGCCACCCCAGCCATCATGGGGCAGTGTCTAGTCATGCCACCCCAGCCATCATGGGGCAGTGTCTAGTCATGCCACCCCAGCCATCATGGGGCAGTGTCTAGTCATGCCACCCCAGCCATCATGGGGCAGTGTCTAGTCATGCCACCCCAGCCATCATGGGGCAGTGTCTAGACATGCCACCCCAGCCATCATGGGGCAGTGTCTAGACATGCCACCCCAGCCATCATGGGGCAGTGTCTAGACATGCCACCCCAGCCATCATGGGGCAGTGTCTAGTCATGCCACCCCAGCCATCATGGGGCAGTGTCTAGACATGCCGCCCCAGCCATCATGGGGCAGTGTCTAGTCATGCCACCCCAGCCATCATGGGGCAGTGTCTAGACATGCCGCCCCAGCCATCATGGGGCAGTGTCTAGTCATGCTGCCCCAGCCATCATGAGTGTGGGGGCAGGCTTGATCGATCAACTGGTCTTTTGCTGCCAGTCACCTTCCTACGCTGACACGCCCACTTTAGTGAAATCCTCTGGATGACACCATTCGCTGTACTTACCATCATGGAGTTGGGACGATTGTTTTGGCTTTGGGGATCTGTGAAGAATTCCGTGTTGTGGTTTAATCGACCATGACCACCATAGTCTCCTGCGTCAGTGTCCAGCACTGTATGATACCTGGACAAACTGATTAAGGAAAAAAACAACCAGACTCATAATAAGTGCTCTCAAAATTATTCGTGTGTACACAGCTCAATCATTTCTAGTAACAAACCCCAGTGTTTATATAGATCGTATTTACAACGCAGAAACAGGCCATTTGGCCCAACAGGTCCACACCAGTATTTATGCTCCACTTGAGCCTACTTCATCTCACCTTATCAGCATATTTCTCTATTCCTTTCTCCCTCATGTACTTATCTAGCTTCCCCTTAAATGCATCGATACTATTCGCCTCAACCACTCCCTGTGGCAGCGAGTTCCACATTCTCACCACTCTCTGGGTGAAGAAGTTTCTCCTGAATTCCCGATTGGATTTATTAGTGACTATCTTGTATTTATGGCCCCTAGTTTTGGTCTCCCCCACAAGTAAAAACATCTTCTCTACGTCTACCCTATCAAACCTCTTCATAATTTTAAAGACCTCTATCGGGTCACCCCTCAGCCTTCTCTCTTCAATCACTTATAATAACAAATCCCAGTGTGTGTAGAAATCAATGACTATTACCCAGTTATTTACTGTGTACAAGTAAATATGCCCGACATGCAAGCCGTGTTCCTGACCAACAGTTTCACCACAGACCCAATTCATGTACGGACCGGGGTCAAGCAAGGCTGTGTCATCGCACCAACGCTCTTCTCGATCTTCCTGGCTGCAATGCTCCATCTCACCCTCAGTAAGCTCCCCACTGGAGTGGAGCTAATTTACAGAACAAACGGGAAACTGTTCAACCTCCGTCGCCTCCAGTCCAGATCCAAGGTCGTCCCTTCCTCTGTCATCGAATTACAGTATGCAGACGACGCTTGCGTCTGCGCACACTTGGAGGTCGAACTCCAAACCATCGTTAACACCTTCACCGAAGCGTACGAGAGCATGGGCCTTACACTAAACATCCATAAGACAAAGGTCCTCTACCAACCTGCCCCCGCCACACAGTACTGCCCCCCGATTATCAAAATCCATGACAAGGCCTTGGACAACGTGAACCACTTTCCATTCCTCGGGAGCCTACTGTCAACAAGGGCAGACGTCGATGACGAAGTCCAACACCGCCTTCAGTGTGCCAGTGTAGCCTTCGGTCGCCTGAGGAAGAGAGTGTTTGAAGACCAGGACCTCAAACCCGGCACCAAGCTCATGGTCTACAGAGCAGTAGTAATACCCGCCCTCCTGTATGCCTCAGAGACATGGGCCATGTACAGGCAGGCACCTCAAAGCACTGGAGAGGTACCACCAATGCTGCCTCCGCAAGATCCTGCAAATCCATTGGCAGGATAGGCGCACCAACGTCAGTGTTCTCGCTCAGGCCAACATCCTCAGCATCGAAGCTTTGACCACGCTTGATCAGCTCCAATGGACGGGTCACATTGTCCGCATGCCCGATACGAGACTCCCAAAACAAGCGCTCTACTCGGAGCTCCGACACGGCAAGAGAGCCCCAGGTGGGCAGAGGAAACGCTTCAAGGAGACCCTCAAAGCCTCCTTGAAAAAGTGCAACATCCCCACCGACACCTGGGAATCCTTGGCCCAAGACCGTACAAAGTGGAGGAGAAGCATCTGGGAAGGCGCCGAATACCTCGAGTCTCTTCGCCGGGAGCAAGCGGAAGCCAAACGCAAACAGCAGAAGGAGCGCATATCAACCCAAGCACCCCACCCACCCGCCCCTTCAACCACCGTCTGCCCCACCTGTGACAGAGACTGTAGGTCCCACATTGGACTCATCAGTCACCTGAGAACTCATTTTTAATGTGGAAGCAAGTCATCTTCGGTTCCGAGGGACTGCCTAAGAAGAAGATAAGTCCCTCATAGCCCCTGGACTGGGAGGGGGGTGCGGAGAATCAGCCAGGGTTCACGAACTCTTTGCTGAAAAGGTGCGTGCGAATTCTGAGTAAGGACAGTATCACGATTGGGTTCATCTGTGGTGCTCCACCCTCTTCGAATAGCCTACTGGCCCTCGCTGTCTAGATTCACACATGGAGGACAGCCATTTGGGCCAGGTCGGCAGTGGCTGCAAATCGTATACTGATGGCTGGAACAAGCAATTCAGCACAGCCCTGCCTCCATGAATATTATAACTTACTGCACGGAGTGTAAAGAAAGGATTAATCAGAGTACCAAAAGTCAGAATGATACCGGGGCTAAAAGGGTTAAATTAAGAGGACAGGTTGCACAGACTAGGCTTGTATTCCCTTGAGTATAGAAGATTAAGGGGTGATCTCATCGAGGTGTTTAAGATGATTAAAGGAGTTGATAGTGTAGATACCTAAATGGCGAGAAGCTGGGAACTGTGGATGAGCAGAGAGATTTAGGGGCCCAAGTACAGAAATCACTGAAAGCTAGTGGACAGGAACAAAAAATAATTAAAAAGGCTAATGGAATGTTGGCCCTTATCTCAAGGGGGCTGGAATACAAAGGGGTGGAAGTTATGTTACAGTTGTACAGAGCCTTGGTCAGACACCATCCTGAGCACTGCGTTCAGTTCCGGGCCCCGCACCTCAGGAAGGATATATTGGCCTTGGAGGGGGAGCAGCGCAGATTCACCAGAATGATACCGGGACTAAAAGGGTTAAATTACGAGAACAGGTTGCACACACTAGGCTTGTATTCCCTTGAGTATCGAAGATTAAGGGGTGATCTAATTAAAGTGTTCAAGATGATTAAAGGATTCGATAGGGTAGATAGAGAGAAACTATTTCCTCTGGTGGGGATGAGTCCAGAACAAGGGGGCAGAACCTTAAAATTAGAGCCAGGCCGTTCAGGGGTGATGTCAGGAAGCAATTCTTCACACAAAGGGTGGTGGAAATCTGGAACTCTCTCCCCCAAAAAGCTGTTGAGGCTGGGGGTCAATTGAAAATCTCAAAACTGAGATTGATAGATTTTTGTTAGGCAAAGGGTATTAAGGGTTACTGAACCAAGGCAGGTAGATGGAGTTAAGATACAGATCAGCCACGATCTAAACTGAATGGTGGAACAGGCTCGAGGGGCTGAATGGCCTCCCCCTGTTCCTATAAGTCTGCTGTGGACTTGGAGTGTTTCAATATTAGCAATGTTAACAACCTTTAACGGTTGTTTGTTAAGTAGGGCAGTTTGAATCTTAAATTGTATTGTACAGCAATTCTAAGATAGTGGCCACTGAACCCTTGTACTGAGACCGATCCTTACATCGCCAGCAGGTTTTCACTGTGAAGTAATCACCTGTTTAATGGGATAAGCTAATTGGAGAGATGTCAGTCACAAGTCTGAGAACGGTAGCACTGATCTGTAGCTGTAAGGACAACAGGCAAAAGAAAACATCGGGAGAGGAAAACATTATCTTTGTAATTAGAGTTTAGAACAAGGGGCTGGTGCCGACTGATACAGAATCAAAGGCAGACTTAGAGTCAGTAGTTTCACTTGGTGCCACAGCAAATATATGCAAGAGAGAAATTTCTGATAAGACAACGAAATAGGGAGTTATACTGATCTCGTCAGCTGATTGGAAAAAGTGAGGAAATCAGCTCCTCAACTGAGTTATTGAGGTATAGCTTCTGATTAGTTTCTCCTTATATGGAGTTGTCTTTAACTTCTGGTATGATGCAATGTGGAGACCTGCTGATCGTCACAAAGTAGGGGCAAGAGAAAGATAAAAAGTGGTGAACTACAATGAGATTTTGGATTCAACAGGAATACTGAGCTCAGAGCTATAACACGGTGAATCCCACAATCATTAGGTATGAGTGTATGATGAAGTGCATGCTTAAGTACTATTGCATGTACTATACACTTAATAAATCTATAAACGCTTGGCCTCAACATTTCAAGAACCTTAGTGATTTTGAGGAATTGATGAAACATCTAATCATTAATAAATGCATCTTCCCAATTGGAAGACTGAAGCCATCATCCCAGCCGCCGCCCACAAAATCCGTACCTTTGGCTAACAGGCCATGGGACTCCGGCTCCAAAGTTTGTCTGCCCTGGGGCCTGGTCGTGCTGGGCTCCCGGGGCCTGGTCGTACTGGGCTCCCGGGGCCTGGTCGTACTGGGCTCCCGGGGCCTGGTAGCATTAGCAGGGAGGAGCTGGAATCACTGCGAAGGGGCAGCGAGTCTGCTGGTGTTTCTAGCATTTTCTGTGTCAATTTTGCTGTGTGACTCAACAAATTTCACGGCCTTCTGTTCTTTTAATAGTCTCACTGGGATGATTTCCACCTCTTTTCGAGCTGTTGTTTGAGTATACTACCGAGCGTCTTATTTCCTTCCCTTCGCCCCTCTTTGTCCATCTCCAGTAGAGGGCTCATTGATCTCCCAGTCCTGATAGAGGATTCACACCCAAAACATTGACCTCTTTTCAGGTGCTGTGGATTTCCAACATTTTCCGGTTTTCCTTTAGAAAGATAGAGGGGTAGAGATAGAAGTGGAGGCAGAGATTATATTTTTATCTATCTATTTAACTGGTTCACTAATGTGGTTTAGGGAAGGAAAGCTGCCATCCTTACCAATGTTCCCTGTAATTTTTTTTGGGCCCTGTGCGGCCACTTTAAGGGGCTGCACGGGCCACTCAAAATACTCGCATGCGCGGTTCTTACATTGAAAAGCCGGCTGCGCGGGGTCCCTGGAGCGCTGCGCAGCTTAAAGGGAACACTGGGCCTATATGTAACTCCAGTCCTACACCAACGTGGTTGATTCTTATCTGCCCTCTGAAGTGGTCAAGCAAGCCACTCAGTTGTACGAGGGATGGCCAATAAATGCTGGCCTAGCCAGCGACGCCCCAACCCTGTGAATGAATAGGGAAGAAAAAAAGCAGGAAGTCCTTCAAACAAAATAAAGTGCAGCTTGCGAAAGTGTTGACTATAGCAGGTTAAATCCAGGTACAACAACACATTACTGAAGCGGTGTTTATCCTCGGCTTTCTGGAGGCAGCAATCAGTGCTGATCAAGATGCTGAAGAGTAGAAAATGCACCTCCCAGTGTTAAATTGCTCAGCAACTTCCTCATCCAGCCATCTGCTGAGCAGGATTAAATTACCATTAGTACAGCGAGGAGACTCGGGGAAAGAGAGAGAAAAATAAAGTGGCCAAAACCATTTTCAGATTGATGCCGTTCAAGAAGCCGCTGAGGATTTTCTTTCATAGAAACATAGAATCTAGGAGCAGGAGTAGGCCATTCGGCCCGTCGAGCCTGCTCCACCATTCAATACGATCATGGCTGATCATCCAAGTCCAGTACCCTGTCCCTGCTTTAATCCCCACAGTACACATATCCCACCCTACCCCCGTAACCCCACATATTTAATTCCCCCCAACATATCCCATCCTATCCCCATAACCCCACATATTTAATCCCCCCCTAACACTAAGGGTCAATTTATCATAGCCAAATCAACCTAACCCGCACATTTTTGGACTGTGGGAGGAAACCGGAGCACCCGGAGGAAACCCACGCAGACACGGGGAGAATGTGCAAACTCCACACAGACAGTCACCCGAGGTCAGATTCGAACCCGGGTCCCTGGCGCTGTGAGGCACCAGTGCTAACCACTATGCCACCGTGTTTCCTCCTCCTTCGGTGAGGACTTGGCACCAACGAGAGTTTAAAGACAAAAAGAAAGGCTTGCATTTATATAGCGATTTCACGACCACTGGACATCAAAAAGCGCTTTACAGCGAATTAAGTACTTTTTGAAGTGTGGTCACTGCTGTAATATAGGAAACAGGCAGGACGGCTTTTGTTGCTCAGTCAGAAGACCATGGGTTCAAGTCCCACTCCAGAAACTTGAGCACATAATCCAGGCTGACACTCCCAGTGCAGTACTGAGGGAGTGCTGCACTGTCGGAGGTGCCGTCCTATAGTGAGACGTTAAACCGAGGCCCGTCTGCTCTCTCAGGTGGAGTAAAATATCCCGCGGCCACTATTGCTTAAAGTAGAGAGTCCTCTTGCTGGCTCAGCCAACATTCCTCCCTTCTGCAATACCATCAAAAACAGGGTACGGCAGCACAGTGCTTATTTTACTGCACTAGTAATCTAGAGACAGGAGTTCAAATCTCACCAGGCAGCTGGGGAATTTAAATTCAATTAAATAAATCTGGAATAAAAAGCCAGCATCAGTAATGGTGACCATTGTCGTAAAAACCCATCTGGCTCACTAATACCCTTTAGGGAAGGAAATCTGCCGTCCTTACCCGGTCTGGCCTATATGTGACTCCAGACCCACAGCAATGTGGTTGATTCTTAACTGCCCTCTGAAATGGCCTAGCAAGCCACTTATTCAAGAAGGTGGCTCACCACCAGCTTCACGAGGGCAATTAGGGATGGACAATAAATGCTGGCCGAGCCGGCGACATCCACATCCCAGAATGAATAAAAAAACAGGTTAACTGCTCATTCAGCTCAGTGCTGTGCGTGGGATCTCACTATGCACAAAATGGCAACCTACATGCCTGCAAAACAGCAGTCACCGCACTTCACAAGTAATTCATTGGTTGCAAATTGCTTTCGGATGTTTCTGAGATGTGATAAGATGCTGCATAAATGAAAGCTCTTTCTTTTTTGGGCTTTGTTTAATCTCGAGGAGTAGGAGCTGTCAAGAGCAATTTTTATTCACTTAAAATTGGGCGATTCTTCACAGACTAAGGTTTGATTTCCTACAAGGGAACAGACGTCAAGCATTTAATACCAGCTCTGTAGTTGCTGCGAGTGGGAGTTTATAAGGTAATTAGGAACATTGGAATTGCTAGATGAAAAAAGACCAAGGTTCATCCAGTTCGCCTTCTACCATCCTGGCGTGATACAACCATAATGGAGTTGTTGTCTAATCACAGCAATCAATCTCTATCTATTCGAAGAAGAGCAGGGGAGGTCTCCCCAGTGTTTGGGCCAATATTCATCCCTCAACCAACATCACTAAAGCAGATTATCTGGCCATTATCACATTGCTGTTTGTGGGAGCATGCTGTGCGCAAATTGGCTGCCGCGTTTCCTACATTACAACAGTGACTACACTTCAAAAAAGTCCTTCACTGGCTGTAAAACGCTTTGGGATGTCCTGAGGTCATGAAAGGCGCTGGAGAAATGCAAGTATTTCTTTTAGCTTACAACAGACCCAGACATGAGGCAAGGAAAACCCCCAGTAGTGGAGAACATAAGAACATAAGAAATAGGAGCAGGAGCAGGCCATTCGGCCCTTCGAGCCTGCTCCGCCATTCAATGAGATCATGGCTGATCTTCTGCCTCAACTCCATTTACCGGCCCTATCGCCATATCCCTTGATGCCCTTACTAGTCAGAAATCTATCGACTTCTGTTTTGAATATACCCAATGACTGAGCCTCCACAGCCCTCTGGGGTAGAGAATTCCAAAGATTCGCCACCCTCTGTGTGAAGAAATTTCTTCTCATCTCAGTCCTGAATGGCCTACCCTTTATCTTGAGGCTGTGGCCGCTGGTTCTAGACTCCCCAGCCAAGGGAAACATTCTCCCAGCATCCATCCTATCAAGCCCTGTAATAACTTTGTATGCTTCAATGAGATCCCCTCTCATTCTTCTGAATTCAAGAGAATACAGGCCTAGTTTACTCAATCTCTTCTCATACGACAGTCCCGCCATCCCAGGAATCAATCTCGTGAACCTTCATTGCACTCCCTCTATGGCAAGTATATCCTTCCTTAGGTAAGGAGACCAAAACTGCACACAGTACTCCAGGTGTGGTCTCACCAAGGCCACCCAGGCCCCTTTGAGCATCTGCATTCCCCAATCTTTCACCATTTAGGAAATACTCTGCCTTTCTGTTTTTTCTACCTAAGTGGATAACTTCACATTTATCCACATTATATTCCATCTGCCATGTTCTCGCCCACTCACTGAGCCTGTTGAGATCCCCTTGAAGCCTCTTCACATCCTCTTCGCAACTGAGACTGCCACCTAGCTTTGTATCATCAGCAAATTTGGAAATGTTACATTTAGTCCCCTCATCCAAATCATTGATATAGATTGTGAATAGTTGGGGCCCAAGCACCGATCCTTATGATACCCCACTAGTCACAGCCTGCCATCCTAAAAAAGACCCGTTTATCCCTACTCTTTGTTTTCTGTCTGTTAACCAATTCTCAATCCATGCTAGTAAATTACCCCCAATTCCATGTGCCCTAATTTTGTTCACCAACCTCTTGTGTGGGACCTTATCGAAGGCCTTCTGAAAATCCAAATACACCACATCTACCAGTTCCCCTTTGTCTACTCCACTAGTTACATCCTCAAAGAACTCCAATAGGTTTGTCAAACAGGATTTCCCTTTCATAAATCCATGTTGACTCTGCCCAATCTTACTATTAGTTTCTAAATGCCCAGTTATTGAATCCTTTATAATAGATTCCAGCATTTTCCTAACTACTGATGTGAGGCTAACAGGTCTGTAGTTCCCCGTTTTCTCTCTCCCTCCTTTCTTAAATAGCGGGGTTACATTTGCTATCCTCCAATCTGCAGGAACCGTTCCTGAATCTATGGAATTTTGGAAGATGACAACCAATGCGTCCACTATTCCAATGGTCACCTCTTTCAAAACCCTAGGATGTAGGTCATCCGGTCCTTGGGATTTGTTGACTTTTAGTCCCATTAATTTTGCTAGTACTGTTTTTTTACTAATAATAATTTCTTTAAGTTCCTCATTCTCGTCACACCCTTGGTTTTCTCGTATTTCTGGGAGTTTTTTGTATCTTCCTCCGTGAAGACAGAAACAAAGTATTGATTTAATTTCTCTGCCATTTCCTCATTCCCCATTATAAATTCTCCCATCTCTGACTGTAAAGGACCTACATTTACCTTCGCCAGTCTTTTCCTTTTCACATACCTATAGAAGCTTATACAATCCGTTTTTATATTTTTCGCTAGTTTATGCTCATATTCCATTTTCCCTTTATCAATTTCTTGGTCCCCCTTTGCTGATTTCTAAAAAGATCCCAATCCTCAGGCTGACCGCTTTTTCTGGCAACTTTATAAGCTTCCTCCTTTGACGTAATACTAGCTTTAATTTCTTTTGTTAGCCATGGTTGGATCACTTTTCCTTTTGGGTTTTTATGCCCTGGAGGAATATGTTTGTTGCAAATTATGCATTATTTCCTTGAATGTTAGCCATTGTATGTCCACCTTCATACCTTTTAGTGTAGTCTCCCAATCTACCATGGCCAACTTGTCCCTCATACCCTTGTAGTTTCCTCTGTTTAGATTGAAGACCTTAGTTTCAGATTGGACTACATCACTCTCAAACTTAATGTAAAATTCAATCATATTATGGTCACTTGTCCCTAAAGGCACCTTTACCACAAGATTATTGATTAGCCCTTTCTCATTACACAGTACCAGATCCAGAATAGCTTGTTTCCTGGTTGGTTCCTCCACATACTGATCCAGGAAACCATCTCGCATGCATTCCAAGAATTCGTCCTCCACACTATTAGTGGTAATTTGATTTGCCCAGTCAATATGTAGATTAAAGTCCCCCATGATTACCGTATTGCCCTTGTTACATGCACTTCTAATCTCTTGATTGATACTGTGCCCTACATTACCATTACTGTTTGGTGGCCTATACACAACTCCCACCAATGTTTTCCGCCCTTTGCTGTTTCTTCGCTCCACCCAAACTGTTCCAGTTCTACATCACGATCTGCCAAGCCAAAATCTTTTCTCTACCGTATCGATCTCATCCCTTATTAACAGCGCTACGCCACCTCCTTTTCCTTTTTGTCTGTCCTTCCTAAATGTTGAGTACCCTGGAACATTCAGTTCCCAGCTTTGGTTACCCTGCAACCATGTCTCTGTAATGGCAATTACATCACACTCATTTACTTCTATCCGTGCCATTAATTCATCCACCTTGTTGCGAATGCTATGTGCATTTTAGATAAAGTGCCTTCAACTTTGCCGGTTTAATATTTTTCTGCACTTTGACCCTCTTTACTGTTGGCCTTTGTTTCTACTCCCTACTAGTTTTGCTGACTACTTTTCTAACTTGCACTTCCAGCTTTGTTTCTCTCCGTTCTGGGCCCACACTTAGGTCCCCAGCCCCCTGACAAACTAGTTTAAATCCTTCCCAACAGCACTAGCAAACCCCCCTGCGAGGATGTTGGCCCCGGTTCTGCCGAGGTGTAAACCATCCAGCTTGTACAGGTCCCACCTTCCCCAGAATCGGTCCCAATGCCTCAGGAATTTAAATCCCTCCCTCCTACACCATCTCTCCAGCCACGCATTCATCTGGTCTATTCTCCTATTTCTGCTCTCGCTAGCACGTGGCACTGGGAGTAATCCTGAGATTACTACCTTTGAGGTCCTGCTTTTTAATTTATCTCCTAGCTCCCTATATTCTGCTTGCAGGACCTCATCCCTCTTTCTACCTATGTCATTGGTACCGATATGGACCACGACCTCTGGCTGTGCACCCTCCCCCTTCAGAATGTCCTGCAGCCGCTCAGTGACATCCTTGACCCTGGCACCAGGGAGGCAACATACCATCCTGGAGTCATGTCTGCAGCCACAGAAAAGTCTATCTGCTCCCCTTACGATAGAATCCCCTATCACTATTGCTCTCCCACTCTTTTTCCTCCCCTCCTGTGCAGCTCAGCCACTCGTAGTGCCACGGACTTGGCTCTTGCTGCATTCCCCTGAGAAACCATCTCCCCCAGCAGTATCCGAAATGGAAAATCTGTTGGAGAGGGTGATGGACCCAGGGGACTTCCTAGTTCTTTTACTCTGTCTGGCGGTCACCCATTCCGTCTGCCTGTGCACTCCTTACCTGCGGTGTGACCACCTCGTTAAACTTGCTATCTACGAAGATCTCAGCTTTGCAGATGCTCCACAGTGGCCCCTTTAAAGGACTGCACTAGCCATTCAAATTACAGCGCATGCGCAGCTTTTGAATTGAAAAGCCGGCTGCGCGGGATCCCTGGATTACTCTGCGGCTGCGCAACTTAAAGGAAATATTGGCGCAAAGACACCCTCATACAAACTGCCGACACTCATTTGCGTAGATTTACTCATGGACAAATGGCCCACTGGGTGAGGTGCCATCACTCAGCAAGAGTTCCCAGGAGAGAAGGGGTGGAAATCGGAAGGGAGTGGAATAAATGACGACACTAAATTATGATTGCGGTCAACAACTGCTGTAATTTTTAAACTCAAACACAGCGCAAAATCAGCAAAAATATAGCAACATAAATGAACTTGCAGCAAATGTTGATTTACAGCTGTGGTGTACAAAGGGTTTTAAGCAGTAGAGTGGGTTAGTAATGACAGTGTTATTAGCATCCACTGAAGGAGGTATGTTTACATGCACTGACAGAGCCGAGCACAACACTTCAAACTGAATACCGTTTGATTTCCTTTCTCTCAATAGGATGGCATCTTAACCAGCTACACAAAGCAGCGCGCCCATATATCTAGGTCGTCAGAATACACAACTGGGGAAACTCATAGTATAGTTAGGGGGAGATACTGTTCTTTGCAGCCAAGAGCGTGAGTCCTGAAGGCTGTATTGCCTGCCCGGTGCCAGGGTTAAGGACATCTCCTCTGGGCTGGAAAGGAACTTGGAGTAGGAGGGGGAAGATCCAGTTGTCATGGTCCACATAGGTACCAATGACATAGGTAGGACAAAGAAAGAGGTTCCTCTGAGGGACTATGAGCAGCTAGGGGCTAAATTAAAAAGCAGAACCACAAAGGTAATAATCTCTGGATTACTACCTGACCCACGAGCAAATTTGCATAGGGTAATAAGATCAGAGAAATGAACGAGTGGCTCAAAGACTGGTGTGGGAGAAATGGGTTTCGATTTGTGGGGCACTGGCACCAGTACTGGGATAAGAGGGAGCTGTTCCGTTTGGATGGGCTTCACTTGAACCATGCTGGGGCTGGAGTCCTGGCGAATCGAATAACTAGGGCTGTAGAGAGGGCTTTAAACTAAATAGTGGGGGGGAGGGTCCAGGTGAGCGGGAATTAAAAAAGTCAATGAGAAATGAGAAAACAATAGAGCAGGCTAGAGATGGGGGAAATAATAACCAGAGTGTGACAGGAAGGGACAGAATGTTTAAAAATAAGAGTGCAACAGAAAATGGGGCCAAAACAAGGAGAAATGGTAAAAAGACAAAGTTAAAAGCTCTATATCTGATTGCACGCAGCATTCATAACAAGATAGATGAGTTGACGGCACAAATAGATACAAATGATAATGATCTTATCGCCATTACAGAGACATGGTTGCACGGTGACCAGGGCTGGGGACTGAATATTTATCTGAATATTTGACAATTCAGAAGGATAGACAGAAAGGAAAGGGAGGTGGCGTGGCTTTGTTGGTAAAGGATGGGATCAGTGCAGTGGTGAGAAGTGATATTGGCTCAGAAGATCAAGATGTAGAATCGGTTTGGGTGGAGATAAAAAATAATAAGGGGAAAAAGTCTCTGGTGGGCGTAGTCTATAAGCCCCCGGACAGTAGCAATGCTGTTGGACAGAGTATAAATCAACAAATAATGGAGGCCTGTAAAAAAGGTACAGTAATAATCATGGGTGATTTTAATCTCCATATTGGTTGGACAAATCAAATTGGCCTTGGTAGCCTTGAGGAGGAGTTCATAGAGTGTATCCGGGATGGTTTCCTAGAACAGTATGTAATGGAACCAACCAGGGAGCAGGCTATCTTGGATCTGGTACTGTGTAATGAGACAGAATTAATAAATGATCTCATAGTAAAGGATCCTCTAGGAAAGAGTGATCATAACATGGTTGAATTTCAAATTCAGTTGGAGGGTGAGAAAGTTCTATCTCAAACCAGTGTCCTGATCTTAAACAAAGGCAATTACAACGGCATGAGGGCAGAACTGGCTAAAGTGGACTGGAAAAATAAATTAAAAGGTAAGACAGTTGAAATGCAGTGGCAGACATTTAAGGAGATATTTTATAACTCTCAACAAAAATATATTCCAGTGAGAAAGAAAGATTTTAAGAGAAGGGAGCACTATCTGTGGCTAACTAAGGAAGTAAAGGATGGTATCAAATTGAAAACGAAGGCATACAATGTTGCCAAGATTGGTGGGAGGCCAGAGGATTGGGAAATTTTTAAAAACCAGCAAAGGATGACTAAAAATATAATAAAGAGAGAGAAGATGAATTATAAGAGTAAACTGGCAAGAAATATTAAAACAGAAAGTAAGAGCTTCTACAGGTATATAAAAAGGAACAGAGTAGCTAAAGTAAACATTGGTCCCTTAGAGGATGAGACTGGAGAATTAATAATGGGGAACGGGGAAATGGCAGAGACGCTGAACAAATATTTGTATCTGTCTTCACGGTAGAAGACACTAACAACATCCCAAATATGGATAATCAAGGGGCCACAGGGAGGGGGGAACTAAAGACAATCACTATCACTAAGGAAAAAGTACTTGGTAAAATAATGGGACTAAAAGACAACAAGTCCCCTGGACCAGATGGCCTGCATCCCAGGGTCTTAAAAGAAGTGGCTGCAGAGATAGTGGATGCATTGGTTGCAATATACCAAAATTCCCTGGACTCTGGAGAGGTCCCAGCGGATTGGAAAACCGCAAATGTAACACCCCTATTTAAGAAAGAAGGGAGACAGAAAGCAGGAAACTATAGACCAGTTAGCCTAACATCTGTTGTTGGGAAAATGCTGGAGTCCTTCATTAAGGAAGCAGTAGCAGGGGATTTGGAAAATCATAATGCAGTCAAGCGAGTGACAGGGACAGCGAGCGAGGGACAGGGAGAGCGAGCGAGGGACAGGGAGAGCGAGCGAGGGACAGGGAGAGCGAGCGAGGGACAGGGAGAGCGAGCGAGGGACAGGGAGAGCGAGCGAGGGACAGGGAGAGCGAGGGACAGGAACAGCAAGCGAGGGAGAGCGAGCGAGGGACAGGGAGAGCGAGGGAGAGCGAGCGAGGGACAGGGAGAGCGAGGGACAGGGACAGCGAGCGAGGAAGAGAGACCGTGAGGGACAGGGACAGCGAGCGAGGGACAGGGACAGCGAGCGAGGAAGAGAGACAGCGAGGGACAGGGACAGCGAGCGAGGGACTGCGAGCGAGGAAGAGAGACAGCGAGGGACAGGGACAGCGAGCGAGGGACAGAGACAGCGAGCGAGGGACAGCGACAGCGAGCGAGGGACAGCGACAGCGAGCGAGGGAGTCAGCGAGCGAGCCTCCTCCTACGCTACTTCCTCTCACCCTATCAACATATCCTTCTATTCCTTTCTCCCTCATGTGCTTATCCAGCTTCCCCTTAAATGTATCTCTGCTATTTGCCTCAACCACTCCCTGTGACAGTGAGTTCCATATTCTCATCACTCGCTGGGCAAAGAAGTTTCTTCTGAATTCCCCATTTGATTTCTTGGTGACTTTCTTATATTGATGGCCTGTAGTTTTGCTCTTCCCCACAAGTCAAAACACTCTCTTATCAAAACCTTTCATAATTTTAAAGGCCTCGATTAGGTCACCCCTCAGCCTTTTTTCAACAGAAGAGACCCAGCCTGTTCATCCTTTCCTGATAGGAATAACCTCACATTTCTGGTATCATCCTTTTTTGAACCCTCTCCAGCGCCTCTATATCTATTTTATAATATGGCGACCAGAACTGTGCACAGTGCTCCAAGTGTGGTCTAACCAAAGTTCGATATAAGTTTAGCATAACTTCTCTACTTTTCAATTCTATCCCTCTGGAAATAAACCCTAGTGCTTGGTTTGCTTTTTTATGGCCTTATTAACCTGCGTCGGTACTTTTAGTGATTTGTGTATTTGTACTCCCAGATCCCTTTGCTCCTCTATCCCAGTTAGATTCTTATTTTCAAAGTAATATGTGACCTCATTTTTCTTACCAAAATGTAATACCTCACACTTATCTATGTTGAAATTCATTTGCCAATTATATGCCCATTCTGCAAGTTTATGTCGTCTTGTAATTTGTTGCAGTCCTCCTCAGTGCTGACTATTCCTCCCAATTTGGTGTTGTCCACAAATTCTAACCCACAGTGAGGCTATTTGAACACAGAGTGGTTTAACAATATATAAGATTTCCAGGATCGAATGGTAAATTATTAAATTTAATGTAAGCTGCACATTGCACCAGAAATTCACTGAAGTGCCCCGGGGAGACATTTGGCTTGTATTTATGAAAGACACACCAGGCCAGTAGACAGCTGCACTGTGGCAAGACTCAGAGAGGCACCGGTGGGACCAACAAACATTGTATTCAAAATTCAGAGTGTGTTTACTGATGATGCTTATGGGTGTGGAGAGTGGTCAAAGCAGTCAATTTTTATTGAACCGGAGAATTGTGATTCTAGTAGTATATATAACACCTCCTACAGTCACTCCAGCTGACTCCAACTTAAGTTCATTGTTATACTGAGAGTTCTTCACACTGTCTGGCTGCTGATCTGCCCAGCAATAAAGTTGTCTTGGTTTAGTCAAGCCCGTTTTTAGTCTCCCACTCCAGAGACCTGAGCACAAAAATCTAGGCTGACACTCCCAGTGTAGTACTGAGGGAGTCAGAGGTGCCGTCTTTCGGATGAGACGTTAAACCGAGGCCCTGTCTGCTCTCTCAGGAGGACGTAAAAGATCCCATTCGATCCTGGAAATCTTATATATTGTTAAACCACTCTGTGTTCGAAGAAGAGCAGGGGAGTTCGCCCCGGTGTCCTGGGACCAATATTTATCCCTCAATCAGCATCACTAAAACAGATTATCTGGTCATTATCACATTGCTGTTTGTGGGAGCTTGCTGTGTGCAAATTGGCTGCCCCGTTTCCTACATTACAACAGTGACTACACTTCAAAAAAGTACTTCATTTGCTGTAAAGTCCTTTGGGATATTCAGTGGTCGTGAAAGGCGCTGTATAAATGCAAATCTTTCTTTCTAGTCTGTGGGTTTTGTCAGGATTGACTTTGAGGTTATTCATCTGCTCAGATTGCAAAAGGAGGGAGATCCGCACCTCGACACCACCTGTATAATGCCCCGTAACTAATTGTCAATAAATTATTTCTTTATTTTGTGTTTGGAGTGTCCCTATCATTAAATATATATGTTTTAAAGAACATACTTTTTTGCAGTACCTCATCACATCTTGAAAATGTTTCATGTAGAATGAATGGCTCTTGTTGCCTGGGCAAATGCAGCAACCATTTTTGCACACAGCAAGATCCCACAAGAAACAATGGGATTGGCAAACAATGGATTCGATTTTGCTGTTCGCGGTTGAGGCAGCAGCGTTGGCCAGTACACCGGGAGAACTCCCTGTTCCTTTTCAAATACAGTCTGTTCCTCGATATTCAAACTATCTGATACTTCACAGCTTATTTGAGCACAAAAATTTCGCATTACAATGTTATTACCAATTCAGAACGGGATAATTACATTGTTTTCATTCCAAAAATGACTGTGAACGATCCGTAGACGACTGTCAGGCCATGGAATCTTCAACATACACCCGAGAGACAACACTGACAATGAGGTCAGCCGTGGCTCAGTGGGTAACACTCTCCCCTCTGAGTCAGAAGGTCGTGGGTTCAAGTCCCCACTCCACAGACTGGAGCACAAAATCCAGGCAGACACTTTGGAGGTGAGACATTAAACTGAGGGCCCATCTTCCCTCTCAGGTGGATGTAAAAGATTGCATGGCACTACTCGAAGAAGAGCAGGGGAGTTCTCCCTGATGTCCTGGCCCACATTTTTACCTGACTATTCCACTTGGTCCTAGATTTCTTCTCCCGAGGCACTCTTTCACAAACTGCGAGAGTGGATTGGCACTGAGAAAAGTCGCAATTTGCCAGACGTCAAAGATGTTTTGTGATATCATCGCAGGTGTGCCCCATTTGACCTCGGTCCCTGCAAACTATTGCCCAATCTATTGGCTCCCTCCTCCAATGCCTGTGCTGTCAGTCTGCTGGTCCAACACCCAGTCTTAGATGAGCCACCATTACCTCCATAAGCAACAATGGGATTGGCAATAGGAATTGCTAGACGAAACAAGGTCGATCGAGTTCGCCTTTTACCAGCCCGGTATTCGCATGATACAACGATAATGGAGTTTGTCTGTACGTTTTTCCATGTTAAAGGCACTATACAAATGCAAGTTGTTGTTCAATAAGAAATTCAGGAGAAATTTCTTCACCCAGAGAGTGGTGAGAATATGTAACTCGCTACCACAGGGAGAAACATAGAAGATAGGAGCAGGAGTAGGCCATTCGGCCCCTCGAGCCTGTTCTGCCATTTAATGAGATCATGGCTGATCATCCAAATTCAGTACCCTGTCCCTGCTTTCTCCCCATATCCCTTGATCCCTTTAGCCTTAAATATATCTAACTCCTTCTTGAATATATTTAATGAATTGGCCTCAACTGCCTTCTGTGGTAGAGAATTCCACAGGTTCACCACTCTCTGGGTGAAGAAATTCCTCCTCATCTCAGTCCTAAATGGCTTACCCCTTATCCTTAGACTGTGACCCCTGGTTCTGGACTCCCCCGCCATCGGGAACATCCTTCCTGCATCTAGTCTGTCTAGTCTTGTTAGAATTTTATAAGTTTCAATGAGATCCCCTCTCATTCTTCTAAACTCTAGCGAATACAAGCCCAATCAACCCAATCTCTCTTCATAAGTCATTCCTGCCATCCCAGGTATCAGTCTGGTGAATCTTCACTGCACTCCCTCCATGGCAAGAACATCCTTCTTCAGATAAGGCGACCAAAACTGCACACAATACTCAAGGTGTGGTCTCACCAAGGCCCTGTACAACTGCAGCAAGACATCCTTGCTCCTGTACTCGAATCCTCTCGCTATGAAGGCCAACATACCATTTGCCTTCTTAACCGCCTGCTGCACCTGCATGCTTACCTTCAGCGACTGGTGCACAAGGACACCCAGGTCTCGTTGCACTTCCACTATTCCCAATCTATTGCCGTTCAGATAATAATCTGCCTTCCTGTTTTTGCCACCAAAGTGGATAACCTCGCATTTATCCACATTATACTGCATCTGCCCAATCACCCAACCTGTCCAAATCATACTGGAGTTTCTCTGCATCCTCCTCACAGCACACACGCCCACCCAGCTTTGTGTCGTCTGCAAACTTGGAGATATTACATCTAGTTCCCTCGTCTAGATCATTAATATATATTGTGAATAACTGGGGTCCTAGCACCGATCCCTGCGGTACCCCACTAGTCACTGCCTGCCACTCGGAAAAAGACCCGTTTATTCCAACTCGTTGCTTCCTGTCTGCCAACCAGTTCTCTATCCAAGTCAGTACCTTACCCCCACGTGCCTTAACTTTACACGCTAATCTCTTATGCGGGACCTTATCGAAAGCCTTCTGAAAGTCCAAATACACCACATCCACTGGTTCTCCATTATCTATTCTACCAGTTACATCCTCAAAAAATTCCAGTAGATTAGTCAAGCATGATTTACCTTTTGTAAATCCATGTGACTTTGTCCGATCCTGTCACTGTTTTCCAAGTGCTCTGTTATTACATCTTTTATAATGGACTCTAGTGGTTGAGGCGAATAGTATCGATGCATTTAAGGGGAAGCTGGATAAACACATGATGGAGAAAGGAATAGAAGGATATGCTGATAGGGTGAGATGAGAGGGGTGGGAGGAGGCTCGTGTGGAGCATAAACACCGGCACGGAGCAGTTGGACCGAATGGCCTGTTTCTGTGCTGTACATTCTCTGTAACTGTTATAATATCGTCACTGGGCATTTGAATATCCAACCCAGACCAGGGATCAAACCTGGCATCTTTCTGGTCTGAATGGCTTCGGTTATTCCGCTGAGCAGTAGGGGGAGACAGAACACCACTACATTGTCCTTTCGAAAGGTGCAGATAACCAATACTACAGAATGAGCCCTGCAGCCATTGCAGGGAGGGTACTTCCTGCAATTCAAAGTCTCTCAAATTCAAACCCATTTTCGAACACAATCAAACCTCACTCAAGCATTTTCTGATATCACTAACTTTATGATGTGACAAAATCCATTCCCAATCCTGGCCGAAGATCCATTATAACCAGTAGAGGGGCTCAAAACACAGTAAGGGCCTGCTCCTTGCTGATGTACCCTGAGGTGCGACTGTTCTCCAGCGAAGTCCTGGCTTGTGTTTCCAGCTTCATTTATGGGAGAAGGGGCATTGTTAACTGTAGTGCATTCCTTGTGACTCACTTGGTGACAATGGGGTACACCAGATCCGTACAGAGCATGGGCCTTACATTAAACATCCGCAAGACAAAGGTCCTCTACCAACCTGCCCCCGCCACACAGTACTGCCCCCCGATTATTAAAATCCACGACAATGTGGACCACCTTCCATACCTCGGGAGCCTACTGTCAACAAGGGCAGACGTCGATGACGAAGTCCAACATCGCCTTCAGTGTGCCAGTGCAGCCTTCGGTCGCCTGAGGAAGAGAGTGTTTGAATACCAAGACCTCAAACCCGGCACCAAGCTCATGGTCTACAGAGCAGTAGTAATACCCGCCCTCCTGTATGCCTCAGAGACATGGACCATGTACAGCAGGCACCTCAAAGCACTGGAGAGGTACCACCAACGCTGTCTCCACAAGATCCTGCAAATCCATTGGCAGGATAGGCGCACCAACGTCAGTGTTCTTGCTCAGGCCAACATCCCCAGCATCGAAGCTTTGACTACGCTCGATCAGCTCCGATGGATGGGTCACATTGTCCGCATGCTCGATACGAGACTCCCAAAACAAGCGCTCTACTCAGAGTTCCGACACGGCAAGAGAGCCCCAGGTGGGCAGAGGAAACGCTACAAGGACACCCTCAAAGCCTCCTTGAAAAAGTGCAACATCCCCACTGACACCTGGGAATCCCTGGCCCAAGACTGCACAAAGTGGAGGAGAAGCATCGGGAAGGCGCCGAACACCTCGAGCCTCTTCGCCGGGAGCAAGCGGAAGCCAAGCGCAAGGAGCGCACGTCAACCCAAGCACCCCACCCACCCGCCCCTTCAACCACTGTCTGCCCCACCTGTAACAGAGACTGTAGGTCCCGCATTGGACTCATCAGTCACCCGAGAACTCATTTTTAATGTGGAAGCAAGTCATCCTCGGTTTCGAGGGTCTGCCTAAGAAGAAGACAAACCAGGTTCCATTCCCGGATTGTGACGAGTTAGCTCACCTCCAACAGGGGGGCAACTGGTCTTGGCACCCAGGGTTAGCAGGGGAGAGGGGGAGGGAGATAGAGGGAGAGGGGGAGGGAGATAGAGGGAGAGGGGGAGGGAGATAGGGGAGAGAAGGGGAGGGAGATAGGGAGAGAAGGGGAGAGAAGGGGATGGGGAGAGAAGGGGATGGGGAGAGAAGGGGATGGGGAGAGAAGGGGATGGGGAGAGAAGGGGATGGGGAGAGAAGGGGATGGGGAGAGAAGGGGATGGGGAGAGAAGGGGATGGGGAGAGAAGGGGATGGGGAGAGAAGGGGATGGGGAGAGAAGGGGATGGGGAGAGAAGGGGATGGGGAGAGAAGGGGATGGGGAGAGAAGGGGATGGGGAGAGGGGGAGAAAGGGAGAGAAGGGAGGGGCAGGGGGAGGGAAAGAGGGGGGAGGGTAGGAGGGGCATGTAGGGGAGGGGGAGGTAGGGGGAGAGAGGGAGGGGGGATAGGTGGAGGGGAGAGTTTGGGGAAGGGGGAGGGGGTGAGGAGGAAAAGGGGGTGGGTAGGGGGAGTGGGAGAGGGGGGAGGGGGGAGTGGGAGAAGGGGGAGGGGGAGGGGGGGAGGGGGGAGTGGGAGAGGGAGAGTAGGGAGGGGGGGAGGGAGAGGGAGAGGGGGAGAGGGGGAGGGGGGAGAGGGAAGGAGGGGGGGAGGGGGAGGGAGAGGGAGAGGGGGGAGGGGGAGAGGGGGGAGGGGGGAGGGGAGAGGGGAGAGGGAGCGGGGGGAGAGGGAGCGGGGGGAGAGGGAGCGTGGGGAGAGGGAGCGTGGGGAGAGGGAGCGTGGGGAGAGGGAGCGGGGGGAGAGGGAGAGGGAGAGGGAGAGTAGGGAGGCGGGAGAGTAGGGAGGCGGGAGAGTAGGGAGGCGGGAGAGTAGGGAGGCGGGAGAGTAGGGAGGCGGGAGAGTAGGGAGGCGGGAGAGAGAGGGAGAGGGGGAGGGAGAGGGAGAGTAGGGAGGCGGGAGAGAGAGGGAGAGGGGGAGAGAGAGGGAGAGGGGGAGAGAGAGGGAGAGGGGGAGGGAGAGGGAGAGTAGGGAGGCGGGAGAGAGAGGGAGAGGGGGAGGGGGAGGGGGAGGGGGAGAGAAATTACAACTTCTGGAAAATACAGGAGTGTGGACATAGAATAATACAGCACAGAAGGAGGCCATTTGGCCCATCGTGCCTGTGCTGGCCCTTTGGTAGTGCTATTCAATTAGTCCCACTCCCCTGCCCTTTCCCCATAGCCCTGTAAATTATTTCCCTTTAAGTATTTATCCAATTCCCTTTTGAAAGTTACTACTGAATCTGCTTCCACCGCATCAGGTGAGAATGCAGACAGGGCTAGGCTGTGATGCCCCCCATGATTAAATAGCACTTGGTGCTTGTGGACCCATTGCTCACCATGAATTGTCGCCTTCACGGGAGAAAATGGGGCGGGGGGGGGGAAACTACCAATCCCAGAACCCCTAAGTTGAAGGACTCCCATGCAATGTTCCCTCTAAGCTGCGCGGCCAAAGGTCCCGTGCAGACTGCTCACTGGCTTTTCCACTGTAAATACCGCGCTTGCACGGAAATTTAAAGGGACCACACACTAAAAGAACGATAGCAAAATACTGCAGATGCTGGAAATCCGAAATAACAACAGAAAACGCTGGAAAAACTCAGCAGGCCAGGCAGCATCCGTGGAGAGAGAAAGAGAGTTGACGTTTCAGGTCGATGACCTTTCATCAGAACTGGGAAGAGCTGGAAATCAAATAGATTTAAGGCCAGGGTAAAGCTGGGAAAAGGGGGAGGGGATAAAGGAACAAAGGAGGAGATGAAGAGACATTAAGAGACATTAAGAGATATGCAAGGCTAGAGGTGGTGTTAATGTGACAGATTAAGGCTGAATGAAGTGTGAAATCTACTGGCAGAATGAAGGACAGCTGCCAGCTTCTAGGAGGAAAAAAAACTGGCTGCGCAGAACAAAGCGCAGCTTACGGGGAGCATTGCCCTTGCCCTTTAATAGTTAGTTTGCTGGTTCATTACAGATTCTCTGGCCAACTATGTCAGTACAATTTCTCCGTTCCCAACTCTTAAAACCTGACGAGAACATGAAGCTCATTTGCATGTTACTATTTTCGACAAAAAACTACCCTGAAAGATCTGTGCAGAAGCACTAATTGAAGAGAACAGCTGGGAAGTCAGTAATAACTCAATTCATGTAACATTTAAACAGGAGAGCAGGAGGATATCAATTCAGGCACAGCCAATGTGCTTTGATGCTGAAAAAAAAGTCAATAGGGCTTTGAAGTTACCTATTAAAGGTCTGGTTGTGTTAAGTTGTTCGAGTTCACTGAAACCATTCACTCGTAGTCTAATAATCGCCATGTTTATACTGCAAGGTGAAGGTCCTGCTGAACGAGATGTTTTCAGAGGGTTTCAACCAGAGGTGAAAATAATCCTTACTCTCTGAACACAGGCCCAATCCAAGAATCAGGTCCCAGCTGCTCAAACACCAGAAGGCAAGTCTGCACTGCCACATTTGTGTAAACATCTCAGCAACTTTAAGCCTTCTTGTAAGACACACACAGACAAAGACACCTCCGTCCCATCAACCCTTTGCACTTGAATGGTGAGTCTTCCGAAGTAGAGCAGGGGAGTTCTCCCCGGTGTCCTGGGGCCAATATTCATCCCTCAACCAACATCACTGAAACAGATTATCTTGTCATTATCACATTGCTGTCTGTGGGAGCTTGCTGTGCACAAACTGGCTGCTGCGTTTCCTACATTACAACAGTGCCTACACTTCAAAAGTGCTTCATTGGCTGTAAAACATTTGGGACATTCTGAGGTCGTGAAAGGTGCTGCAGAAATGCAAGTCCTTTCTTTCCTTCTTTGAAGGGCAGGCAACAGAAGATGCTGATGAGATCACTTGCACGTTGGGCTGCCTCCAAGCTCTGCCTTGCCCCACAGTCTCTCGATCCTCCCACCCCAGTCATCTCCACAGCTGCCTCTTCATGGTGAGTTTTTACAAATAGATACTGCAATACGTAACAAAAAATAGGAACAGGTACAGACTATTAAGCCATAGCGCTTTGACAGACCAATCGCAACTACCCACCTTCTCCCCATATCCCTCAACCCCACCTACCCACCTTCTCACCATATCCCTCAACCTCACCTATCCACCTCACCATATCTCTCAATTCCACCTACCCACCATCTCCTCATATCCATCAATCCCACCTACCCACCTTCTCACCATATCCCTCAATCCCACCCACCTTCTCCCCATATCCCTCACCCCACCCACCCACCTTCTCCCCAGATCCCTCAATCTCACCAACCATCTCCCCATATCCCTCAACCCCACCCACCCATCTTCTCCCCATATCCCTCAATCCCACCTACCCACCTTCTCCCCATATCCCTCAATCCCATCCCACCCACCTTCTCCCCATATCCCTCAACCCCACCTACCCACATTCTCCCCATATCCCTCAATCCCAAATACCCACCTTCTCACCATATCCCTCAATCCCACCTACCCCCCTACTCCCCATATCCCTCAACGCCACCCACCTTCTCCCGATATCCCTCAATCCTACCTACCCACCTTCTCCCTATATCCCTCAACCCCACCGACCCACCTTCTCCCCATATTCCTCAACCCCACCTACCCACCTTTTCTCCATATCCCTCAACCCCACCTACCCACCTTCTCCACATATCCGTCAAGCCCACCGACCCACCTTCTCCCCATATCCCTCAACCCCACCTATCCACCTCACCATATCTCTCAATCCCACCTACCCACCTTCTCCCCATATCCCTCAACCCCACCTGCCCACCCTCTCCCCATATCCCTCAACCCCCACCTACCCACCTTCTCCCCATATCCCTCAACCCCCACCTACCCACCTTCGCCCCATATCCGTCAAGCCCACCTTCTCCCCATATCCCTCAACCTCACCTATCCACCTCACCATATCTCTCAATTCCACCTACCCACCATCTCCTCATATCCATCAATCCCACCTACCCACCTTCTCCCCATATCCCTCAACCCCACCTGCTCCCCATATCCCTCAACCCCCACCTACCCACCTTCTCCCCATATCCCTCAACCCCACCTACCCACCTTCTCCCCATATCCCTCAATCCCACCTACCCACCTTCTCCCCATATCCCTCAATTCCACCTACCCACCTTCGCCCCATATCCCTCAACCCCACCGACTCACCTTCTCCCCATATCCCTCAACACCTACCCACCTTCTCCCCATATCCCTCAAACCCATCCACCCACCTTCTCCCCATATCCCTCAACCCCACCCACCTTCTCCCCATATCCCTCAATCCCACCTACCCACCTTCTCCCCATATCCCTCAACCGCACCCACCCACTCACCATATCCCTCAACCCCACCTACCCACACTCTCCTCATATCCCTCAATCCCAACTACCCCCCTTCTCCCCATATCCCTCAACGCCACCCACCTTCTCCCCATAGCCGTCAAGCCCACCGACCCACCTTCTCCCCATATCCCTCAACCCCACCCACCTTCTCCCCATATCCCTCAACCCCACATACACACCTTCTCACCATATCCCTCAATCCCACCTACCCACCATCTCCTCATATCCCTCAACCCCACCTACCCACCTTCTCCCCATATCCCTCAACCCCACCTACCCACCTTCTCCCCATATCCCTCAACCCCACCTACCCACCTTCTCCCCATATCCCTCAACCCCACCGACCCACCTTCTCACCATATCCCTCAACCCTACCTGCCCACCTTTTCCCCATATCCCTCAACCCTACCTGCCCACCTTTTCCCCATATCTCTCAACCCCACCTACCCCCCATATCCCTCAACCTCACCTACCCACCTTCTCCCCATATCCCTCAACCCCACCTACCCACCTTCTCCCCATATCCCTCAACCCCACCTACCCACATTCTCCCCATATCCCTCAATCCCAAATACCCACCTTCTCACCATATCCCTCAATCCCACCTACCCCCCTACTCCCCATATCCCTCAACGCCACCCACCTTCTCACGATATCCCTCAATCCTACCTACCCACCTTCTCCCTATATCCCTCAACCCCACCGACCCACCTTCTCCCCATATTCCTCAACCCCACCTACCCACCTTTTCTCCATATCCCTCAACCCCACCTACCCACCTTCTCCACATATCCGTCAAGCCCACCGACCCACCTTCTCCCCATATCCCTCAACCCCACCTATCCACCTCACCATATCTCTCAATCCCACCTACCCACCTTCTCCCCATATCCCTCAACCCCACCTGCCCACCCTCTCCCCATATCCCTCAACCCCCACCTACCCACCTTCTCCCCATATCCCTCAACCCCCACCTACCCACCTTCGCCCCATATCCGTCAAGCCCACCTTCTCCCCATATCCCTCAACCTCACCTATCCACCTCACCATATCTCTCAATTCCACCTACCCACCATCTCCTCATATCCATCAATCCCACCTACCCACCTTCTCCCCATATCCCTCAACCCCACCTGCTCCCCATATCCCTCAACCCCCACCTACCCACCTTCTCCCCATATCCCTCAACCCCACCTACCCACCTTCTCCCCATATCCCTCAATCCCACCTACCCACCTTCTCCCCATATCCCTCAATTCCACCTACCCACCTTCGCCCCATATCCCTCAACCCCACCGACTCACCTTCTCCCCATATCCCTCAACACCTACCCACCTTCTCCCCATATCCCTCAATTCCACCTACCCACCTTCTCCCCATATCCCTCAACACCTACCCACCTTCTCCCCATATCCCTCAACACCTACCCACCTTCTCCCCAGATCCCTCAAACCCATCCACCCACCTTCTCCCCATATCCCTCAACCCCACCCACCTTCTCCCCATATCCCTCAATCCCACCTACCCACCTTCTCCCCATATCCCTCAACCCCACCCACCCACCTTCTCACCATATCCCTCAACCCCACCTACCCACACTCTCCTCATATCCCTCAATCTCAACTACGCCCCTTCTCCCCATATCCCTCAACGCCACCCACCTTCTCCCCATAGCCGTCAAGCCCACCGACCCACCTTCTCCCCATATCCCTCAGCCCCACCCACCTTCTCCCCATATCCCTCAACCCCACATACACACCTTCTCACCATATCCCTCAATCCCACCTACCCACCATCTCCTCATATCCCTCAACCCCACCTACCCACCTTCTCCCCATATCCCTCAACCCCACCTACCCACCTTCTCCCCATATCCCTCAACCCCACCGACCCACCTTCTCACCATATCCCTCAACCCTACCTGCCCACCTTTTCCCCATATCTCTCAACCCCACCTACCCCCCATATCCCTCAACCTCACCTACCCACCTTCTCCCCATATCCCTCAACCCCACCTACCCACCTTCTCCCCATATCCCTCAACCCCACCTACCCACCTTCTCCCCATATCCCTCAACCCCACCTACCCACCTTCTCCCCATATCCCTCAACCCCACCTACCCACCTTCTCCCCATATCCCTCAACCCCACCGACCCACCTTCTCACCATATCCCTCAACCCTACCTGCCCACCTTTTCCCCATATCTCTCAAACCCACCTACCCCCCATATCCCTCAACCCCACCTACCCACCTTCTCCCCATATCCCTCAACCCCACCTACCCACCTTCTCCCCATATCCCTCAACCCCACCTACCCACCTTCTCCCCATATCCCTCAACCCCACCTACCCACCTTCTCCCCATATCCCTCAACCCCACCTACCCACCTTCTCCCCATATCCCTCAACCCCACCGACCCACCTTCTCACCATATCCCTCAACCCTACCTGCCCACCTTTTCCCCATATCCCTCACTCCCAACTACCCAGCTTCTCCCCATATCTCTGAACCCCACCTACCCACCCTCTCACCATATCCCTCAATCCCACCTACCCACCATCTCATATCCCTCAACCCCACTCACCCATCCCCATATCCCTAAATCCCACCTACCCACCTTCTCCCCATATCCCTCAACCCCACCTACCCACCTTCTCCCCATAGCCCTCAACCCCACCTACCCACCTTCTCCCCATATCCCTCAACCCCACCTACCCACCTTCTCCCCATATCCCTCAACCCCACCTTCTCCCCATATCCCTCAACCCCACCTACCCACCTTCTCCCCATATCCCTCAACCACACCAACCCACCTTCTCCCCATATCCCGCACCACCTACCCACCTTCTCCCCATATCCCTCAACCCCACCCACCTTCTCCCCATATCCCTCAATCCCACCATCTCCTCATATCCCTCAACCCCACTGACCCCCCTTCTCCCCATATCCCTCAACCCCACCTATCCACCTTTTCCCCATATCCCTATTAACCCAACTAACCATCTTCTCACTATATCCCTCAACTGCATAGGAACAGCCTAGGAACAGGAGGAGGCCATTCAGCCCCTCGAGCATTGTTCCGCCATTCAATTAGATCATAGCTGATCTATATCTTAACTCCATCTACCCGCCTTGGTTCTGTTACCCTTTGCCTAACAAAAATCTATCAATCTCAGTTTTGAAATTTTCAACTGACCCCCAGCTTCAACAGCTTTTTGGGGGAGAGAGTTCCAGATTTCAACCACCCTTTGTGTGAAGAAGTGCTTCCTGACGTCACCCCTGAACGGCCTGGCTCTAATTTTAAGGTTTTGCCCCCTTGTTCTGGACTCATCCCCACCAGGGGAAATAGTTTCCTTCTATATACCCTATCAACTCCTTTAATCAGCTTAAAGCTCAATTAGATCACCCCTTAATCTTCTAAACTCGAGGGAATACAAGCCTAGTCTGTGCAACCTGTCCTCATAATTTAACCCTTTTAGCCCCGGGATCATTCTGGAGAATCTGCGCTGCTCCCCCTCCAAGGCCAATATATCCTTCCTGAGATGCGGGGCCCAGAATTGAACGCAGTGTCCAGATGGTGTCTGACCAAGGCTCTGTACAACTGAAGCATCACTTCCACCCCTTTGTATTCCAGCCCCCTTGAGATAAGGGCCAACAATCCATTAGCCTTTTAAATTATTTTTTGGCCTGCCCACTAGCTTTTAGTTGGACCGCTAAATCTCAATTGTCATCCGCAGTTTCTAGCTTCTCGCCATTTCGGTCCAAAGTGGATGGCCTCACACTTTGCCACATTTGAATGCCACAGTTTTACCCACTCATTTAATCTATCAATGTCGCTTTGCAGCTCCCATCTACTATTTACTGTGCCACCTAACTTTGCGCCTTTTGCAAACTTAGATACACAGCTCTCTATTCCTTCATCCAAATCATTTATGAATATCGTGAAAATCTGCGGCCCCAGTACAGATCCCTGGGGGACACCTTCTCCCTCAATCCCTTCTTTCTCCAGAAATGCATCTCATTATCTCCTGGCCCCATTTATGGCGTCCAACTTCAATGTCCTTTTCTCGTTACTTATTTCCTAACTCGATTACTCTTTGGGTGAAAAAGTTCCACATTACTTCCTTCTTACTTTTTCAATTTTAACTTGTGTCCCATGGGATGTGGACCCCCTTCACCATGCTGAGTAATTTGCCTGGACCAATTTTGTCAATTATAGCACCAGTTAAATAGCTTATATATTTTTTGAAATTAAAATGCCTCTTCAGTATGCTGCGCTGCGAGAATGAAATTACATGCATCGTTCCAAACCAATTTTAACTGTGCAGCATTGGCTATAATTACTGTTGTTACAAGATATAGCTAAAATATAGAGCAGTTCTGTCACAATTAAAGTAATTGCTATTGATGGGCTAAAATGGAAACAGAAAAAAAGCTCAAGAGAATTGAACACACAGCCACCAAGTCTGTTTGACCTTAATTACAGCAGTGACTGCACTTAAAACGCACTTCATTGACTATGAAACGCTTTAGAACGTCCTGAGGTTATGAGAGGGCACGGTAGTAATGCAAGCTGTTTCTGTAATATAGTGCTCGGAAAGCCAGGCCGACAGTCCAGCGCGGTGTCGCGGGAGGGAGAGCCGCGGTGTCGCGGGAGGGAGAGCCGCGGTGTCGCGGGAGGGAGAGCCGCGGTGTCGCGGGAGGGAGAGCCGCGGTGTCGAGGGAGGGAGAGCCGCGGTGTCGAGGGAGGGAGAGCCGCGGTGTCGAGGGAGGGAGAGCCGCGGTGTCGAGGGAGGGAGAGCCGCGGTGTCGAGGGAGGGAGAGCCGCGGTGTTGCTGTTTTCAAATAAACCGAGGCCCCGTTCAGTGGCGCAGGCGGAGACTGGAAGATCCTGTGGTTCTATTCGAAGAGAAATGGGGAGTTTTCCCAGTGTCCTGGTCAACATTCCTCCCTCAACTAAACCCCCCCGCCCCACCCACCCACACCCCCAACCAAAAAGCAGATTAAGCATTCATTTATCTCACTGCTGTCTGTAGGATGTTACAGAACAATACAGCACACAAGGAGTCCATTCGGCCCAACGAGCCTGTGCCGGCTCTTTGAAAGAGCTCTCCAGCTAGTTCCACTCCCTTGCTCTTTCCCCATAGCCCTGCAAGTTTTGGTGGTGCAGAATTCCTCCAACACTTGCCTACTAACGTTACTATGTATTGTGTGAAGCACTTTGACACATAGTAAGATGCATTATAAACACAAGTCTTTAAGAGATACATGTAAAATTAACAAAAAAAAACGCATTACACTTTTTTATGAATCCACATTCCATCTTATTTCTATGCAATCTCAATAGACAAGGACGCATGAATAAATAAACTTCAAAGCAGCCTAACAGAGTACTGGAGTCAAAAGACATTCACAAGCTTCAAGAGACCACACATTAGTGATTCATCCCACCGACCTTATCTGTTCATTAGTGGCTGAAGATGTAGTGCTGGACGTGGCAGAGCCCAGACTTAATCTGACCCATGCATATTGTAAAGCATTAATACAGACACAACTCCTCTCGTTCTGCAAGGTCCTTGGGGCTCCACTTTCATGCTTAAAAGTCCGGCCCTATTTTGTACAAATGGCAACTGATTTAACCGGCCCACCCCTTCCCCTCGCACCACCACCAACCCCACCCCCCCACCCCGGCCCGGCCCATTATGAAACGGCAGGTAGGTAGAGATCATAGAACTTTACGGACCAGAACCGTACCACACGGACTGCAGTGGTTCATCACCACCTTCTCAAAGGGCAATAAATGCTGCCCTTGCCTGTGAGGCCCACATTACGTGAATGAATTTTTTAAAAAGGAGGCCATTCGGCCCATCGTGCCTGTGCCGTTTAGCAACAGAGATTTTCTATCACAAAGGAATAGATTCCTTGAGGGTGATGGTCTTCCCCTAAAAGTTCTTAGGTGCTAATGCAGTGGAGCCACCATTATCAGCCTCAATGGAGCGGATCACCCTCCTACGCATAAAGGTAATTGGCTCGGCTGACAGTCACTAAATTCTAGTCTTGCGCGTGATACTGAAACTCAGCACAGTACAAACAGCATCAACAGAATTTTAAAACATTTTGAGCTGAGGGGCTAATTGATGTCAGACATGAAGAGACTGGCATTAGCAGACTTTGCAATGAGGAAACTTCGCACACAAAGGTTTGCCTTTTGCAAATTTCGGCGATAATGTTCACAGAACGCGAGTCACTGAACAGCCACTCAGCATTAAAATAGGAGGAAATCTACAGCCATGGCACGAGGCTCGGAATCAATAGCAAATTAGCTGGCTGGATAGAAACTTGGCTTGGCAATGGAAAGTGAATGGAGATAATGATGAGTGGATAAGGATCAGTCACTTAATGAGCGATAGAACTCTGCAGGGATGTGTTCTTGGTCGCTTTCTCTAAACGATATGGAGCAGGGGGATTCCAACAGTATGAAATTTGGCATTGACACAAAACCTTGCATTGAGGAGACTGCCTGTACCCTAACTCGCACCAAGTTCCGTTCACCCATCTCCCCCTGTGCTCGCTGACTTACAGTGGCTCCCGGTCTGGCAACGCCTCGATTTTAAAATTCTCACCCTTGTTTTCAAGTCCATCCATGGGGCATGGTCTCGCTCCCTCCCTATCTCTGTAACCTCCTCCAGCCCTACAACCCTCCGAGATCTCAGCGCTCCTCCAATTCTGGCCTCTTCTCCGTCCGCCCACTTCTTAGCTCCACCACTGGCGGCTGTACCTTCAGCTGTCTAGGTCCCAAGCTCTGGAATTCCCTCCCTAAATCTCTCCGCCTTTAAGACACTCCTTAAAACTGACCTCTTTGACCAAGATTTTGCTCACTTGCCCTAATATCTCCTTATGTGGTTCGGTGTCAAATTCTGTCTGATAATCGCTCCTGTGAAGCGCCTTGGGACGTTTTACTACGTCAAAGGCGCTATATAAATACAAGTTGTTGTTAACACTTCAAAGGGACCTGGGCTAATGAAAGGATGGACGAAGGGGTGGGTTAGACTGTGGCTTCTCACCACATCACCTCCTCCAAGAAAACTACAGGAGTCACATATAGGCCCAGACCGGGTAAGGACGGCAGGCTTCCTTCCCTGAAGGACGAGTTGGGGTTCTTACAACAATCTGACAGCTTCACGGTCACTTTTACTGATACCAGATTTTTAAAAACGGAATTCAAATTCTAAACTGCCATGATGGTATTTGAACTCATGTTCACTGGGTGACTAGTCCAGTAACAGAATCACTACAATATTGTCACCTGAAGATGAGAGCCCAATGTTAAGAATTGCTGCATGTGGTGTTTAATCACAATTACAAGAACTGAGAGGTTATCACCATCAGGAAAGACTGAAAAGGCCAGGGCTCTGTACTCTAGAAAGGAGAAGGGTGACCTGATCGAGGTCTTTAAGATTATGAAGGAGTTTGATAGGGTAGACATAGAGAAGATGTTTCCACTTGTGGGGGAGAGCAAAACTAGAGGCCATCAATATAAGAGTCACTAATAAATCCAATAGGGAATTCAGGAGAAACTTCTTTACCCAGAGAGTGGTGAGAACGTGGAACTCACTGCCACAGGGAGTGGTTGAGGCGAATAGTATAGATGTATTTAAGGGGAAGCTGGATAAACACATGAGGGAGAAAGGAATAGAAGGATATGTTGATAGGGTGAGATGAAGAGGGGTGGGAGGAGGCTCGTGTGGAGCAGAAACACCGGCACGGACCGGTTGGGCCGAATGGCCTGTTTCTGGGCTGTACATTCTGTGTAATTTTTTGCAACTCAAAAGCAACCCAATCGCACGTGGCCCACTCACAAACTGGATGCAGTTAACTGCTCCAAAAGGTTGGACACCATGGAGGTACATCATGAGAGGTGATGCTCCTTCTACTGTGCTCCCAACATGGCTTAAACTTCATCTCGGTGGAGAGCGTCCTGTCTAACACTGGGCCCTTGTACATAAACAACATACATAGAAACATAGAAGATAGGAGCAGGAGCAGGCCATTCGGCCCCTCGAGCCTGCTCCGCCATTCAATGTTATCATGGCTGATCATCCAAACTCAGTACCCTGTCCCTGCTTTCTCCCCATATCCCTTGATCCCTTTAGCCTTAAGAAATATATCCAACTCCTTCTTGAATCTATTTAATGAATTGGCCTCAACTGCCTTCTGTGGCAGAGAATTCCACAGGTTCACCACTCTCTGGGTGAAGAAATTCCTCCTCATTTCTGTCCTAAATGGCTTACCCCTTATCCTTAGACTGTGACCCCTGGTTCTGGACTCCCCGACCATCGGGAACATCCTTCCTGCATCTAGTTTGTCCTGTCCTGTCAGAATTTTATAAGTTTCAATGAGATCCCCTCTCATTCTTCTAAACTCCAGCGAGTATAAGCCCAATCGACCCAATCTCTCTTCATACGTCATTCCTGCCATCCCAAGTATCAGCCTTGTGAATCTTCGCTGAACTCCTTCCATGGCAAGAACATCCTTCCTCAGATAAGGCGACCAAAACTGCACACAATACTCAAGGTGTGGTCTCACCAAGGCCCTGTACAACTGCAGCAAGACATCCTTGTTCCTGTACTCAAACCCTCTCGCTATGAAGGCCAACATACCATTTGCCTTCTTAACCGCCTGCTGCACCTGCATGCTTACCTTCAGCGACTGGTGCACAAGGACACCCAGGTCTCGTTGCACTTCCCCTTTTCCCAATCTATTGCCATTCAGATAATAGTCTGCCTTTCTGTTTTTGACACCAAAGTGGATAACCTCACATTTATCCACGTTATATTGCATCTGCCACGCTCCTGCCCAATCACCCAACCTGTCCAAATCATCCTGGAGTTTCTCGGCATCCTCCTCGCAGCACACACGCCCACCCAGTTTTGTGTCGTCTGCAAACTTGCCGATATTACATCTAGTTCCCTTGTCTAGATCATGGCCAAACCTTATGTAAAGGATACTTCCCGGGCAGGTCTATTCCCACTCTGTAGTCGGGGAAACTCTTCTGATGGTTGAAGTTGAAGATGAAAAGAAGATTTGCGCGCTCAAAGACGATGACCTTGTTTCCCTCGTGTTTCTCACTCACATAGGCCTAGAGGGGGGAGGAATGTAAAAGAAAGATTATTAATGAACGAAACACACACGCACCCTAACACGCAAGAGACTGAATTGCAGTTAAAGTGCACAATGCTCCCTCACTAGTGAATTCCAGGTCCCACAGACCTTTTCCCACGCACCAAATCCATCAGGATACTTGGCACTGGCACAATGGGAAATATGGTTCCTTCTGTGCTGAAATTTCTACGATTCTATGTCCTCCAGTGCCGTACTAAGCGAGTGTTGCATTGGCAGAAGTTCAGTCCTTTGAATGAGATACCCAGCTATAATTCCATCTCCCTATTATGGTGGAGATTAAATATTTCACGGCACTATGGAGAGACTAGAGAAGCTGGGATTATTCTCCTTAGAGCAAAGAAGGTTAAAGGGTAGATTTAATAGAGGTGTTCAAAATTATGAAGGGTTTGGATGGAGTAGATAGGGAGAAACTGTTCCCAGTGGCAGGAGGGTGGGTAACCGGAGGACACAGATTTAAGATAATTGGCAAAAGAACCATAGGGGAGATGAGCAGAATTTTTTTTTATGCAGCGAGTTGTTGTGATCTGGAACGCGCTGCCTGAAAGGGCGGTCGGTGGAAGCAGATTCAATAGTAACTTTCAAAAGGGGAATTGGAGAAATACTTGAAAAGGAAACATTTGCAGGGCTACGGGGAAACAGCTGGAGACTGGGACTAATTGGTGAGCTCTTTCAAAGAGCCGGCACAGGCACATGGGCCGAATGGCCTCCTCCTGTGCTGTAAGATTCTATGTGAAGAGGAACAGGGAGCCCGCCAGGTGTTGTGGCCAACATTCCTCCCTGTAACCACCCCAACCCAACCCAAAAACTAGTCATTCACCGCATTGCTGTTTGAAGAATCTTACCATGCAGTCACTGCACATCAAAGTAATTCATTGTACGTGAAGCACTATGAGATGTTCAAGATGTGATAGGGTGCGACCTAAACATACGGTTGTCTTCGCTTATCTCTGCAATCACTATATGACGGCACTCTTTGATGCAAAAGAGATTTTGATGTGTTCAGCGTTTTTTTTTAATTATCTGAAGAACGCAGGAAGGCCATTTCAATGCAGAGAAAATTGTTCCATCACTCGGATTTTTTTTCTGCTAATCTTCGGGATTTGCCAATAAGAATAATTTAAAAAAGGTTCTCTGTTGCCGGTTGCCCAGTATCTTGGCAGATAATCCATCGAGTCTGAGCTCTTGGGTTCGATCCCCAGTCTACCGGACTCGACAATGTACATTTCTGCAGCTCTTCTCGTGTGTAGTGGTCTCAGGAGTGTGTTGAAGGACAGAAGACACCAACTGGGGAGCAAAAGGACGGCGAGGAGTTGCGGAAGGCAAAAGTGCGATCATAGAACAGAGTTTTTAAGGAGGTTCTTGAAAGTAGAAAGGGAGGTGTTGATAGGGGGAGAACATAAGAACATAAGAAATAGGAGCAGGAATAGGCCACTTGGCCCCTCGAGCCTGCTCCGCCATTCAGTAAGATCATGGCTGATCTTGGGCTCAAAGCCACTTCCCCGCCTGCTCCCCATAACCCTTCACTCCCTTATCTTGCAAAAGTGTGTCTATCTCCACCTTAAATGTATTTAATGACCCAGCTCTCTGGGGCAGAGAATTCCACAAATTTACGACCCTCTGAGAGAAGAAATTCCTCCTCATCTCAGTTCTAAAAGGGCGACCCTTTATTCTGAGACTGTGCCCCCGAGTTCTAGATTTCCCCATGAGGGGAAACATCCTCTCTGCATCTACCCTGTCGAGCCCCCTCAGTATCTTATATGTTTCGATAAGATCACCTCTCATTCTTCTAAATTCCAATGAGTATAGGCCCAGCCTGCTCAACCTTTCCTCATAAGTCAAGGGGGAGGGCCAGAGTCCTGGGAAATAGTGGCTGAAGACATGCCTGCTGGTCATGACGTCAAGGGAAATCTACAAAATGATGAAAGGGGGAGGGGAAACAAGCATGGAGTTCTCGGCCTCTAAATTTGTCTCAGGCAGTGGCACTAAACGGGATTGGCCACCCATTATACACAGCGCCTGATACTCAGCTCCAGGTAATCTGTTGGTTGAGGGATAAATATTGTCCAGGACACCGGGGAGAACTCCCCTGCTCTTCTTCAAAATAGTGTCATGGGATCTTTTATGTCCACCTGAGAGAGCAGACAGGGCCTCGGTTTAACGTCTCATCTGAAAGACGGCACCCCCAACAGTGCGGCACTCCCTCAGCACTGCACTGGAGTGTCAGCCTAGATTTTGTGCTCAAGTCCCTGGAGTGGGACTTGAACCCACGACCTTCTGACTCAGAGGCGAGATTGACACCCACTGAGCCACGGGTGACACTGTGTCAAAGAACGAGTGATTGAAAAGGCGGTAGTATTTTTGTAAGGCAAAGACACATTCTAGGCCTTTGGAAAGAAACAGAGGGTTGGAGAAATGGAAAGGTTGAGAGTACGTTTTGGAAGGAATCGATGAAGGTGGTTTGGAAGGAGGTAGGTACCAAGTTGCAGGTTGGAGGCCAATGATAACGATGGGGAATTTCGCAGGTTAGAAGTTGGGCTGGAAGGCATCAAAAGAGCAGATGGTGAACTTCAGGAATCAGATAAAGAATGATAGTTACGAGGAGTGAGTTGAGATGTGGGACAATTTCTAGCGAAGCTGAGGGGGCGAAAAAAAATTTAAATAGAGGCTTTTAAAATTATGAAGGTGTTTTGATAGGGTGAATAGGAAAAGACAGCTTTCTCTGTTTGGGGAGTGACAAGGAAGCATCGATTTAGAATTGTCACTGAGAAAGTGAGGAGAGGCTAGGAGACATTTCTGTACGCGGTGGGTTGTTGGAGCATGCCTGAAAGGGCGGTGGAAGCAGATTCATTGGTAACTTTCTAAAGAGAATTGGATAAATACTTGAAGGGGAGAAAATTGCAGGGCTGTGGGGAAAGAGCAGGGGAGTGGGACTAATTGGAGAGCTCTTTCAAAGAGCCGGCACAGGCACGATGGGCCGAATGGCCTCCTTCGGTGCTGTAAGATTCTATGAAACACCATCACTGAGGCTAATTGAGGTTGAGCCCATTCCATCTTTTAAGGGAAACGTGGATAAATATTTAAAGCAGAGAAAGAGTCAGGAGTACAGGAAGAGAGCAGGGCACTGGGATTTGTTTTGGTTCCCTCCTCTAAAGAGCCAGCACGGACACCTTGGGCCAAATGGCCTCCTTCTGTGCTGTAAATTTCTATGGTTTTCAGGAGGCTCTCAGAGTAACATGGAGATTTGGCCATAGGAAAAAGACTTGCATTTATTAATACAGCGCCTTTCACGACCTCAGGACGTCCCAAAGTGCTTTACAGCCAATGAAGTGTAGTCACTGTTGTATGGTAGGAAACGCGGCAGCCAATTTACCCACAGCAAGGTCACACAGACTAGATAATGGCCAGATAATCTGTTTCTTGGTGTTGGTTGAGGGATATTGGCCCAGGACACTGGGGAGTACTCCCCTACTCTTCTTCGAAATAGTGCAGTATGATCTTTTACGTCCACTGAGATGGCAGACGGGGCCTCGGTTTAATGCCTAATCCAAAAGACGGCACCTCCAACAGTGCAACACTCCCTCAGTACTGTACTAGAGAGTCAGTCTGGATTATGCGCTCAAGTTGCTGGCGTGGAACATGAACCCAAAACCTTCTGACTCAGACGCAAGAGTGCTACCCACTGAGCCATGGCTGACAAGAAAGGGAGCAACAGTAGAATTAGAGGTGGTCAATCCACATTTAGCAATGAACAAGAGGCCAGTCATTGCACTCAGGCTGGCTATAAGAAAGAAAGACTTGCATTTATGTAGCGCCTTTCACGACCTCAGGACATCCCAAAGTGTTTTACAACCAATCAAGTACTTATGAAGTGTAGTCACTGTTGTAATATAGGAAACGCCGCAGTCAATTTGCGCACAGCAAGCTCCCACAAACAGCAATGTGATAATGACCAGATAATCTGTTTTAGTGATGTTGATAGTGATAACTCCCCTGCTCTTCTTTGGAATAGTGGTCTTGGGACCTTTTACGTCCACCTGAGAGAGCAGACGGGGTCTCAGTTTAATGTCTCATCCGAAAGACAGCACCTCTGACAGTGCAGCGCTCCCTCAGCACTGCAGTGGAGTGTCGGCCTAGATTTTGTGCTCAAGTCTCCGGAGCGGGACTATGAACCCACAACCTTCTGACTCTGAGACGAGAGTGCTACCCACTGAGTCACGGCTGACACACTATGGAGATAGCTTTCACACTGGGTTTAGGAGATGATCATAGATCTAATGGGAAGAGGGTGCACTGCAAGATAGCGTAAGTGGTACCAAGATACATTACCTAGCAAGGCACTGCAAGCCACCTATTATTCTATTCTAGTTATTTTAGAAGATCAATACTATCAAACCCAAGAGGCTACATTGACTATGCAGAGGCAGGAGGAAGGTGGTTGCTCATGATCCTGCTCTTTGGCACCATTCATCATTATTTGCGCAAGTAGAAACGCTTACTAATTGCCTCATCAGTCCAAATCAGAGACCAGTGCAAACCACAGAGCGAGTGCATTTTATTAGAAACAATTCGGCAGTCATTAAAAAGCCCAATTCTGTTAATACAACAACAGATGTAGGACATTTGCTTATGTAAATTACTGAGATATAATTATTTATAATGTTATAATTTAACAATCCTCGACTTTATTTTCAGTCACGATTAACCAAGATATATTTACAGGGATTTTGTTCAGTACTCGGAGTAAACAGATATCAGGATGCGATAGAGGATTTCAGAACAACCTTCAATGTGAAGATTGCTGTGGGTGAAATGCATCATACAGGGAGCTACCTGGACTGCTACAAGCTGGCTTCAAAATTCATTTTGTGCTAAATTTTTGCTGTGGTCTCTGCCTTTCTGTCTAATTATAGGTGTGTCAGGCTTGAGCACACAATGTAGCACCCTCACCTCTGAGTCAGAAGGTCGTGGGTTCAAGTCCCACTCCAGAGACTTGAGCACAAAATCTAGGCTGACACTCCAGTGCAGGACTGAGGGAGTGCTGCACTGTCGGAGGTGCCGTCTTTCAGATGAGACATTAAACCAAGGCCCCCGTCTGCCCTCTCAGGTGGACATAAAAGATCCCATGGGCACTATTTTGGAGATGAGCTGGGGAGTTATCCCTGGTGTCCGGGGCCAATATTTATCCCTCAACCAACATCACTAAAACAGATTATCTGGTCATTATCACATTGCTGTTTGTGGGAGCTTGCTGTGCGCAATTTGGCTGCCGTGTTTCCTACATTACAACAGTAACTACACTTCAAAAATTACTTCATTGGCTGTAAAGCGCTTTGGGACGTCCAGTGGTCGTGAAAGGCGCTATAGAAATGCAAGTCTTTCTTTCTTTCTTTCTTTCAGTGCAGTACGGCATTGTCAAAGGTGCAGTACTTCAGATGAGACATCAGACCATCCGTTTCCAGTGATTCAGGTAGGCATTAATGATCTACGGCACAGCTTGAAGAATAATAATAATAAAGAGCTATCCCAGTGCCTGGGCTAACGACTCAACCAACACCATCAGAACATGGGTTACCTGGTCATTCATCTCATTGCTGTTTATGGGATTTTGCTGTACACAAAATGGCTTCCACTTTCGTCTATCTAACGAGTCACTGCACTTCAAAACGGAGCATAAGGATATACTGGGGATTATGTTAAGACAGTCCAATTGGACACATTTAACATAGGAACAAGAGTAGGCCATTCAGCCCCTCAAGCCTGTTCCGCTATTCAATTTGATCCTGGCTGATCTGTATCTTAACTCCACTTGCCTAACAAAAATCTATCAATCTCAGTTTTTAAATCTTCAATTGAACCCCCAGCTTCCACAGCTTTTTGGGGGAGAGTGTTCCAGATTTCCACTACCCTTTGTGTGAAGAACTGCTTCCTGACATCATCCCCTGAACGACCTGTTAAAGTTAAGAAACAGTGAAGGAAATGGTACAATTCTTGATGTTCATTACAAACCACCAAACAGTGGAGATAAGGTAGAGCTGGATAACTAGCGACAGTTCTATTTCAAGAGTGATACATTTTGGTAGGAAGAACGAGGAGAGGCAACATAAACTAAAGGGTACAATCCTAAAGGGGGTGCATGAACAGAGAGACCTGGGGGTATATGTGCACAAATCGTTAAAGGTGGCAGAGCAGGTTGAGAAAGTGGTTAAAAAAGCTATGGGATCCTGGGCTTCATGAATAGAGGTATAGAGTACAAAAGCGTGGAAATTATGATGAACCTGTATAAAACACTGGTTTGGCCTCAACTGGAGTATTGTGTCCAATTCTGGGCACCACACTTTAGGAAGGATGTGAAGGCCTTAGAGAGGGTGCAGAAAAGATTTACGAGAATGATTCCAGGGATGAGGGACTTCAGTTACGTTGATAGACTGGAGAAGCTGGGGTTGCTCTCCTTAGAGCAGAGAAGATTTGATAGAGGTGTTCAAAATCATGAGGGGGCTGGACAGAGTAGATAGAGAGAAACTGTTCCCATTGGCAGAAGAGTCGAGAACCAGAGGACACAGATTTAAGGTGATTGGCAGAAGATCCAAAGGCGACATGAGGAAAAACATTTTTACTCAGCGAGTGGTTAGGATCTGGAATTCACTGCCTGAAAGGGTGGTGGAGGCAGATTCAATCGTGGCTTTCAAAAGGGAATTGGATAAGTACCTGAAGGAAAAAAAATTGCAGGGCTACGGGGAAAGGGCGGGGGAGTGGGACTAGCTGAAGTGCTCTTGCAGAGAGCCGGCACAGGCTCGACGGGCCGAATGGCCTTCTGCCATGCTGTAACCATTCTATGATTCTAGAATGAATCCAGGACTGTTTCTTAGATCAGTATGTTTCTAGTCCAACAAGGTAAGAAGCATTGCTTCATTTAGTTCTGTGAAGTGAAGTGAGACAAATAATTGATGTGAGAGAAGAACAACAACTGGGACGTAGCTAGGTTGAATCTTTCGGATGAGACGTTAAACCGAGGTCCTGCCTGCTCTCTCAGGTGGGCATAAAAGATCCCATGGCACTATTCGAAGAACAGGGGAGCTCTCTTGGTCTCTTGCCCAATATTTATTCCTCAAGCAACAACATTAAAACAGATTATCTGGTCATTATCAGATTGCTGTTTGTGGGAGCTTGCTATGCGCAAATTGGCTGCTGCGTTTGCTACATTACAATAATGACTTTAAAAGTGCTCCATTGGCTGTGAGGCACTTTGGGACGTCCGGAGGTGGTGAAAATTATGAAAGGATGGAAGAGAGTAGATAGAAACAGGCCGTTTCCAGTGGTTGAGGGGTCTAGAACGAGGGAGCATAAATACAAGAGGAAACGAGAAAACTTTAAGGTGGAAAGCTGGAGAAACTTTATATTTTAACACAGTGGGTTATAAGGCAATGGAATTCACCACTGGAGTCAGTGACTGCAGCAGAGACCATGTTAACTTTTAAGAATGCATGAGCTAGAAAAGCGGAATACGGAGATATGGGGACAGGGCAGGCACATGGGAGTCGGACTGCTGCTCATGCAGAGGGCAAACACCGACATGGAAAGCCTGGGCCAAACGGCCAGTTTCTGTGTTGTAATTTCCAAGTATTTCTGCGTAAAAGAATCAAAGATAAGGGCGCTGGACTGGAAAAAGGCAAAGTTTAGATAAAAAGGGATCTGGCCAAATAAACTGGAGACAGGTCGACAGACCAGCAGTGAGAAGTATTCAAATAGGAGTTGGATAGAGCACAAAATAAATATATTCCTATACAGGAAAATAGGGATCTATTAAAGAACAGCATTCTATGGTTAAATAAAAAGATTAATCCAGACTAAAACTGAGAAGGGAGCCATGCGATCAAGTTATTACTAACAATACTCTTGGGCTTGAGAAATATAGGTAGTGCAGTATAGTGGTGAAAAGGGAGATTAGAAGGGCTAAAACAAATGTAACAAATGATAAAATATAAAAGGAGCTGATGACTTTTATAAGCATAAAGAAAGCAAAATAATTGAAGGAATGAAGAAGGACCTTGCTATGATTATACTGTAACCTTCGACATTGAGTCTAACTTAGTTAAACAGTTACTAAACAAACCCAGCTAATGCTGGAATATTGTTAGACACTTAAATGAAGGTTGCACTTATGATAATTTCTGATTGATATGAAGTATCAGTCTCCTTTATGCTGCAATCATTAATACTTTGTAATCATAATGAGCCGAATCTTGCTGGAAAATAACGGCGTGTTAACAACGCATGCCGTTATTAATGCACAAATCGGCCAGCAAGTTCAGGGGATTAACAGATACACCGTGAGTTGCTAATCTCCAGAACTTGCTGGTCAATTTACAAATGGCATCTCGCCCTTAGCCTCCCCATTATTTTTAAGAACTTGCTGGATTTGCACATTAATTGCCCATTAAACTCGTCACAGAGAGTTAAGCCTGGTAATTAACAGAATAAGTACCTTTTTAACGATATGATAATTGTTAACGCCATGCCTATCAACCTCTCTGGGCCAGAAAGGAAACAATTTAAACTGTTCAATATCATTCCTGCAAGTAGTAAATTATTATCGGAGATTTTAAAAATGTCAAATTTTTTATTTTGTATTACTTTTCCTTTCTCTCTCTCTTAATCCAATCTTTCTTTTCCCCTCTTTCTGTACCTGATTTGATTCTAATTCACCTGATTTCCTTCTCCATCATTCCTCTGTTTCTTTTTCAATCCTTAAATCTCATTGTTTAGGGAGTCAGACTGTTGGTCCCGTCGTTTCACCGAGGTCCCAGATACCCCGTTACCCTCGCCGCCCCGTTATCAGCTCGCGCTCCCAGCGAGTTACGGCGCAAAATTCTTTCGAGCTGAAGGGTGAGGGAAAAAGTCTAACTGATGGGGCACGCCGCGAGATGCCCCGATCCAGCAAGATCTGGGCCATTATAGATGTTGCTGAATAAAGTAGTTAGTTACCTAGAATTACACAGAATATACAGCAGAGAAACGGGACACTCGGCCCACCAGTCCATGCTGCTACAACCGCTCCCCGTGGGAGCGAGTTCCACATTCTCACCACTCTCTGGGTAAAGAAGTTTCTCCTGAATTCCCTATTTGATTTATTGATAGCATCTAGTTTTTCTCTTCCCCACAAGTGGAAACACTCTCTCAGTGTCTAAAATTATGAAAGATTTTGATAGAGTAAAGACCTCTATTAGGTCAACCCTCAATCTTCTCTCTCCAAGAGAAGAGAGCCCCAGCCTCTCCATCCTGTCCTGATGGGTATAGCCTCGCAGTTCTGGGATCATCCTTGGAAATCTTTGTTGTCCCCTCTCCAGTGTCTCTGTATCCTTTTTATAATATGGTGACCAGAACTGTACGCAGTACTCTAAAGTGTTAATGCAGCTCTCTGTCCAGCTCAGTCTTTTATGCCGCTGCAAGTGAGAGTGTAAGTTACTGCGTTCCTGCTGTGTACTGACCTGGCTTGGTTAACAATCAGTATCTTGTGGACTGCAGTATGTGGGATAGCATCAAATATGAAACCATAGACATGACCAGTTAATTCCAATCCAATTTTCCAAAGTGTATGTGTTGAGCAAAAGGATTGGAAACGTTCGTCTATATCCATCAATTAATATAGGTTACGCATTGGAATTTCCAATACAGTATATTGTGTATTGCATGCAAGAGATTTAGTGTTCGTACATTGTACACAGCACCAGAGCTACTGTAGGCAGGACCTACTGGAAACACACTGAAATCTGCACCTCTCTCGAATAACCAAGCATTATTCTCCCTCCTCTAGTACAAAATTAGAGAGTATAAGCAACAAGGATGCTTGTTTTTTGTGCTGTAGCAAGCAGAAACCAAAGACCTCTCCATTAAGAAAGGAAGGAAGAATATAGAATTCCGAGATAATTACCCTGGGCTGCACGTGCAGCAACCAACTTGAGCATCAGTGACTAGGATTTCCAGCTTTGGCCAAACTGGATTAGAAGCACAGAAGTTTACAACAACTTGCGTCTTTAACACAGTAAAACATCCCAAGGCGCTTTACAGGAGCGATTATCAAACAAGGTTTGACACCGAGCCACATAAGGCTTGGTCAAAGAGGTAGGTTTTAAGGAGCGTCTTAAAGGAGGACAGAGAGGTAGAGAGGTGGAGAGGTTTAGGGAGGGAATTCCAGAGCTTCGGGCCCAGGCAGCTGAAGGCACGGCCGCCAATGGTGGAACGATTAAAATCAGGGATGCTCAAGAGCCCAGAAGGAGACCATGTGACCTGCTGTGTGTTTCCACCATTTTCTGTTTTGGTTTCAAATTTTGAGCACTTGTCATTATTTTGCTTTTTACTTGTAATGTTCCTCTCCTTGTTCGACTAGACTGTTCAAGGGTGATGTGAAGAAGCACTTCTTCACTCCTCAGATAACGAGGCAGTTCATGCCCGCATGCAGCAAGACCTGGACAACATTCAGGCTTGGGTTGATAAGTGGCAAGTAACATTTGCGCCAGAAAATGACTATCTCCAACAAGTGAGAGTCTTAACCACCTTCCATTAATATACAATGCATTACCATCGCCGAATCCCCCACCATCAACATCCTGGGGGTCACCATTGACCAGAAACTTAACTGGACCAGTCACATAAATACTGTGTCTACAAGAGCAGGTCAGAGGCTAGGTATTCTGCGGCGAGTGTCTTACCTCCTGACTCCCCAAAGCCTTTCCACCATTTACAAGGCACAAATCAGGAATGTGATGGAATACTCTCCACTTGCCTGGATGAGTGCAGCTCCAACAACACTCAAGAAACTCAACATCATTCAAGGGCAGCAGGCCATGGGAACACCACCACCTCCAAGTTCCCCATCAAGTCACACATCATCCTGACCTAGAAGTATATCGCCGATCCTTCATCGTCGCTGGGTCAAAATCCTGGAACTCCCTACCTAACAGCACTGTGGGAGTACCTTCACCACATGGACTGCAGCGGTTCAAGAAGGCAGCTCACCTCCACCTTCTCAAGGACAATTAGGGATGGGCAATAAATGCTGGCCTTGCCAGCGACGCCCACATCCCATAAACAAATTTAAATAAAAGAACAAAGCAGTCCGCTTGATTGGCACCCCATCTACCACCTTGCACATTCACTCCCTCCACCACTGGCGCACCGTGTCAGTATATGAACACCACCACCTCCAAGTTCCCCTCTAAGTCACACACCATCCTGACTTAGAAATATATCGCCATTCCATCATCATCGCTGGGTCAAAATCCTGGAACTGCCTCCCTAACAGCACTGTGGGAGTACCTTCACTACACGGACTGCAGCGGTTCAAGAAGGTGGCTCACTACCACCTTCTCAAGGACATTAAATGCTGGCCTTGCCAGCGACAATTCCATTACATGACATCCCGTGAATGAATAAAAAGGTAGTGGAAATCTGGAACTCTCTCCCCCAAATAGCTGTTGAGGCCGAGGGTCAATTGAAAATTTCATAACTGAGATTGACAGATTTTTTTTTAGGCAAAGGGTATTAAGGGTTATGGAACCAAGGCGGGAAGATGGACTTAAGGTACAGATCAGCCATAATCTAATTGAAAGGTGGAGCAGACTCGAGTGGCTGAATGGCCTCCTCCTGTTCCTATGTTCCTTGTTGGGCTAGAAATACACTGATCTCGGAAGCAGTCCTGGATATATTCTAAAAGACATTTCCCGACTTTGACCACATGCATTGCCTGTCTTGGGATAGTTTAACTCATCCAATATTATTACCCTCTCACTCTTACAGATCTGTCTAAACTGGCTGCAGATCTCCACCTCTGCCTCAGCTCCATAGTTTGATGTCGTGTAATAGAATTGTACCATTGCCCTTATTTCTTTATTATGTCCATATAGATTCTGTATTAATGCAACTCCCAAGGACACTTTTACAGTCTAGCGCTGTGATAGAATCCTTCAATAATACTGACACCCAATGTTCCCTTCTAGCTGTGCGGCCGTGCAGCGCTCTGCAGCTCCTGCGCAGCCGGTTCACTGTCCTTTAAATAGGAAAAACGCTATTTTGAATGGGCCACGTAGCTCCTTAAAGGGGTCATGCACCCAAAAGAAATTAAAGGGAACATTGCTGACACTCCACCCCCGATTCTTTTCCTTCTCTCTCTCACTTGAAAATTTTAGAAACGGGAATATGAAATTCCCAGTCCTCTTCAAACTTAAGTCACAGCTCCATTACAGATACTATATCCACATCCTTTTATCGTCAATAACGCTTCTAACTCATTTATTTGGGTTTAAATGCTTTGTGTATTCACATATATACCTAACTCCAGTTATTTGGAAAGTTGACCCTTTTCTCTGGTTTTCTCATATACTCTTCTGACATCCTTTGCCCTGTCCACAACAGAATTCTTTTATCTCTCTCTACCTCATGGCCTGCTTCTTTCCCTTTCTCCTCCAATAGTATTTTCTCAATAATTATTCCAGCTCAGCCTCTGCTTCTATTCCAATAGCTTTATTAATCCTGCTCTCACTCGCTAGTCTCAAAGCTAGGCTTTCAGCCCACCCCCTGCCACGTTAGACTAAATCCTCCCCCACTGCTCTGATTACCCTCTCCACAAGGACACTGGTGCTGTTTCACTTCAAGTGGAGAACATCCCTTCAGTATAGCCCAGGGTTGTCCAATACATTAGCCACTAGCCACATGTGGCTAATTGAGAATCCAGATGTAGCTGAGCATGTGATCTCAATACTTTCGGTGCATGCATGGGCACTTGAGCCTTTGTGTGTGTTTGTTGGTAAAATGCGAAGATGAAAAGCAGAGTGTGTGAGTGGTTTTTGATTGTTGAGTGCTTTACTCCCTTGGTAACTGAATGATGGGAGATGTTAAGTAAATGTACATAGTGAAGTACATTTATCTGAATATTGTGTGTGTGTATAAGGCGTTTTCTACTAAAATTCCTTTCTTTAAAATTAGTGCATGTATCTAAAACGCTGTCGCCATAGTCACACCTGTGGCGAGTCAGCAATTTCTATTGGCAACACTGAGGCAGCGTTCCCTTGTTCCACACATTGCTCCATTGCCCAAGAATGGGGTTTTCCTCGTGTCATGTCTGGGTCTGTTGCAGACTAATTGATAGAGATTGATTGCTCTGATTAGGTAACAACTCCATTATCATTCTATCATGTGACTACCAGGATGGTAGGAGAACTAGATGGACCTGGGCCTTTCTTTGTCTAGCAATTCCTATTAATGTGAAACATTCTCTCCAGCAGCCACAAGGCCTAATCTTCCTCTCCTTAACCTGTTCAGCGCACGGTGCAGGAAGCAACCCGCAGATGATCACCCTCAAGGTCTTGTTTCACAATCTAGTGTCTGACTCCTTAAACTCCCTCTGCAAGGCCTCGAACATACCTCAAACTACATCATTAGTTCCAACATGGACCACTAACTTTAGCTGCTCTCCATCCCTTACCAGAAGTTTTTCCAACCAGTCCATGATGTCCTTTCATCCTGGAATGAAAGAGGCAACATACCATTCGGGACTCCGCACAACAACTCCCTGACTATAGAATCCCTCACTGCTGACACTCGCCTATTCTTGTAGCTTAACCGCCTCTCCCCACCTCAGGGTAGTCCCATGCTCCAAACCTTCCACTGTCCCTTTCTTATTTACATAAACCTTTATGGACATACTCGTATGGACAGCATTCCACCGCCCCCCCCCCCCCTTCCCCCCGCCTATTTATGCATCAAACTTGAATGAGATCTCTGCGTTCCTCCAATTCTAGCCTCTTCCGTTGCTCCACCATTGGTGGCCGTGCCTTCAGCTGCCTGGGCCCTAAGCTCTGGAATTCCCTCCCTAAACCTCTTTACCTCTCTCTCCTCCTTTAATTCACTCCTTAAAAGCTTTTGGTCACTTGTCCTAATATCTCATGTGGCTCGGTGTCAAACGATAATGCTCCTGTGAAGCACCTTGGGACATTCAAGGCGCTATATAAATGCTGTTGTTGAGATTATTCTACAGCTTCACCGGTGAAGAGCCAAGACCTGTCCCCCATCATATTCAAAACAACAGCATTCGGTTTTTGCGTTTCTCATGTTTAACTTCAGAGTAACTGGGTAAACGGGCATTAGTTAAACACTGACTGCAGTGGATTAAGCTAGACAGCGGATGGCAGCTCTTTGCAGCGAGTCTGACCTGCTCTGTAATGGGTAACTTCTACTTGTTTGGGACCTTAGCCACAAATGCAACTTGTCTTCCACAACATCCACTGGGGGAATTGCTCTGGTTATCAGTGCCGAAGATTGTAAACTCACTCTTTTTGAAAGCCTTCATGATATTGCGAGACACGGCAACCAAAGTTATTTCTGCTAAGGATGAGCAGCAGCTTCCCTGAACTGAACGTTGGGAACACTAAACTCATCACCTTCAGTCCCCAACACCAACTCCCATCTGACTGCCATCCCCATCCATGCAAAACCTCGGTATCCTGTTCGACCCAGAGCTGAGTTTCAAACGCTGTAGCAATCCGTCACCTGGTCTGCTTAATTCCACCTCCTCAACAAGGACTGTCCTAGTCCCCAAAACACTTAGTTACAAAAGGAGGAAAATTTCCCTCAGGGAGAGAATTCGAGAGCGAGAAAAAATGAGAGCAAGAATGAGGGTGAGAGAGTGAGAGAACGAGTGCATGAGAGAAATCGAGAGCAAGAGTGGGAGCAAGATCAAGGGTGTGAGAGTGACAGCAAGCATGAAAAATGGGGGAATGAGAGAACATGAGGGGAAGTGAGAGGAGACGCGGGAGGGGGAGCGAGAGGGGGAGCGAGAGAGAAAGAGAGTGTGAAAGAGAGAGCAAGAGAGAGCAAGAGAGTGACAGCGAGAAAAAGTGAGCGAGATCGAGAGGGAATGAGAGTGAGAGAAAACAAGAGTGTGAGAGAGGGAGTGATTGAGAGCCCGAGATCGAGACAGTGCCACTCACCGGTGGTGCTGCGAGCCAACCGTATTTCTCTTCTAACTTGTTCATGTCTGAGTCGAAAGTGTTCAGCTGACTGTAGCGAAGGAGACGATTATCCAAAAGGTTAAATTGCCGTCTGGCGTAATGGTAACTCTGCATGTTCCCTATCCTGGGGAAGTCCAGCCATTCAGGGTGTCCGAATTCATTGCCTGCAACAAGTAAAGGGAATGATCAAAGCTTTTAAAATTGATGCAGAGCAATATATCGCCCTGTCCTTACCCATGCAGCTGGTAGCTGTCATCACACCCTGGTTCAACCAGTTGGGCGGGACAGTTTGTGGCAGGGGATCGTTCGCCGTTTCGCACCACAGTGGCAGCCATGGCTCATCAGTAGGTAGCACTCTCTCTCGCCTCTGAGTCTGAAGGTTGTGGGTTCGAGTCCCACTCCAGGGACCTGAGCACAAAATCCAGGCCAACACTCCCAGTGCAGTACCGAGGGAGTGCTGCGCTATTGGAGGTGCCGTCTTTTGGATGAGACATTAAACCACGGGCCCGTCTGCCCTCTCAGGTGGATGTAAAAGATCCCATGGCACTATTTCGAAGGACAGGTGAGTTCTCCCTGGTGTCCTGGCCAATATTTATCCTTCAACCAACATCACTGAAAAAGGTCATTATCACATTGCTGTTTGCAGGAGCTTGCTACGCGTAGATTGGCTGCTGTGTTTCCTACTTTACAACAGTGACTACACTTCAAAAAGCACTTCCATTGGCTGTAAAACGCTTTGGAATGTCCTGAGGTCGTGAAAGGCGCTATCGGGAATAGTAGTATAGTGGTAGTGTTACTGGACTAGTAATCCAGAGGCCTGGACTAATGATCCAGAGACATGAGTTCAAATCTCACCACGGCAGCTGGGGAATTTAAATTCAGTGAATTAAATAAATCTGGAATAAAAAGCTAGTGTCAGTAATGGTGACCATGAAACTACCGGATTGTCACAAAAACCCATCTGGTTCACTAATGTCCTTTAGGGAAGGAAATCTGCCGTCCTTACCCGGTCTGGCCTATATGTGACTCCAGACCCACAGCAATGTGATTGACTCTTAACTGCCCTCTGAAATAGCCGAGCGAGACACTCAGTTGTACACAACCGCTAGGAAAAATAGTAACAACGATAAAACCGGACAGACCACCCGACACCGACTTCGGACACGACAAAGGCACACCCAGCCCAGTCGACCCTGCAAAGTCCTCCTCACGACCATCTGGGGACTTGTGCCAAGATTGGGAGAGCTGTCCCACAGGCTAGTCAAGCAACAGCCTGACATAGTCATACTCACAGAATCATATCTTTCAGCCAATGTCCCAAACTCCTCCATCACCATCCCTGGGTATGTCCTGTCCTGTCCCACCCTCCCTCAGCTGATGAATCAGTACTCCTCCATGTTGAACACCACTTGGAAGAAGCACTGAGAGTAGCAAGGACACAGAATGTACTCTGGGTGGGGGACTTCAATGACCATCACCAAGAGTGGCTCGGTAGCACCACAACTGGCCGAGCTGGCCAAGTCCTAAAGGACATAGCTGCCAGACTGGGCTTGCAGCAGGTGGTGAGAGAACCAACACGAGGGAAAAACCTACTTGACCTCGTCCTCATCAATCTACCTGTCGCAGATGCATCTGTCCATGACAGTATTGGTAGCAGTGCCCACCGCACAGTCATTGTGGAGACGAAGTCCCATCTTCACACTGAGGACACCCTCCATCGTGTTGTGTGGCACTACCACTGTGCTAAATGGGATAGATTCAGAACAGATCTAGCAGTTCAAAACTGGGCATCCATGAGGCGCTGTGGGCCATCAGCAGCAGCAGAATTGTATTCCACCACAATCTGCAACCTCATGGCCCAGCATATCCCTCACTCTACCATTACCATCAAGCCAGGGGACCAACCCTGGTTCAATGAGGAGTGTAGAAGAGCATGCCAGGAGCAGCACTAGGCGTACCTAAAAATGAAGTGCCAACCTGGGGAAGCTGCAACACAGGACTACATGCATGCTAAACAGCGGAAGCAGCATGCTATAGAGCTCAGCGATCCCACAATCAACGGATCAGATCAAAGCTCTGCAGTCCTGCCACATCCAGTCGTGAATGGTGGTGGGACATTAAACAACTAACAGGAGGAGAAGGCTCCATGAATATCCCCATCCTCAATGATGCAAAAGACAAGGCTGAAGTTTGCAACCATCTTCAGCCAGAAGTGCCGAGTGGATGATCCATATCGGCCTCCTCCTGAGGTTCCCATCATCACAGAAGCCAGTCTTCAGCCAATTCGATTCAATCCACGTGATATCAAGAAATGGCTGAGCGCACTGGATACAGCAAAGGCTATGGGCCCCGACAACATCCCGGCTGTTGTCCTGAAGACTTGTGCTCCTGAACTAGCCGCGCTTCAAGCCAAGCTGTTCCAGTATAGCTACAACACTGGCATCTATCCGACAATGTGGAAAACTGCCCAGTTATGTCCTGTCCACAAAAAGCAGGACAAATCCAATCCGTCCAATTACCGTCCCATCAGTCTACTCTCAATCATTAGCAAAGTGATGGAAGGTGTCGTCGACAGTGCTATCAAGCGACACTTACTCACCAGTAACCTGCTCACGGATGCTCAGTTTGGGTACCGCCAGGACCACTCAGCTCCAGACCTCATTACAGCCTTGGTCCAAGCATGGACAAAAGAGCTGAATTCCTGAGGTGAGGTGAGAGTGACTGCCCTTGACATCAAGGCAGCATTTGACCGAGTGTGGCATCAAGGAGCCCTAGTAAAACTGAAGTCAATGGGAATCAGGGGAAAAACTCTCCACTGGCTGGAGTCATACCTAGCACAAAGGAAGATGGTTGTGGTTGTTGGAGGTCAATCATCACAGCCCCAGGACATCGCTGCAGGAGTTCCTCTAGGCAGTGTCCTAGACCCAACCATCTTCAGCTGCTTCATCAATGACCTTCCCTCCATCATAAGGTCAGAAGTGGGGATGTTCGCTGATGACTGCACAGTGTTCAGTGCCATTCGCAACTCCTCAGATAATGAAGCAGTACATGCCCGCATGCAGCAAGACCTGGACAACATTCAGGCTTGGACTGATAAGTGGCAAGTAACATTCGCGCCACACAAGTGCCAGGCAATGACTAACTCCAACAAGCGAGAGTCTAACCACCGCCCCTTGACATTCAACAGCATTCCCATCGCCGAATCCCCACCCATGAGCAGCCTGGGGGGTCACCATTGACCAGAACCTTAACTGGACCAGCCATATAAATACTGTGGTAACAAGAGCAAGTCAGAGGCTGGGTATTCTGCAGTGAGTGTCTCACCTCCTGACTCCCCAAAGCCTTTCCACCATCTACAAGGCACAAGTAAGGAGCGTGATGGAATACTCTCCACTTGCCTGGATGAGTGCAGCTCCAACAACACTCAAGAAGCTCGACACCATGTAAGACAAAGCAGCCCGCTTGATTGGCACCCCATCCACCACCTTAAACATTCACTCCCTCCACCACCGGCGTACCGTGGCTGCAGTGTGTACCATCTACAAGATGCACTGCAGCAACTCGCCAAGGCTTCTTCGGCAGCACCTCCCAAACCCGCGACCTCTTCCACCTAGAAGGACAAGAGCAGCAGATGCAGGGGAACAGCATCACCTCCAATTACACACCATTCTGACTTGGAAGTATATCGGCCATTCCTTCATTGTCGCTGGGTCAAAAACCTGGAACTCCCTCCCTAACAACACTGTGGGAGCACCTTCACCACACAGACTGCAGCAGTTCAAGGCGGCGGCTCACCACCACCTTCTCAAGGGCAATTAAGGATGGACAATAAATGCTGGCCTCGCCAGCGATGCTCACATCACATGAACGAATAAAAAAAAGGAAATGCAACTTATTTCTTTCCTTGATTCCCTGGAGATGCATGGGAGAAAAAAAATCTTAGGTCTCAAACACTAGGCTGAGAGCAGGCAGATCTCACTGAAATCAAGGTGAAGTTGGGAGCTTGTGAATGGCTCGACCCTCCAGCGTGACTCGGGAGCGGTGATGTGCTGCCACCCGAACTCCGAAAATGGTTTTATTTGCGCAAGAAAACTTAAATGTCAAGTGGTTGACAGAAAAATTTAGATGTCCATTGCTGGGGATGTTAGCGGGCAAACATTTGATCCGTTTGTACGACATTCTCCCGTCCACTCATTTAATGGACAGGGTTGCCTCATCGATTTTAAATGGCTTAACACTAGCACAGAGACAGCGCAAAGGGGAATGTCATACAAGCCTGAAAAGGAATTGGCTGCTAAAATCACCAACACTAAGTTCCAAGCCTTAAATGACATTATTTGAGGTGCAGTCTTCAAGGCACACTATTGACTAACACCTCAAGACAGAAAGGCAGGCAGGCAGGCGGAAAGGCAGGCAGATAGACTTGCATTTATATAGTACCTTTCACCTCAGGACATCCTGAGCCGATATGTAAATACAAACGGTTGTTGTTGGTTAGTTGATGAACACCTGCCTCCCAGTATTAATTGGCCAGTTTCACCAACAAGTTTGGTCCCTCTGAATATCTGGTCACAATGCGAATGAAATTCCTAGCACAAAGGGTGTTCTGGGGAGTTCTGCCGATTTCCATTTTTCCGCTTATACGGTTTAGGAGCTGTTATCAGTGCTCCTGAATTGGATTTTGTCTGTCTAACCCAGTCCAGCCCAACTGCTGGGTCAGAATGAATCGTCAATACCAGACTCCTGCAGGTGGTGCACTTCACTTAGCAGGTAAAACAGCTTCACAAATAGTGGAAGATAGAGTGTTTTGCAATTGTGTGCTATTTATCTGGGATTCTGGTGCTCTTAAACTATCTTCCGCATGCTGAACTCACAAACGAAGGGGCTGTAAACAGGAGCATCTACAGCTGGGAATGAAACAGTCATGACTTGCATTGTCTTTGTTTCAGATGGAGAAATTCTTAGTTGACCAGCTCATCACCAGCTGGGCGATACAAGGAGTAAATGAGGGTTTTCACTGAAAGAGCTTCCTTTATCATGACTCTTGATGTTAAAAAATAAATAATGATCTGGTCATTATCGCTGCTGTTTGAGAGAGCTGGCTGTGCACAAATCCACCTTTCCTACATTACAACAGTGACTACACTTCAAAAGTACTTCACTGGCTGCGAAGCGCTTTGGGACGTCCTGAGGTTGTGAAAAGTGCTGTAGAAACGCCAGCTCTTTGTTTGTTTGTGTGGGAAGGTATCGGAGAGGGTGGGGAAGGAAGAGGCAGTGGGTGGAATGGAAGAGTGAAGAAGGGTATTGTGGAGGAAGGCTGAGAGGGTAGTGTTAGCCTGTCGTTCTCTTTCTGAAGCTGATTGAGCTGCTGTGTATTTACAGCACTTTCTGTTGTGGTTTGATTTCCTTTATCTGTCTATATTTTCTGCATGGGTTCTGCTTATTACTCAGTATATGGGAAACATCTGAACCTGTCGAGCACATTTGCTTGACTGACTCCTTCCTCCCATCCCTCCTAATCTTAGTGGGCAACCTAGTAATGTTAGATCAGGAGGGAAGGGGTAGCAGCAGGGAACTGTGATTCCTAATCCCCACGCACACCTTAACATTGGTCTCAGTTTACAAGAAAGGTTTGAATGAAGGAAGCCTCGTTGATGTCATAGGAACGTAGGAATAGGAGGAGGCCATTCAGCCCATCGAATTTGTTCCGCCATTCAATTAGGTCATGGCTGATCTGTATCTTAACTCCATCTACCAGCCTTGGTTCCATAACCCTTAATACCTTTTCCTAACAATAACCCATCCCTTTTTCCTCAATGCGAATCCCACCATCTTCCCACTACAACATCCAGTCATGTCTTAGACTCCCCGTTGGTCGCTTTCTGTGCAAAGAAATACCTCCCAACATTGGTCCTATACCTGCCCATCAGGCCCTGAGCCTGTGCCCCTCATCTCCACCTGCCCTGGCAAATCTGAAAAGTGTGGCCAGATTTACTTCCTCTCCATCAGCCATGGCTTAGTGGGTAGCACTCTTGCCTCTGAATCAGGAGGTTGTGGGTTCAAGCCCTGCTCCTGAGACTTGAGCCCATAATCCAGGCTAACACTCCCAGTGCGGTATTGAGGGAGTGCTGAACTGTCAGAGGTGCCGTCTTTTGGATGAGATGTTAAACCAAGGCCCAGCCTGCTCTCTCAGGTGGATGTAAAAGATCCCATGGCACTATATTGAAGAGCAGGGGAGCTCTCTCTGGTGTCCTGAGCCAATACTTATCCCTCAACACATCACTAAAACAGATTATTTGGTTATCATCGCATTCCTGTTTCTGGGAGCTTGCTGTGTGCAAATTGGCTGCCGCATTTCCTACATTACAACAGTGACTACACTTTAAAGAGTACTTCATTGGCTGTGAAGCAATTTGGGACATCCTGAGGTTGTGAAAGACGCTATAGAAACGCAAGTTCTTTCTTTCTCTTACATTTCTCACACGCCGCTGAAGTGTCTTTTCAAAGCCGAGCTTATCAAGTTGTTCCTCACAGCTCTTCCCTGACGCCAGGGATCAGCCTCACTGCTCCCCTCTGCGCTGCCTGTAGGGCCCATGTGGCCTCCTTCTGTCACACTGGCCAGGACTGGAGTGCCCCAGGTGCTGTCTGACGAGGGCACTGTAGACCTTCTGGGCATCTGAACTCCACTGATTTGGTAACATAACCAGGATCCTATTTGTTTCTTCATTGACATCTCGCACTGTTCCAATTGCTTTCACAATCAGAAGGAAGCGAGTTTGAAACTACCTTCAGGGAATTAAAGAGAAGCGGGCCGAACTGTGGACTGAAACGTGTTTATACCCAAATGACTTTATTAGATTTAAACAGCAATACTTTTGCCTTTCTTTTGTGGGGAAGAGGTACTTCCTCTTGTTACTGGCGAGCTGAGAGACTAGAGAGACAATCTGCCTCTAGCGATGCTAAACCACTTATAAGGATATGCAAAGAGGAGCCCAGAGTAGGTTGCATGTGCAGGAAAGCACTCTCCACCTCCCTATTCACACGCCTGAGACAGGGAATTCAAGAAGTGGGGCATAAGGGCATGAATCCAGTCTATCACAGTGTAGCACACTGTTTTCAAGCAAGAGTACAGTGATGTAGTTCAGAGAATGTGAGTCCAAATCCCCCCCATGGCAGTTTTAAGAATTTTGAATTCAGTTTAATAAATTTTTTTAAGTTGGTATCAGTAAAGTGAACATGAAGCGGTCGGGTTGTTGAAAAAACCCAAATAGATCACTATTGACCTTTAGGGAGGGAAACCTGCCGTCCTTAGCCGGTCTGGGTCTATATGTCACTCCAGTCCCACACCAACGTGGTTGACTCTTAACCATCCTCTTAAGTAGCTACGTTGTTATGGTAACTAGGGATGGGCAATAAATGCTGACCTTGCCAGCGATACCCTATCCCAAGAATGAATAAATGAAATACTAGTACACTATGCAATTTGGCTTTTGTATCTGACTACATATAAAATTATATACTACTGAAAACTATTGAGACGGTCCTAGATTTCACAAAGGCTTCGGAAACCACGCAGGTTGAAGAGGGTAGAGAAAAGACAACTTCAGGAAGTAGCAATCTTATGACACCGAGCTAGGGTTTTAAAAGCTTGTAGGTTGGATGAAGAGAAGGTGGAGGGAGGTATGGAGTGCCAGTTCTTTTCTTCCCACAATGTGGACTCAAGAGATGGAAAGCATCACTTGTATACATAGAATCTTTACAGCACAGAGGCCTTTCGGCCTGTCGAGCCTGTGCCGGCTCTCTGCAAGAACACTTCAGCTAGTCCCACTCCCCCGCCCTTTCCCCTGTAGCCCTGCAAATTTTTTTCCTTCAGTTACTTATCCAATTCCCTTTTGAAAGCCACGATTGAGTCTGCCTCCACCTCCCTTTCAGGCAGTGCATTCCAGATCCTAACCACTCGCTGCATAAAAAAGTTTTTCCTCATGTCACCTTTGGTTCTTCTGCCAATCACCTTAAATTTTTACCAGCCCCGAGGAGGCGGGTATGGTGGCGGGACTGCCGGGAAAGTGGCAGAATTTCCCTCTTGCCAGGAGGTGGGAAGCCGTCCTGCCCCGGGTCCCGTCTCCTTGGAGGCAGGAAGGAATTCAAGCCTGTTAACAGGCAGATAATAGGATTATCCCCAATTTTCGTCCTGAAGTGCGGGCTGCCCGACCTGGGGGAACCCCGCCAGGGTGTAGGAGACGAGTAGGAGGTCTGCGGGGGTCGGAGGGGTCTGAAAGTGCGATGTAGAGGTGAGTGATGGGTGCAAGTGTGGAGTGGTAAGTATGTGAGGTGAGTGTAAAGTGTTAGAAAATGTTAACTTACCTTTGTTTCTACCTACAGCCTTCAGCCGCTGTGGAGCCGGAGTCCCCGACATCTCCATTGTAGAGATCACAGACTGGCTGTTGCATCCTCCGATCCAACAGCCAGCTGATTTTTGCAAAGTTGAAAGGTTTGATGAGTCCTGAACACAAGGGCTCATCAAACTACACAGAATGTCAGTGTTTGACAGCTTCACAGAGCTGTCAAACGATGACATTTCTTCTTTCAAAAATTCTTGACAGATGACACGTCATACATTGTCACTGACTTCCCCCTAATTGGCCTGCTGAGCCCGCCGGGCGGGCTTAACAAGGTCAATCAGGGGAAAATCCCGCTGGTTGGCCAGAAGCTGATGGAGGCGGGACTGAAACCCAGCAAGCAGCAGTCCCGCCTCCAACACATCTCCATTCAGAAAATCCAGCCCCCAATTTTTATATTTAATGCCCCTATTTACAAGCCAAGATCCCAAATGCTTTCTTAACCACCTTATCAACTTGCCCTGCCACCTTCAAAGATATACAGGTAACCTTCTAGCCATCCTATGTTCTGGTCTAAGTTTCCTAACGTGTTTGTCTATTCGAGAGTTAGATAGCGCAGTGCAAGACTTTCTCCGCTTCAGGTAGACATAATTTTTGGTTAAGATTACAGAAAACGTACCCTTCTCACATCATACAAGATGAAGTTCCCTCACAGCAACTGCTGAGGAAGAAGACAATTCTAAAAGTATTAAACTAACAGACAGTATTGGTTAGACATGCATTTTATCATTCCCTGTTCATGGTTTATTATATTCATACTGCACATTGTTACTCAATAGGCATCGCAGCTCCTATTGGAACAAACTGGTATCTTGTCAGTCTGAAAGCGCTTGCATAGCTTTACTAGAGTGCTTTGTTTGGATTCTTAATTTGCTTTAACAAGCTGCATTTGGCCGCACTCTCTCTCTCTCCTCTCTTACTTCCACCCAGCCCTGGGGAAGGGTCGGGCGAGAAGGTTGAAAGTTATCTTTGAGAATTCGTGTATTCATTCTCAGTCTAGTGCAACTTGTTAATTGTTCCAATGCAGTAGCTGCCCAAACCTCCCAGCCATATTTCATTATTGATCTGCTCGCACTGCAATAAGGTCCTAAAATCAATAGCCTTATATATTCTGCAGGAGGATGCCAGGCATTCTAAAGCAGCTGCTGATTTTGATCTTCCTCCGTTTGCTCGGCTGATGGTATTTTTAGTTGCTGCGAATTCCTTGCACTTACATTTAACTTGGCTTCTACTCTCTCACTTCTCTTTTTCCTTTGCGGGTCAAGTTTTAACCTTCCAAACTTTCTGCTGGAGGTTTTCCCACCCAACGGACGCACCTCCAGAACGTTGAGGGCTGTATTGTTTTGGGTTTCAACTGTCCCGTTTATTTAAAACACAGTAACTGTTCACATATTCAAGCATTCTGTGGGAAATATGATTTGGTTGGTTAGAAGATTATAAGATCATAAGAATTAGGAGCAGGAGTCGGCCATTTGGCCCCTCGAGCCTGCTCCGTCATTCAATAAGATCATGGCTGATCTTTTAGCTCATCTCCACTTTCCTGCACTATCCCCATATCCCTTGATTCCCCATGAGTCCAAAAATCTATCGACCTCTGTCTTGAATATACGACTCGGCATTCACAGCTCTCTGGGATAGAGAATTGCAAAGATTCACCACCCTCTGAGTGAAAAAATTTCTCCTCATCTCAGTCTTAAATGGCCAACACCTTATACTGAGACTATGACCCCTAGTTCTAGACCCTCCAGCCAGGGGAAACCGCCTCTCATGATCTAGTATTATAGCACAGTAACTTCCATTAATCTTGATTTTCATAGCGTACATAGGGAGAAACTGTTTCCACTGGCAGGAGGGTCGGTAACCAGAGGACACAGATTTAAGGTGATTGGTAAAAGAACCAGAGGGGAGATGAGGAGACCTTTTTTTACACAGCGAGTTATGATGACCTGGAATGCGCTGCCTGAAGGGGCGGTGGAAGCAGATTCAATAGTAACTTTCAGCCGTGGCTCAGTGGGTAGCACTCTTCGCCTGAGTCAGGAGGTCGTGGGTTCAAGCCCCACTCTAGAGACTGGAGCACAGAATCCAGGCTGACACTCTCAGTGCTGCATTGATGGAGGTGCTGTCTTTCGGATGGACATAAAAGATCCCGCCGCACTATTCAAAGAAGAGCAGGGGAGGACAATATCCCTCAAGCAACATCACTAAAACAGATTATCTGGTCCTTCTATGATTCTATGAATGTGCATGAACACCACTCTCCAGTCCCAGGCCAGCCTTTCTGCAGTGCTCTGCTGGTCCAATTATAGATGAATTTGAGCTTTGAATTGGCTCCACTCAAAAAAAAACACGTACTGAAGCTGTCCCTGCATTGTCCTTTCCAAAACAGGAACCTGCAGTCGCAACACTTAAACGCTGGGTTTACAATCATCAATTCTAAATCACAGCAGGTTATCACCTCATCAGAGTCAGTCCATCAGACCAAGAAATGGCTGCATGTTGATTACACTATGATTACTGGCCATTACAGTTTAATGCTTGGCTTTACACCAGTGAGGAACATTTAAGGTTGGCAGTTAAGATGAAACTCATGAGATCACGTATTAAGGTTTTCAAGTTTAATGCAAAAGGAAAAAGCAATTCCTAAGCAACAGACACGTGGAATAAGTTAGGGGCTAGGTTCAAAGCCCCCACTCCCGAGGCTTGTGCACAAAATCCAGGCTGACACTCCCAGTGCCAGTGCTGAGGGAGTGCTGCACTGTCAGAGGGGCAGCACTGAGGGAGCGATGCACTGTAGGAGGGGCAGTACTGAGGGAGCGCTGCACTGTCGGAGGGGCAGCACTGAGGGAGCGCCGCACTGTCGGAGGGGCAGTACTGAGGGAGCGCTGCACTGTCGGAGGGGCAGCACTGAGGGAGCGCCGCACTGTCGGAGGGGCAGTACTGAGGGAGCGCCGCACTGTCGGAGGGGCAGTGCTGAGGGAGCGCCGCACTGTCGGAGGGGCAGTACTGAGGGAGCGCTGCACGGTCGGAGGGGCAGTACTGAGGGAGCGCTGTACTGTCGGAGGGGCAGTACTGAGGGAGCGCTGCACTGTCGGAGGGGCAGTACTGAGGGAGCGCCGCACTGTCGGAGGGGCAGTGCTGAGGGAGCGCCGCACTGTCAGAGGGGCAGTACTGAGGGAGCGCCGCACTGTCGGAGGGGCAGTACTGAGGGAGTGCCGCACTGTCGGAGGGGCAGCACTGAGGGAGCGATGCACTGTCGAAGGGGCAGCACTGATGGAGCACTGCACTGTTGGAGGGGCAGTACTGAGGGAGCGCTGCACTGTCGGAGGGGCAGTACTGAGGGAGCGCTGCACTGTCGGAGGGGCAGTACTGAGGGAGTGCTGCACTGTCGGGGGGGCAGTACTGAGGGAGCGCTGCACTGTCGGAGGGGCAGTACTGAGGGAGCGCTGCACTGTCGAAGGGGCAGCACTGAGGGAGCGCTGCACTGTCGGAGGGGCAGCACTGATGGAGCGCTGCACTGTCGAAGGGGCAGCACTGAGGGAGCGCTGCACTGTCGGAGGGGCAGTACTGAGGGAGCGCTGCACTGTCGGAGGGGCAGTACTGATGGAACGCTGCACTGTCGGAGGGGCAATACTGAGGGAGTGCTGCACTGTTGGAGGGGCAGTACTGAGGGAGCGCTGCACTGTCGGAGGGGTAGCACTGAGGGAGTGCTGCACTGTCGGAAGTGCCGTCTTTTGGATGAGACGTTAAACCGAGTCCTCATCTGCCCCCTCAGGTGGACGTAAAAGATCCCATGGCACTATTTTGACGAAGAGCAGAGGAGTTCTCCCCGGTGTCCTGGGCCAATATTTACCCCTCAACCAACATCACTAAAAAAAAACTGATTATCTGGTCAGTTATCTCATTGCTGTTTGTGGGAGCTTGCTGTGCACAAATTCCTACATTACAACAGTGACTATTCTTCAAAAGTAATCATTGGCTGTAAAGCGCTTTGGGACGTCCTGAGGTGGTGTAAGTCGCAATAGAAATGCAAGTCTTTCTTTCATCTCTGTCCGGGTTCTGGGGGCCACAAGTTGCACAGCACAAAATGCCCATTATTTCACATTGGAAGGAACGGCAATCTGACACAAGAATAGTGAGCATGGGAGGGTGAAAAACCCACAATGGAACAGTGAAGGGTTGTATTTGGAGTTAGTGTCACACTGTTCAATGCCCAAGGGAGAGCTCAATGCTGACACTTTCCATTCCACTTCACTAACATCCCTCACGTTGATGATCACAAGATGTTAGCCTCCTTTGCTGCACATGATGACGGCCAATCTCGGTCAGTTCTATCACGTGTACAGCACAGAAACAGGCCATTCGCCCAGCTAGTCTATGCCGGCATTTATACGCCACACTAGCCTCCTTCCACCACCCGTCTATTAGGGAGGCGCAGAATGAGTGCAGAGCTGTGGTTTACAGTCAGCTGCACAGTCTGCTACGCCACACAACAATCACTTGGTAACTGGAAAGACTATTTTTTTTTTTAATAGCAAGGAATTGAATAGCTCAGATCTATGCCAAGGAAAAGACTACGCGTTGCCCAAATGCCGCTTACTCTGCAGATCATAGTTTTACCGTACAGAAGGAAGTTATACAGCCCATCATGCCTGTGCCGGTTCTCTGAAACAGCTGTCCACTTAGTTGCATTCCCCTACCCCTTCCCCATCTATCTATAACATGAAAAAATCTTCTGTCTGAACCCTATTCCTGTCAACTTTGTACATTATAAATAGCTTTGTCCACACTTAGAATGGAAAGTGTCTATGTAAAGTTGTCACACTGTGATTACACCCTGTCCCAGTGGAGGTTCCAGCACCACCACTGGGGGAAGAGTATAATTACAGGGAGGCAAATTTACATTGATAGCTCTGCTACAAGTATAGGCATAAGAATTATAATGGGAATTCATTAGTAAGGACAGAACGTATTACATAAGAAATAGGAGCAGGAGTAGGCCATTTGGCCCCTCGAGCCTGCGCCACCATTTAATGAGATCATGGCTGATCTGATCTTCGGCTCAGCTCCATTTTCTTGCCCGCTCCCCATAACCCATCACTCCCTTATTGTTCAAATATCTGTCTATCTCCGCCTTGAATATATTCAATGACCCAGCCTCCACAGCTCTCTCGGGCAGAGAATTCCACAGATTTACGACCCTCAGAACAAATTCCTCCTCATCTTAGTTTTAAATGGGCGACCCCTTATTCTGAAACTATGCCCCCTAGTTCTAGATTCCCCCACGAGGGAAACATCTTTTGTGCATCTACCTTGTCGATCCCCTCAGTATCTTATATGTTTCAAAAAGATCACCTCCCATCCTTCTAAACTCCAATGAGTATAGGCCCAACCTGCTCAACCTTTCTTCATAAGTCAACCCCCTCATCTCAGGAATCAACCTCGTGAACTTTCTCTGCACTGCCTCCAATGCAAGTATATCCCTCCTTAAATAAGGAGACCAAAACTGTACACAGTACTTAAGGTGTGGTCTCACCAATACCCTGTACAGTTGTAGCAAGACTTCCCTGCTTTTATACTCCAGCCCACTTGCAATAAAGGCCAACATTCCATTTGCCTTTTTGATTACTTGCTGTACCTGCATGCTAACTTTTTGTGTTTCATGCACAAGGACCCCCAGGTCCCTCTGAACTGTAGCATTTTGTAATCTCTCTCCATTTAAATAATAATTTGCTTTTTTATTTTTCCTGCCAAAGTGGATAACCTCACACTTTCCCACATTATACTCCATCTGCCAAATGTTTGCCCACTCACTTAGCCTGTCTGTATCCCTTTGCAGATTCTAACCCTAATCCTCTTCACAACTTGCTAACCCACCGATCTTTGTATCAGCAGCAAATTTGGCTACATTACACTCGGTCCCTTTATCCAAGTCATTAATATAGATTGTAAATAGTCGAGGCCCCAGCACTGATCCCTGTGGCACCCCACTAGTTACAGTTTGCCAACCGGAAAATGACCCATTTATCAAAATGGTCACTGAATTAATTACATGCACCCTGTTCCAATTGTCCCCATGCCCTCTAACCCCTTAGCCAATGTCCCCTGTAAGCTGCGCTTTGTTCTCCGCTGCCTGTTTCTTTAACTGCGCGGTCCCTCTAAATTTCTGCACATGTGCGGTACTTACAATGGAAAAGCCGGTGAGCGGCCTGTGCGGGAATTTTCCCCATTACTGTGCGGCCGCGCAACTTAGAGGGAACATTGTCCTTAACCCAATTACGACACTTTGTTTATGGGGGATCGACTTGCACCTTTAAAAAAAATAGCAAATGATATTAGATTACAAAAGCAAGGAAGTTACACGAAACCTTTATAGATCACTGGTCAGACCTCAGCTGGAGGATTGTGTTCAATTCTGGGCACCGCACTTTCGGAAGGATGTCAAGGCCTTGGAGAGGGTGCAGAGGAGATTTACTGGAATGGTGCAAGAAATAGGAGCAGGAGTAGGCCAATCGGCCCCTCGAGCCTGCTCCGCCATTCAATAAGATCATGGCTGATCTGATCCTAACCTCAAATCTAAAGAACACAAGAAGTAGGAGCAGGACCCGGCCACTCAGCCCCTGGGCCCGCTCCGCCACCCACAGGACCCTGACCGATCCGAACTCAGCCTCATGTCCAATTTCCTGCCCGCTCACAGTAACCCCTAATTCCCTTTACCTCTAGGAAACTATCTATTTCTGTTTTAAATTTATTTAATGATGTAGCTTCCACAGCTTCCTGGGGCAGCAAATTCCACAGACCCACTACCCTCTGAGTGAAGGTGTTTCTCCTCATCTCAGTTTTGAAAGAGCAGCCCCTTATTCTAAGATTATGCCCCCTAGTTCTAGTTTCACCCATCCTTGGGAACATCCTTACCGCATCCACCCGATCAAGCCCCTTCACAATCTTATATGTTTCAATAAGATCGCCTCTCATTCTTCTGAACTCCAATGAGTAGAGTCCCAATCTACTCAACCTCTCCTCATATGTCCACCCCCTCATCCCCGGGATTAACCGAGTGAACCTTCTTTGTACTGCCTCGAGAGCAAGTATGTCTTTTCTTAAGTATGGACACCAAAACTGTATGCAGTATTCCAGGTGCGGTCTCACCAATACCTTATATAATTGCAGCAATACCTCCCTGTTTTTATAATCTATCCCCCTAGCAATAAAAGCCAACATTCCGTTGGCCTTCTTGATCACCTGCTGCACCTGCATACTAACTTTTTGATTTTCTTGCACTAGGACCCCCAGATCCCTTTGTACTGCAGTACTTTCCAGTTTCTCGCCATTAAGATAATAACTTGCTCTCTGATTTTTCCTGCCAAAGTGGATGAGACACTTCAGTTACGTGGAGAGACTGGAGAAGCTGGGGTTGTTCTCCTTAGAGCAGAGGCGGTTGAGGAGATTTGATAGAGGTGTTCAAAATCATGAGGGGTTTTGATAGAGTTAATAAGGAGAAACTCTTTCCACTGGCAGGAGGGTCTGTAACCAGAGGACACAGGTCTAAGGCAACTGGCATGAGGATGAGATGAGAATTTTTTTTTACGCAGCGAGTTGTGATCTGGAATGCGGTGCCTGAAAGGGGGGTGGAAGCAGATTCAATAGTGACTTTCAAAAGGGAATTGGATAAAATCTTGAAAAGGAAAAATTTGCATGGCCACAGGGAAAGAGTGGGGCAGTGAGACTAATTGGAGAGCTCTTTCAAAGAGCTGGCACAGGCATGGCAGAATCATAGAATGATACAGCACAGAGGGGGCCATTCTGTGCTGTATCACTTTATGATTGTGCGAAATATTGATCGATTTTAAAAGCTATTATGGATTCTGCTTCTTCCACTCTTTCTGGTCGGACACCCCAGGCCCCAGTGACCACCTACAGTAATCTCCCAATCTTCTTTCAGTAATGGTCTTAAATTTCCGCTTTTAAATCATTTTTAAAAAAAAATACAAAACTGCACTGTGATGCTATCCAAGATCTGCAGGCACAGCACCACTGTCCCGTTTTGTACATCATACCAATTTGAAACAGCAGAAAGTACATAATTTACACGGCAAAAAGAAATCTTCACAGCACTTCAGTTTTCAAGAGGCTGGTCCCAAAGGTAAGAATTCCTCTTTAAATCAATAGTCAAGGTTCCATTTAAAATTGTGGCATCATTGAGGGGAACTGGATGGTCCTGTGAGTGAACACACTGTCCTCTGATCACTGCGTTCCAACACAGCCTAGCCTGGCGACGGCCGCCACTGCCTGTAAGGGTTGTTCATGAAATGAGTGAGCACAGTCCCCTACCCATCCCGAGTAGGCACAGGCTCACAGCGCAGAAGGACCTCGAATTTGGCAGTAACTAAACGTTAAATTGGCAATATTAGATAGTGCGAAGGAGGGTTCCCATAGGAAATTGAAAGATTCACATTATTGCAATGGAGAGAGTTTCTGAGGGTGGGACTGAGTGCTGGGCCAGAGTAGAGAGAGAATTACTCTATAACTGACCGGGGAGCTCTTGAAGCAAGTAATGAATGTCCACAATTCAATGCGTTCCATTCCCGACACTGACATCGCTCACAATATTCACAGAAACAAAGACAAATGCCCCATCCCGCAAAAACAATAACTACATTTATGCACAAAGAGAATTATCAAGAAAATTAGAAGAGAGAGCACAGGTGTGCCTTTCTGATGGGGAATTAAGGCAAGGGAAAAAAAAAATCAGTGAGAGAGTCAACACACCCCCTGGGTACAGGGAGGGGGAACACACCCCCTGGGTACAGGGAGGGAGAACACACCCCCTGGGTACATAGAAACATAGAAAATAGGTGCAGGAGCAGACCATTCGGTCCTTCGAGCCTGCACCGCCATTCAATGCGTTCATGGCTGAACATGCTACCTCAGTACCCCATTCCTGCTTTCTCGCCATACCCCTTGATCCCCCTAGTTGTGAGTATTATATCTAACTCCCTTTTGAATATATTTAGCGAACTGGCCTCAACAACCTTCTGTGGTAGAGAATTCCACAGATTCACCACTCTCTGGGTGAAGAAGTTCCTCCTCATCTCAGTCTTAAATGGCTTCCCCTTTATCCTTAGACTGTGACCCCTGGTTTTAGTTTTCCCTAACATTGGAAACATTCTGCCCGCATCTAATTTGTCTAAACCAGTCAGGATTTTAAACGTCTCTATAAGATCCCCCCTCATTCTTCTGAACTCCAGAGGATACAAGTTCAGTTGATCCAGTCTTTCTTGATATGTCAGTCTGGCCATCCCAGGAATCAATCTAGTGAACCTTCGTTGCACTCCCTCAATAGCAAGAATGTCCTTCCTCAAGTTAGGAGACCAAAACTGCACACAATACTCCAGGTGTGGCCTCACCAAGGCCCTGTACAACTGTAGCATTACCTCCCTACTCCTGTACTCAAATCCCCTTGCTATGAAGGCCATCATGCCATTTGCTTTCTTGACTGCCTGCTGCACTTGCCTACCCACCTTCAGTGACTGATGTACCATGACGCCCAGGTCTCGTTGCACCTCCCCTTTCCCTAATCTGCCACCATTCAGGTAATAGTCTGCCTCCCTATTTTTACCACCAAAGTGGATAACCTCACATTTATCCACATTGTACTTCATCTGCCATACATTTGCCCATTCACCCAACCTGTCCAAGTCATTCTGTAGCCTCCTAGCATCCTCCTCATTGTTTACACTGCCTCCCAATTTAGTGTCATCTGCAAATTTGGATATATTACAATTAATCCCTTCGTCCAAATCATTAATATATAATGTAAACAGCTGGGGTCCCAGCACCGAACCCTGCGGTACCCCGCTGGTCACTGCCTGCCATTCTGAAAAGTACCCATTTACTCCTACTCTTTGTTTCCTGTGTGCCAACCAGTTCTCAATCCACATCAACACATTACCCCCAATCCCATGTGCTTTAACTTTGCACACCAATCTCTTGTGTGGGACCTTGTCGAAGGCCTTCTGAAAGTCCAAATACACCACATCTACTGGTTCCCCCCCAGTCCACCCTATTGGAAACATCCTCAAAAAATTCCAGAAGATTTGTCAAGCATGATTTCCCTATCACAAATCCATGCTGACTTGGACCTATCATGTCGCCACTTTCCAAATGGTCTGTTATGACATCTTTAATAATTGATTCCATCATTTTACCCACCACCGATGTCAGGCTGACCGGTCTATAATTCCCTGCTTTCTCCCTCCCTCCTTTTTTAAAAAGAGGGGTTACATTAGCCACCCTCCACTCCTTCGGAACTGATCCAGAGTCTAAGGAATGTTGGAAAATGATCGTCAATGCATCCACTATTTCCAAGGCCACCTCCTTAAGTACTCTGGGATGCAGACCATCAGGCCCTGGGGATTTATCAGCCTTCAGTCCCATCAATTTCCCCAACACCTTTTCCCGACTGATAAGGATTTCCCTCAGCTCCTCCCTCTTACCAGATCCTTTGATCTCTTTTATTTCCGGAAGGTTGTTTGTGTCCTCCACAGTAAACACCGAACCAAAGTACTTGTTCAATTGATCTGCCATTTCTTTGTTCCCCATTATGACTTCCCCTGTTTCTGACTGCAGGGGACCTACGTTTGTTTTTACTAACCTCTTTCTTTTTACATATTTATAGAAGCTTTTGCAGTCCGTTTTAATGTTCTCCGCAAGCTTCCTTTCATATTTTATTTTCCCTGCCCTAATCAAACCCTTCGTCCTCCTCTGCTGAGTTTTAAAGTTCTCCCAGTCCCCGGGTTTGCTGCTACTTCTGGCCAATTTGTATGCCACTTCCTTGCTTTTAATACTATCCCTGATTTCCCTTGTTAGCCATGGTTGAGCCACCTTCCCTTTTTTATTTTTACGCCAGACAGGGATGTACAATTGCTGTAGTTCATCCATGCAATCTCTAAATGTCTGCCATTGCCCTTCCACTGATAACCCCTTAAATATCGCTTGCCAATCTAACCTCGCCAATTCACACCTCATACCCTCAAAGTTGCCCTTATTTAAGTTCTGGACCATGGTCTCTGAATTAACTGTTTCCTTCTCCATCCTAATGTAGAACTCCACCATACTATGGTCACTCTTCCCCAAGGGGCCTCGCACCACAAGATTGCTGATTAGTCCTTCCTCATTACACAACACCCAGTCCAGGATGGCCTCCCCTCTAGTTGGTTCCTCAACATATTGGTTTAGGAAACCATCCCTTAAACACTCCAGGAAATCCTCCTCCACCGTATTGCTTCCAGTTTGAGTAGCCCAATCTATATGCATATTAAAGTCACCCATGATAACTGCTGTGCCTTTTTTGCATGCACCTCTGATTTCCTGTTTCATACCCTCCCCCACCTCACTACTACTGTTTGGAGGTCTGTACACAACCCCCACTAACGTTTTCTGCCCTTTGGTGTTCTGCAGCTCAACCCATATTGATTCCACATCCTCCAAGCTAATGTCCTTCCTAGCTATTGCATTAATCTCCTTTTTAACCAGCAATGCTACCCCACCCCCTTTTCCTTTTATTCTATCCTTCCTGAATGTTGAATACCCCTGGATATTCAGTTCCCAGCCTTGATTGTTCTGGAGCCACGTCTCTGTAATCCCAATCACATCATATCCGTTAACATCAATTTGCACAGTCAATTCATCCACCTTATTACGGATACTCCTTGCATTAAGACACAGAGCCTTTAGGCTTGTTTTATTAACACCTTTTGTCCTTTTAGACTTATGATTTAGTATGGCCCTTTGTGTTTCTTGCCTTTGTTTACTCGGATTTCCCTTATTGTTTCTCACCCTTCTAACATTTGTTTCTGACTGCATATTACTTCCCCCTGTTTCGCTACATAGGTTCCCATTCCCCTGCCATATTAGTTTAAAGCCTCCCGAACTGCCTTAGCAAATATTACCCCGAGGACATCGGTTCCAGTCCTGCCCAAGTGCAGACCGTCCCTTTTGTACAGGTCCCACTTCCCCCAGAACTGGTTCCAATGCCTCAGGTATTTGAATCCCTCCCTCCTGCACCACTGCTCAAGCCACGTATTTAATCTCGCTATCCTGTTCATGCTACTCTGATTAGCACGTGGCACTGGTAGCAACCCAGAGATTACTACCTTTGAGGTCCTACTTTTCAATTTAGCTCCGAGCTCCCTAAATTCTGCTTGTAGGACCTCTTCCCGCTTTTTACCTATATCGTTGGTACCTACATGCACCACGACAGCTGGCTCTTCACCCTCCCTTTCCAGAATGTTCTGCAGCCGCTCTGAGACATCCTTGACCCTTGCACCAGGGAGGCAACATACCATCCTGGAATCTCGGTTGCAGCCACAGAAACTCCTGCCTATTCCCCTTACAATTGAGTCCCCTATCACTATAGCTCTACCACTCTTTTTCGCGCCCTGCTGTGCAGCAGAGCCAGCCGTGGTGCCATGAACCTGGCTGCTGGTGCCTTCCCCTGGTAGGTCATTTCCCCCAACAGTATCCAAAACGGTATATCTGTTTTGGAGGGAGACGACCGCAGGGGACTCCTGCACTACCTTCCTGATATTGCCCTGCCTCTTGGTCACCCATTTACTGTCTGACCTAGCCTTTACCCGCGGTGTGTTCAACTCACTAAATGAGTAATCCACAAAGTTCTCGGCATCGTGGATGCTCCAGAGTGAGTCCATCCGCAGCTCCAGTGCCGCCATGCGGTCCGTCAGGAGCTGCAGCTGGACGCACTTCCTGCACACATAGTTGTCAGGGACACTGGAAGTGTCCCTGATTTCCCACATAGCACAGGAGGAGCACGACACGGTTCCGAGATTTCCTGCCATGACTTAACCCTTATATTACTTTATTAAGTTAAGTCCCTGAAAACAAAATATAAATCGAACCTACCTTTTAAATTCCCTCTACCCCTAAAGGTTAGAGGAGGTGGGAGACACTACTAGTGTAGTGTCTCGGGTTTAGCAACAGCTCCACCTATATACGGGTACCAATGAATTGGCCCCGCCCTCTGACTTTGACCCCTGCTGATTGATTAGAAAACTGGTTTCCACTGCCTGCTGTGCCAATTTACTGCTACTGCAGTGTAACCTTGCTTTACTCTTCTTTCTCTTTTTGATAAAATCAATTAAATATCTGTAACTCAGTAAAACTTTAAAGGAAACTTAACAAATCAAATTAAAATTTGGTAGTCCGGGGTGACGATGCACTCCAGTCCCCGTGGCGCCCACCGGTCGTGGAAAAACTCAAGCGTGCCGGTGGACACCGCGTGCTCCATCTCCAGGGCCACCCGGGCGCGAACATGGCCGCGGAAGAGAGGCAGGCAATCGGGCCGAACGACCCCCTCGACCGCCCGCTGCCTGGACCAATTAATGGCTTTCTTAGCCAGGCCCAGGAGCAGTCCCACGAGGAGGTCCTCCGACCTGCCCGCTCCCCTCCGCACCGGGTGACCGTAGATCAGGAGCGTGGGGCTGAAGTGCAACCAGAAATTGAGGAGCAGCCCCTTCAAGTAATGAAAGAGGGGCTGCAACCTCTCACACTCTACGTAGATGTGAAAAACGGACTCCTCCAGGCCGCAGAAATGGCAAGCGGCCTGGGAGTCCGTAAACCTATTCAACAGTCTATTGCACGGGACTGCTCCGTGCAACACCCTCCAGGCCAAGTCCCCAATAGAACAAGGGAAGACTCCCGCGTAGAGAGCCCGCCATTGGGGACCTTCGCCTCCGCCGGACGGCAAGATGGTACGCCAAGGCGTGTCTGGACGGCAGACGAAGATGGCAAAGTGGAGAGTGTGCAGGAGCAGCCCGTACAGGAAACGCCTCCGTGCGGATTGAAAGGGCACGGAGGGCATTTCTCCGAGAAGGCTCAAGTGGTGAGGCGGCGGCTCCCAAGGGAGGATTCGGGGCCGGGCGCCGATAAGGAATTCCGTCCGACGCTTTACTCTTCTTAAACCAACAGAATCCCAAATAGTTAACTTTTCCCCTTCACTTAAACTGCTTAAGTACTCTTATCAAGAATGATTTAAAGAGAACTAACAATTAAAGAACTACTCCCACTTACCCAAACTCACAGCACTCTCTGCTGACTTGCACTCACAGAAGGGGGAACACACCCCCTGGGCACAGGGAGGGGGAACACACCCCCTGGGCACAGGGAGGGGGAACACACCCCCTGGGCACAGGGAGGGGGAACACACCCCCTGGGCACAGGGAGGGGGAACACACCCCCTGGGCACAGGGAGGGGGAACACACCCCCTGGGCACAGGGAGGGGGAACACACACGATAAGCAGAGTCCGAACTGTAGATATTAGTCTCTAAATGCAGTACAGATTGCTGGAAATGTAGAAACCATGGTAACACGGCTGTGCTGGTGAAAGATTCCACTCTAAAATTTAACTTCCTCAAATGCTGCCGAACTGATATCTCCATTCATTTCTGTTCCTGCTTCAGTTTTCAGCATTCACCATTGCTGTTTACATAGCTGTTTATAAAGAATATTGAAACTGGAACTGTGAAATCAGATAAACAATCATGACCGAATCCCTACCAGAGCTTCTCATTATAGAGTAAAAGCCTCACGCAAGTCCAGGTACTCAAATTAGGAAGAGGACTGATTATAAAGATGAGCAGAACAGATTTACAATTTTTTTTAATGCAGCATGCAAGCTCTTTAACAAAGACATGCCCGCACTCCAACACGGAGCAAAATACCTGTTAACATCACAACCTGTGTAAATAATGAGAGGGGGTGGAGGAGAGAGAGAGAGAGAGAGAGAGACCAAGAAAGAGAAAGAGAGAGACACAGACAGACAAAGAGAGAGACAGACAAAGAGAGAGACAGACAAAGAGAGAGACAGACAAAGAGAGAGACAGACAGAGGGAGACAGACAGAGGGAGACAGACAGAGGGAGACAGACAGAGGGAGACAGACAGAGGGAGACAGACAGAGGGAGACAGACAGAGGGAGACAGACAGAGGGAGACAGACAGAGGGAGACAGACAGAGGGAGACAGACAGAGGGAGACAGACAGAGGGAGACAGAGACAGTGAGACAGAGACCAACCGAGAGAGGAGAGGAGAGAGAGTGAGTGACCGAGAGAGGAGAGGAGAGGAGAGAGAGGCCGAGAGAGAGGCGGGCCGAGAGAGAGGGAGAGGCCGAGAGAGAGGGAGAGGCCGAGAGAGAGGGAGAGGCCGAGAGAGAGGGAGAGGCCGAGAGAGAGGGAGAGGCCGAGAGAGAGGGAGAGGCCGAGAGAGAGGGAGAGGCCGAGAGAGAGGGAGAGGCCGAGAGAGAGGGAGAGGCCGAGAGAGAGAGAGGCCGAGAGAGAGAGAGAGAGAGGCCGAGACCGAGAGACCGAGACACTGAGAGAGAGAGACCGAGAGACCGAGACCGAGAGACCGAGGCCGAGAGACCGAGGCCGAGAGACCGAGGCCGAGAGACCGAGGCCGAGAGACCGAGGCCGAGAGACCGAGGCCGAGAGACCGAGGCCGAGAGACCGAGGCCGAGAGACCGAGGCCGAGAGACCGAGACCGAGAGACCGAGACCGAGAGACCGAGACCGAGAGACCGAGACCGAGAGAGACCGTGGGCGCGCGAGACAGACAGAGACAGAGACAGAGACCGTGGGCGCGCAAGACAGAGAGAGACAGACAGAGAGACAGAGACAGAGACAGAGAGACAGAGACAGAGACAGAGAGACAGAGAGAGAGAGAGAGAGAGAGAGAGACAGAGACAGAGACAGAGAGACAGAGACAGAGACAGAGACCGTGGGCGCGCGAGACAGAGAGACCGAATCCTGGTGATCTGACATAAAAAACGTGTGTGATGCTGGGAATGTACATCACGCAGTCAGCATCTGAAGACAGGTTAATGTTCCGGGTGTACATCTTTCAGCAGCACTGACGAAGAATCTCCACCTGAAACATTATTGGGCCAGAAATTCAGGTCTCCATGGGTGAGTACGTGCTGTGTACTCACCCGTAGACCCAATGAAAGTGCCGGTTTCGCGCATGCACTGCACATGCGCTGGAAACCGGAACTTCCGTTCCCTTGAAGGAAGGGGTTCAGAGGTCAAACGCGTGCGCCGGAGAGACAGCACGCATGCATCGGACTTCCGTTTTTTTTTCAGGTTTCTGTGTGAGGGTAAGTTCCCAGCAGCTGCACGGGGAAAAAGCAGGTGCAAGGCCTGCTTTTAACAAGGTAAGTGGTGAATTAACTAAAATAAAAAAAAAATTTCCACAGGTTTATTATTTTTAAATACTTTAAAGAAAGTGAAGTTTATTTTTAGCCCCGTTAAAAACTGTAATTAATTTTTTCAAAAATTTAAATTATTGTTTAAAATAGTTATTTTGTGTAATTTATAGTTATTTTAAAAATGTGATGTTTTTTTAAAAAATGTATTTGAAGTTTTAGTGAGGTTTTGGGGCCGATCTCTATTCATAGATTTGACAGGTCTTCCTGGATTGGCTCTCCATGGCCCACGTGATCCCAGGGGACGCTTCGAACTAACTGCGCCCCTGGGATACGCAAGCACTGCGCGCCGGCAGCTGGAGGAGGCCCAGGATCGGAATCCCACACGGGCCCAGAGCACAACGGCAGGCACGCTAGGTAAGTGCAGGTTGGGGGCTTGCACCCGCGGGAAGCCTCCGACCCGAATTTCTGGCCTACTTTTAGCTGCTGACCGACCTGCTGTGTATTTCCAGCATTTCATTTTCATTTTTATTTTAGAGATTTTGATTAAATTATTTTAGACGTCAGTACAGATTTTTTTTGTGCTTACGTCTAACAACTATTAAGCCTGGAGTTTTTCTGTAAGGCCCAGAGCAAGTTAAAGACTTCTTCAAAAGATGCTTTTCTCCAGCCTCGGGAGGCCAGATCCAGAGAGCATTTTCAATCACGAATTACAACAACAACTTGCATTTATATAGCACCTTTAACGTAGTAAAACGTCACAAGACACTTCATAGGAGTGATTATCAAACAAAAATTTGGGAACGAGACACATAAGGACATATTAGGACAGATTCCCAAAAACTTGGTCAAAGAGGTAGGTTTTAAGGAGTGTCTTAAAGGAGGAGAGAGAGGTGGAGAGGTTTAGGGAGGGAATTCCAGAGCTCAGGGCCCAGGCAGCTGAAGGCACGGCCACCAATGGTGGAGCGATTAAAATCAGGGATGCTCAAGAGGCCAGAATTAGAGGAGCGCAGAGATCTCCAGGGGGGTTGTGGGGCTGGAGGAGATTACAGAGAGAGGGAGGGGCGAGGCCACGGAGGGATTTGAAAACAAGGATGAGAATTTTTAAAAATGAGGTGTTGCCAGACCGAGAGCCAATGTAGATCAGCGAGCAGAGGAGTGATGGGTGAACAGGACTTGGTGTGAGTTAGGACATGGGCAGCGGAGTTTTAGAGGGGAACTGAAGTTTACGTGGAGACAAAGGATTTTTTTTTAAGACTGTGAATTAACAATTCTGATGATTTAAGAGACAGCAAGTGTGCGCGTCATTGCAGGTACAAGAACAATAAAATCGTTGAACACATCCCAACAAAGTAGAATGAAATACGTTAAATAAGCATAAATGAATTAGGTGCAGGTTAATGAAACTACATTAAAAAATCCCACTGTATATCACAGCAGCAAGGAGCCAAAATACTGCAGGAAATGTAACATGCTGCCATAAATTATACATACTCAACGCATTATCTTATTGGATCTAATAAAGTGCAACACATTACCTAAAAATAGGATGGCTCCATGGCCAATCAGCAAACACTAAAGCCTTGTCACCACCAGACAATAACAGATGGCTTAATTGGCTCCAACACTGCAGTTTTATTAGAAATAGATCAAAAATCCCTATTCTGCTTTGCTTGCTCGATCTTCTGAAAGAAGTTGTTTTTTTTAAGAAACCACGCTAACATTAAAGACTCGGGCGAGGTTCAAAGGTAAAATATCAGAACAGTTTGAAGTCCAGTTTCCATGCGCCTGCTGCCCTTGTCCTTCTAGGTGGTAGAGGTCGCGGGTTTGGGAGGTGCTGCCGAAGAAGCCTTGGCGAGTTGCTGCAGTGCATCTTGTAGATGGTACACACTGCAGCCACGGTACGCCGGTGGTGGAGGGAGTGAATGTTTATGGTGGTGGATGGGGTGCCAATCAAGCGGGCTGCTTTGTCCTGGATGGTGTTGAACTTCAAGTTGTTGTTGGAGCTGCACTCACCCAGGCATAGTGCTCCCAGCGCAGTCTGAGCGCTACATTGCAAAGTATTAGCGCTACCTCTGAAGACTTGTAATCTATTGTTCTGATTACATATCCCAGCATTCCATTAGCTGTCTTAACTTTTTTGCTACATTTTCTAGGCATTTAAAGTGAGGAGTCTATCAGTCCCAAATTCCTTTCCACCTGATGAAGGAGCAGCGCTCCGAAAGCTTGTGATTTCAAATAAAGCTGTTGGATTATAACCTGGTGTTGTGCGACTTCTCACATTTGTCCACCCCAGTCCAACATCTCCACATCATGACTTTAATTCTATTCACTGTATACTTACGATACCGTTTTTCAACCCAGGTGCACAGTTTTATGATTATCAGTGTTTAATTCCATTTGCTATCTGTTTGTCACGAATGATCTAAATCCTCCTGCAAATCTTTTGCTGCATCCTTTAGCGACAGGCCCAGCACCCATCCAATTTAAAATTATAAGAACTTTCTGCTGGGCCCAGTATTGTAACAAAAGTTAAAAATAGTTTCTTTACTGAGAGAAAAATAGTTTCTTTGTTACCTCGAGACTTGACTATTCCAACGCACTCCTGGCTGGCCTCCCACATTCCACCCTATGTAAACTTGAGGTTATCCAAAACTCGGCTGCCCGTGTCCTAACTCGCACCAAGTCCCGTTCACCCATCACCCCTGTGCTCGCTGACCTACATTGGCTCCCGGTTAAGCAGCGCCTCGATTTTAAAATTCTCATCCTTGTTTTCAAATCCCTCCATGGCCCCTCCCTATCTCTGTAATCTTCTTCAGCCCCACAACCCCCCCCGAGATATCTGCGCTCCTCCACTTCTTCCCTCTTGAGCATCCCTGATTATAATCGCTCAACCTTTGGTGGCCGTGCCTTCTGTTGCCTTGGCTCTAAGCTCCAGAAATCCCTGCCTAAACTTCTCCGCCTCTCTACCTCTCTTTCCTTTTTTTTCTCCTTTAAGACACTCCTTAAAACCTACCTGTTTGACCAAGCTTTTGGTCACCTGCCCTAATTTATCCTTATGTGGCTGTGTCAAATTTTTTGTCTTAAAATACTCCTGTGCAGCGCCTTGGGACGTTTTACTACGTTAAAGGCGCTATATAAATACAAATTGTTGTTGTTGTTGTTGAGGGATTTAGTCGGCACTTGCGTATTTGTGGGTGAGGATCAGGTGACTACACACGTTACGTGGTTTGAAGCCCCTTATGAACAATAGTTTTCTCGAAGGTGAATTTACTTTCGTTAGAATACAGGAGCTTCAGACTGCTGAATCAATGATGCCAAATCTTGTTCGACTGGGCACTGTTTATTATAGTGTTAGCTGTGGCCCAGTGGCTCGGAGTCAAAAGGCTTTGGGTTCGAGTTCCACTACAGAGACTTGAGCCAGGCCAACACTCCAGTGCCAGTACTGAGGGAGGTGCCGTCTTTTGGATGAGACGTTAAACCTAGGCCCTGTCTGCCCTCTCAGGTGGATGTAAAAGATCCCATGGCCACTATTTCGAAGAGCAGGGGATTTCTCCCCAGTGCCCAGAATAATATTTATCCCTCAACCAACATCACTAAAACAGCTTATTATCACATTGCTGTTTGAGAGCTTGCTGTGTGCAAATTGACTGTTGAGTTTCCTACACTTCAAAAAGTACTTCATTGGCTGTAAAGCACTTTGAGATATGCCGAGGTCGTGAAAGGCGCTATATAAATGTAAGTTTTTCTTTCTTTAAGTTTACATTTGTCTCTAGACTGCCACTAAAGTAAATAATTCAAAGGAGTTAGTTTTAATTCATTGAGCAAAACAGTTTTTTAAAATCTGCCTTTATGGAGCTTGGACATTGAAAGAGATACATGTCAAAGCTGGTGCCCCATGTTGGTCGGTTTCCTCATTCATTGTGCCTGTATACAAATCGGGGACGATGGTGAATCCAAGAGATTCAATTCCCAATCAAGGCATTTCAATATGGACACAGTCAAACCTTACTTCGTAGCACAGCTCACAGCATCAGAACTTTTATTGTTTTAGAACTGATGCTTCAAAGGTAACTACCAACTTTGCTATATTTATCTGCTAATTCACTCCTATTTCTAATCTTATTTCTTAATAATCTAGAATTGCAGATTTGTCCTATGTTCCAACTGAACTCTTGCAGCTTTTATGTTAATTAGAAGTCTTTCATGTGGAACCTGTCAAAAACTATCTGAAAGTCTAACTAAACTATATTGGAGGAAATCCCACAATCTACTTCCTCCAAAAAGGTTTTTCAGGCAGCATTTTATTCTAAATCCATGCTCACAATCTCTTATTAAATTACTGATATACAGACAGTCCTCCAGTCTTATTAGAACAGTTTCCATTATTTTATCCATGATTGTTAGGTCTGGGTCTGAACTTTTAAATTATAGGTACCATGTTTGCTTGTTTCCCATCCAGCAGAACATTCATCACTGCCCACCAATTCCTTAATGACAATCACCTGCAATTCTCCTCCCTTGTCTCCTGAGAGATATGGCATTGAGCCCAGGGGATTTACTCATTTTAAAAACCCTCTAAGTTAATGAACGTACTGCAGATATGGGCAGTAATTTATTGCTATCATCTTTGATGATTCCACAATATATTAATTTAATATTTTAAGTGGTATCTTGTGTTTCACTGCCACGTTTATTCTTCAGAATTTTAGCTTTAGCTCAAACTATTCTATTTCTGCTTCAATACTGGTAGAATAGATTGGTATAGGGCTGATTATCTTTTTCTTACCTCGTCTCTTCTGCATCTCAGCATCTCTCAAACTGTTTGTGAGATCACAAAGTGCCCATTCCCATCTCACAGCTTGAGCTTCGTACAGTTTAGTTTCTCTATTCATCCATTTTGGGTTACTGAGAATGATACCGGGGCTAAAAGGGTTAAATTATGAGGACAGGTTGCACAGACTGGGCTGTATCCTAACTCGCACCAAGTCCCGTTCACCCATCACCCCTGTGCTCGCTGACCTACATTGGCTCCTGTATGGCAACGCCTCAATTTTAAAGTTCTCATCCTTGTGTTCAAATCCCTCCATGGCCTCGAATATAGAAGATTAAGGGGTGATGTAATTGAGGTGTTTAAGATGATTAAAGGAGTTAATAGGGTAGAGAGAGAGAAATTATTTCCTCTGGTGGGGGGAGTCCATAACAAGGAGGCATCACCTTAAAATTAGAGCCAGGCTGCTCAGGGGTGATGTCAGGAAGCACTTCTTCACACAAAGGGTAGTTGAAGCTGGCGGGCAAATGAAAATTGATAGATTTTTGTTAGGCAAGGGTATTAAGGGTATTAAGGGTTACGGAACCAAGGTAGGTAGATGGAGTCAAGATACAGATCCGCCATTATCTAACTGAATGAAAGAACAGGCTCGAGGGGCTGAATGGCCTCCTCCTGTTAATATGCAAGAGGCTAAAATTGGATGAGGGTTGCAGGGCTGGAGGAGATTACAGAGATAGGGAGGGGTGAGGCCACAGAGGGATTTGAACACAAGGATGAGAATTTTAAAATTGAGGCGTTGCCAACCGGGAGACAATGTAGGTCAGCGAGCTCAGGGGTGATGGGTGAACGGGACTTGGTGCGAGTTAGGACACGGGGCAGCAGAGTTTTGGATGAGCTCAAGTTTACGGAGGGTGGAAGACGTAAGGTCGTCCAGGAGAGCGTTGGAATAGTCAAGTCTAGAGGTTAAAAGCACTGATGAGGGTTTCAGCAGCGGATGAGCTGAGACGGGGTGGAGTCGGGCGATGTTACGGAGGTGGAAATAGGGGGTCTTGATGATGCCGTGCATATGTGGTCAGAAGCTCAACTCGGGGTCAAATACAACACCAAGGTTGAAAACGGTCTTCTGGTTCAGCCTCAGGACAGAGTCGGTGACTAGGGAATGGAGTTTGTGGTGGGGACCGAAGACAATGGCTTCGGTTTTCCCAATATTTAGTTGGAGTAAATTTCTGCTCATCCATTACTGGATGTCGGACAAGCAGTGTTACCTCCTTCGAGGTGGCTCTTTTTCTCCTGGTCCTAAATGGCGCTGACTGCCCGATAATCTTAATTATTAGCAGCTCCACTACTGATGTGTTATGGATGTCATCCTAGTCATTCAGAAGGGCCAGATCTACAACCCCGATTTTCATCAGCCCACCATTGGCGGCCGTGCCTTCAACTGCCTGGGCCCTAAGCTCTGGAATTCCCTCCCTAAACCTCTCTACCTCTCTCATTTGCTTTGACGCTCCTTAAAACCTGCCTCTTTGACCAAGCTTTTGCCCTAATATCTCCTTATGTGGCTCGGTGTTAAATTTTGTTTGGTAACGTCCGGTGAGGCGCCTTGGGGCGTTTTACTATGTTAAAGGCGCTAAATAAATGCAAGTTGTTGTCATCAATAACAATCAAAATGATCGCATGTCCCAATGGTCATTGAATTACCATTGAGTCACTGAATCTGGTTTGAACTGTGATGCAGGCTCGAGGGGCTGAATGGCCTATTCCTGTTCCTATGCAATGAGTTCCAGGATATCCCCCCCATTTTGACAGAATTATAAATATAAAGTCACATATTTGCATATGTTGCTATTTGAGACGTGATTAAGAAGTAAGGAATCAGTCAGGATTATATGGCACTCTACGGGACAGCTACAGCTTATTTCACAAAGTAGATTATGGATAAGGTCCATCCATCAGAATCGCCGACAGTATGATCACAGCACCTGTGTCATCGAAATTACAGTGAAGGAGACTATCATCCAGGCCATCGCACCTGGCCAGGTTTCTTCTCCTCATCTCTCCTAAAGGTGCTGACTCTCACTGGGGTACAGTTCCGGAAGGTGCTGACTCTCACTGGGGTACAGTTCCTGAAGGTGCTGACTCTCACTGGGGTACAGTTCCTGAAGGTGCTGACTCTCACTGGGGGACAGTTCCTGAAGGTGCTGACTCTCACTGGGGTACAGTTCCTGAAGGTGCTGACTCTCCCTGGGGTACAGTTCCTGAAGGTGCTGACTCTCACTGGGGTACAGTTCCTGAAGGTGCTGACTCTCACTGGGGTACAGTTCCTGAAGGTGCCGACTCTCACTGGGGTACAGTTCCTGAAGGTGCTGACTCTCACTGGGGTACAGTTCCTGAAGGTACTGACACTCACTGGGGTACAGTTCCTGAAGGTACTGACACTCACTGGGGTACAGTTCCTGAAGGTGCTGACTCTCACTGGGGTACAGTTCCTGAAGGTACTGACACTCACTGGGGTACAGTTGCTGAAGGTGCTGACTCTCACTGGGGTACAGTTCCTGAAGGTGCTGACTCTCACTGGGGTACAGTTCCTGAAGGTGCTGACACTCACTGGGGTACAGTTCCTGAAGGTGCTGACACTCACTGGGGTTCAAGTCTCCATCTCTCCTGAAGGTGTTGACTCTCACTTACTATATTGTTTACTATCTATGAGAGAAACCCTTCGTCGCCTCCTTTTGAGACTGAAAAGTCCACGTTTCACCAGTCTTTCCTTGTGACTCGGTCCTCTGGAACTCTGTCTCAGTCTGCTGGCTCTTCACTGAACTGTTTCACAGGAATAGCACATTTTACTGGTGTCTCCGTGACCAGAAATGGACACAGTACTCGAGGCGCGGTCTGACCAGAGCCATGTACTAGTTCAAGCATGACCGCTGCTTTGTACTCTACTATTGGCCCTAGAGTTCAGCATTCTAATTACACAGAATGTACAGCACAGAACCAGGCCATTCGGCCCAACTGCTCCGTGCCGGTGTTTATGCTCCACACGAGCCTCCTCCCACCCCTCTTCATCTCACCCTATCAACATCTCCTCCTATTCCTTTCTCCCTCATGTGCGTATCTAGCTTCTCCTTTCAGGCATCGATACTATTCGCCTCAACCACTCCCTGTGGCAGTGAGTTCCACATTCTCACCACTCTCTGGGTAAAGAAGTTTCTCCTGAATTCCCTATCGGATTTATTAGTGACTGTCTTATATTTATAACCCCTAGTTCTGAATTCCACCGCAAGTGGAAACATCATAATTGCTTCACGTGTTGTGCTCCGCATTGTGTTGAGCATTGAGGAAGAGATGGGAAGGAAAGAAAAGAGAAAAAGGGATAGATGATAAATTCATGTCGCTTGCTATTTCATCACTATTTGTGAAGTGTTTATGTCGCCCATTTTTCCCTTTGTGCAGTAACTTACACTTGAATTAAATTTTATCTGCTACTGTTCCTCCCACTTACATATTTTATCTGACTCATTTTGCAAATCCCTGCAGCCTCAATAACAATGGTACATATTAAAGCAGTTGGTTGGCGTCATTCTGATTGCTGAACAGATTGCGATATTTCTGAATTCAGTTCTAATAAAGCAGTTCAATGGTATACCAGGCGACTGTCATCCAAAACTCTGCTGCCCGTATCCTAACTCGCAGCAGCTCCCGTTCACCCCCTGTGCTCGCTGACGTAGAGGATCCTGATCTGCCAACGCCTTGATCTTAAAATTCTCATCCCTGTCATAGAGTCATAGGGGGAGAAATTCGGTATCGCCCCGTTTGGGGCGCAATTATGGGCCGGGCGCAAAGTTTAGCACCTGGCTCAAATTATCGCCTCCGACTGCAAACTTGGCTTCTATCACCTCTGGAGGTGATTGGAGCGCTATATCAGGCGCTACACACCTGTCTTAAGGCGCTAACGCCGAGGAGCGAGGCGCTAACTCAGAGCGCTGGCGAAGCTCATGTGATGTCAGTCAGCAATGGAACACAGACACACTGGCGCCGGCCAGTTCTTAAAGGGGAGGGTAAATCTTGCTCTCCATCCACACCCTGCTCATTGCAGCCTTGACTCTCAGCCTGGAGAGACCTGCACATCAAATCTGCAGGAAAGAAAAATGGAGAGGCCCAGGGAAAGAGCTCAGAGTGCAGCCCCCATAATCTCTTCTAATTCGATGCAAGGAAGGTCTAATCAAAATGATTCTGCAAAGTGCTGCTCAGTACCCAAAACTCCTTCACACAGCGTTGAATCTCTCCAGAAGTCTCTCTTTCTCTCAGAATGCGTGGTGCAAAAATATCACCGACAAAAAAAGGCAGGAAGCGGTCGCCTTTAAATAGCGCTCCCCCAGTCTCTTCCCGACTGCAAAATGTTCCCCTCAATCTGTCGTTGCTAGCGGCAGGCGGAAAGGCAGGAGACGCCACTCAATATCCGGTCCGGGGCGCTGCACGCTTGACTGACATCACGATCTGTGGGCGCAGGAGATCGTGGCGGTAGTGTTTAGCGCCGCCGCAAAATGTCAGGTCAATTTCACGAGCAGTGCAAAAATTGCCGCGCCCGGGCGCCAGTTGCTTTGCACCCCATTAGCGCCCTCTTATAGCGCTAATGGGAGGCGCAAAGCAACCGAATTTTCCCCCCATAGAGTCATAACGGCACAGAAGGAGGCCATTTGGCCCATCGAGTCCGTGCCAGCTCTCTGTTGAGCAATTCAGTCAGTCCCATTCCCCCGCTCTATCCCCATAGCCCTGCAAGTTTATTTCCCTCAAGTGCCTATCCAGTCTCCCCTTGAAAACATTGAGTGTCTCTTCTTCCACCAATTCCGTAGGCAGCGAGTTCCAGGTCCGCACCACTCACTGCGTAAAAAAGTTTTTCCTCACGTCCCCCCTGCATCCCTTGCCCAAAACCTTAAATCTGTGTCCCCTAGTCCTTGTACCATCAACTAGTAGGAACAGCCTTTCCCCGTCTAGCCTATCCAAACCCGTCATAATCTTCTACACCTCTATCAAATCACCCCTCAACCTCCTTTGCTCTAATGAAAACAAATCCAGCTTCCCCAACCTGTCCTTGTAGCTAAGATCCCCCATCCCCAGAACCATTCTGGTAAATCTCCTCTGCACCCTCACAAGGGCCTTCACATCCTTCCTAAAGTGTGGTGACCAGAACTGGACACAATACTCCAGTTGTGGCCTAACCAGTGCTTTATAAAGGTTCAGCATAACTTCTCTGCTTTTGTACTCAATACCTCTATTTATGAAGCCCAAGATCCCATATAATTTGTTAACCGCTCTCTCAATGTGTCCTGTCACCTTCAGGGACCTATGCACATTAACTCCCAGGTCCCTCTGTCCCTGCACACTCTTTAAAACTGTGCCATTAAGTGTATATTGCCTCTCCCTGTTCCCTCTGCCAAAATGCATCACCTCACACTTCTCTGTATTAAATTCCATCTGCCACTTGTCTGCCCATTCTGCTAGCCTTTCTATGTCCTGTTGCAGTCGATTGGTATCATCCTCACTGTTTGCCACACCCCCAAGTTTGGTGTCATTGGCAAAATTAGAAATTCTACTCTGTATTCCAATATCCAGGTCATTTATATATATCAAAAAAGCAGTGGCACCAGCACTGACCCTTGGGGAACACCACTGTCTACCATCCTCCAGTCTGAAAAACAGCCATTTACCACAACTTGCTGTTTTGTCCTTAAGCCAATTCCTTATCCAAGCTGCCACTGACCCACCTATTCCATGAGCCTCAATTTTGTTAACCAGCCTTCTATGTGGTACTTTGTCAAACACCTTCCGAAAATCCATGTAGACAACATCCATTGCATTCCCTTCATCAATCCTCCCTGTTACTTCATCAAAAAATTCAATTAGATTAGTCAAACACGATCTGCCCGTTACAATTCCGTGTTGGCTCTCCTTAATTAGCTTAAATTTCAACGGGCTAAGAACCGGGTGGAATTTGCAACATGTGGTCAATCCGCCTAGTTAGGCGGAGGAGATGAAAATTACGGCCAGAATTTCTAACACTGGGTACGCGAGGACAATCCAACTTTCAGCCATTGGTGTAAAGGGACCTATGATATAGCTCTGTGATTCTCAAACTTTTTCGGTTGAAGTACCCCTTTTCAAATCGATTAGTAATCACGGACTGATCTAAACTATACTATCTAATGCTCATAATATGAAAGTGCTGCGCGTAAAGAGTGTTTTATTGATGCTTTTAAGAAAACAGGTATTTACTTACACCTATCAGTGAGACAGGTGTGCCTGCTTCTCACACCAATTCTGGGTACTCCGCAGCAACAGATGGCCATTATTAGCCACTTAGTGATCAGCAATTTTGAAAGCCGTCAGCAGGCTGGCCAAGGTGAGTGAGGGCACGAGTGCTCGCGCACATGCTGGAAAGCTGCTGGAAGTATGACTCACCGCCATCCTGTCCCACTGGCATGTGCTGTAACAGCTGCACTGTGGGATTGTAGGAGTTTGTGTGAACAGGTTCAGGCGCGTGTTTGAAGGGCCCCGCAGGCGCTCTGATCACATGTTGGGAGAATGGCGCTGGGTCACGGTGCCAGGGAGAGGAATTGGATCGACCTGCAGGGAGTGCTCGTTGTAAAGTGATTGAGAGCTGTGGGCCTCTGTGAGGAGGCGGCCCAGCCGTTGAGAATAATTCGCAGGAGCTGAACCAGCGTCAATTTTAGAAAGAGAAAATTACCTCCAGTCGTGGACCCCCTGTAAAGTTTCTACAGACCCCCAGGGGTCCGCGGACCCCAGTTTAAGAAACACTGATCTAGCTCATCATGACTTGGCAGAAACCTCAATGAGAATAACTTATAAATATTTAGAGAAAAGCCCACAATCCATACGACATGTACCTCGGTGGGGGGGGGTGATTCATTCCTCGATATTTGGGATGGGGGGCGGGGGGGGAAGACAGGGGAACAGCCAGAGTCGTGGTCCATGTGGGAACCAAAGCCATAGGAAGGAAAAGGGTTGAGGTCCTGCAGTCAGAGTTTCAGGAGCTAGGGAGGAAGTTAAAGAGCAGGATCTCAAAGGTATTAATCTCTGGATTATTCCCGGTGCCACACACTAGTGAGTACAGGAAGAGTAGGATAAAACAGGTTAACGTGTGGCTGAGAAATGGTGCAGGAGGGAGGGCTTCGATTCTTGGGGCATTGGGACCAGTTCTGGGGCAGGAGGGACCTGATTAAGATTGCACCTCAACAGGGCTGGGACCAATGTCCTCGCAGGGAGATTAACTAGTGCTGTGGTGAGGGTTTAAACTCATTTGGCAATTGGGCTCAGTCACTCTCCCTGACTATGCCTCCCTGTTCAGGTCCCTCATACACATACTGCTGAAGTTCCACGTCATTGCCCTTGGGCATTTCCGGTCTGGGATGTGCTTCTTCTGACAGACTAGACGCACAAGTCATCTGATGACACAATCAGATCCCAGACTTCGTCAGCACCTCGTACAGATGCCCTGAAGCCATTGGTTGGAAACCTAAAAATTACAGGCACTGAAATATCATTCGTTTTCTCCGAGCAAGTACAAAACACAGATTCAGTAAAAAAAAGAACCAACTCTAATAGGCCCAATAAATCGGTGTCTGGTAGGAGATCAAGTGGACAAGCAACACAAACTTCCATTTAAACAGTTTGTTGGGGAAGAATTGAAAACAAAATCATTAAAGAAACAAAAACAGTACTTCTTTCAATATTCTGTAAGCTATGGTTAATCAATAAAACAGAGCAGTGACCCCCCCACCCCCCCAAAACAGAACAGTGACCCCCCCACCCCCCCAAAACAGAGCAGTGACCCCCCCACCCCCCCAAAACAGAGCAGTGACCCCCCCACCCCCCCAAAACAGAGCAGTGACCCCCCCACCCCCCCAAAACAGAGCAGTGACCCCCCCCACCCCCCACCCCCCAAAAACAGAGCAGTGACCCCCCCACCCCCCCAAAACAGAGCAGTGACCCCCCCACCCCCCCAAAACAGAGCAGTGACCCCCCCACCCCCCAAAAACAGAGCAGTGACCCCCCCATCCACCCCAAAACAGAGCAGTGACCCCCCCCCACCCCCCAAAAACAGGGCAGTGACCCCCCCACCCCCCAAAACAGAACAGTGACCCCCCCCACCCCCCAAAAACAGAACAGCGACCCCCCCATCCACCCCCAAAACAGAGCAGTGACCCCCCCACCCCCCAAAAACAGAGCAGTGACCCCCCTCACCCCCCAAAAACAGAGCAGTGACTCCCCCACCCCTCCGACAGAGCAGTGACCCCCCCCCCCCCCAAAACAAGGCAGTGACCCCCCCACCCCCCAAAAAAGGGCAGTGACCCCCACACCCCCCAAAAACAGGGCAGTGACCCCCCCACCCCCCCGACAGGGCAGCGACCCCCCCATCCACCCAAACAGGGCAGCGACCCCCCCCATCCACCCAAACAGGGCAGTGACCCCCCATCCACCCAAACAGGGCAGCGGCCCCCTTGTCGCCCCCCGCAAAAAAACAGGGGAGAAGCCCACACCCCCAGCAAACAGGGCAGTGACCACCCGCCCCCCTCCCAGCCCCTGTAACCCACCACCCCCACAATAAGGCAGTAAGCAAAGACCGGCGAGCTGCTCAGAGCCCTGTGCCAGTCTCATGCTCCAGCAGACCGACAGGTGATGCACGGGAAGAGCTCGGGGTTGATTATCCCTTTCAATCTCCTCCCATTGTGGTATCCACCATCGCAGGCCGGACCCAGGATAATCACAGTCAGCGATCTGCACCCTACCACTCCATCACATCACCAACACTTGCACGTAAACTGAAGCATAATCTTATTGCTGAACTTAATTTCAATTTTTATGGCCAGAAGATTAATTTCCATCATATCTTATTTTTTAATTTCAGTGAAATGATTAAAGGTAGTGCATCGAAACTATATTTAAAAGAAACTGTTTCATCCTCACGAGTTTCCCGTCTTAGGATCCGTCACGTACGGCTCAAGTTAAGTTCCCTAGAGTAATTCTGACTTCTTAACTGGAGTGACTGCATTGAAAAGGGCCGTATAATGGCATGTCACTGCCCCAGACTCAGCATCGGGAATACAGGACCGGAAAATCACAATCAATTACAGTATTTTCACAGCTCCCAATCTCTCATCATTAAAAAAATTCCAATTTGCCTCTGTCAGAATCAAATGGATGATCTCATACTTTCACATATTAAACTCCATTTGCCGTAGTTTGGCCCACTCACTTCATAGAATGGTATAGCACAGAAGGAGGCCATTCGGCCCATTGTGCCTGTGCCAGCTCTTTGGTAAAGCTACCCAATCAGTCCCACTCTCCTACTCTTACCCCATAGCCCTGTAAATTATTTCCCTTCAAGTATTTATCCAATTCCCTTTTGAAAGTTACTACTGAATCTGCTTCCAGCGCCCTTTCAGGCAGCGCGTTCCAGATCACAACAACTCGCTGCGTAAATTTTTTTTCCTCATGTCGCCTCTGGTTCTTTTGCCAATCACCTTAAATCTGTGTCTTCTGGTTACCGACCCTCCTACCATTGGAAATAGTTGCTCCTTATTTACTCGATCAAAATTAATCATGATTTTGAACACCTCTATCAAATCTCTACTTAACCTTCTCTGCTCCAAGGAGAACAACCCCAGTTTCTCTAGTCCCTCCACATAACTCATCCCTTGCACCATTCTAGTAAATCTCCACTGCACCCTCTCTAAGGCCTTGATATCCTTCCTAAGTGCGGTGCCCAGAATTGAACACAACACTCCAGCTGAGGCCCAACCAGTGTTTTATAAAAGTTCAGCGTAACTTTCTCACTTTTGTAATCTATCAATGTCCCTTTGTAACTTCCTGCTCCCATCCACACAACTTACCATGCCTCCTAACTTAGTGTCATCTGCAAACTTGGATATAAAACTCTCTAGTCCTTCATCCAAGTCATTCATATCAATGATGAAAAGCTAAGGCCCAAAGTACAGATCCCTGGAGACACCACTTGTCACATCCTGCCAATCAGAGAACGAACCCCTTATCCCAACTCTGTCTCCTACCTCAAACCAATTACTGTCCCATGTCAGAAGGTTAACTCCAATTCCGAGTGCTCTCATTTTGTTAATAATTTCCGTGTTAATGCCTTCTATAAGTCCATATAGACACAATTCAGATACAACCCATCCACCTTGCTAGTGACCTCTGCAAAAAATTCAACTAGATTAGTCAGACATGACCTACCCTACGTAAAGCCATGATGACTCTCTTTGACCTCCTCATACTTGCTCAAATGCTCAGTCACTCTGTCCCTGATGATGTTAAACTGACAGGCCTGTAGTTACCTGGTTTCTCTGTCCCTCCCTTCTTGAATAATGAAGTGACATTTGCAATTTTCCAGTCCAAAGGTGCAATTAGTGAATCTAAAGAACTTAGGAAAATTATGACCTTGGCTTCTACAACTTCCTCATCTATTTCTTTAAATACCCTGGGGAGGAGACCATCAGGTCCCAGGGATTTGTCTATCTTAAGTTACATTATTTTCTCCATTATCTTTTTTTTTTAAACTTATTAAATCCACTAAGTTCCTCGTGACTTATTTTCAGGTCCATGTTAGATTAAATTTTCCTAACAAAAATTGAATCGCATTCCTCCTCTTAAAAATTACTTTGCAAGTGCAAGTAGTTTTATAGAAACAGAATGTGAAGCAGGATTATCGGATCAGAGTGGCGCAAGAATTAATGCAGAAATATGGAAATTACAAGGAGGAATACAGGGCCTCTCCGTGTACAACTGAGGAAGATGAGGAGTGGAGGGGACTATCTGCGCACACAGTTAGATTAAATATCTTCCCTTACTCAGCCGTTCGAACGGAAGTGCTTCAGCCAGATGTGCAGCTTCTGACCTATTCATACAGTGGGGTAGTTTGGAGCATCACTCAGTGTGCGGATTACGGCTGGCTGCAAACGTGACTTGTATTACAAAAAGGAGATAGAGGCACTAGAGAAGGTGCAAGAAAAGATTTACAAGGATGATACCAGAACTGAGAGGTTATAACTATCAGGAAAGACTGAACAGGCTGGAGCTCTTTTCTCTAGAAAAGAGAAGGCTGAGGGGTGACCTGATAGAGGTCTTTAAAATTATGAAGGGGTTCGATAGGGTAGACGTAGAGATGATGTTTCCACTTGATGGGGAGACCAGAACAAGGGACCATCAATATAAGATACTCACTAATAAATCTAATAGGGAACTCAGGAGAAACTTCTTTACTCAGAGAGTGGTTAGAATATGGAAGGAACTTGCTACCACAAGGAGTAGTTGAGACGAATAGCATAAAAGAAAGAAATATGCATTTAAGGGGAAGCTAGATAAGTACATGAGGGAGAAGGGAATAGAAGGATATGGTGATAGGGCGGGATGAAGTAGGGTGGGAGCAGGCTCATGTGAGCTGAATGGCCCATTTCTGTGCTGTACATTCTCTGTAATTCTATGTTCGTGCAGAAATGTTGGCACTGAGCTGCAGCATGACTTTGCCCATCAGGCTGCAGATCATCCCCGTTACTAAGGGGAAGGTCTGGACAGGCCAACATCTCAGTCCCACCCACTTGTAAACTTTATCCCGTTCTCACTGGCAGTCTCGTGCAATTTCCGGCAATTCACCAGACATCCTTGCTGGAGAGCAATTATACCACCCAATAATCAGTCTCTGAGTTCTGACGAGCAGGTTTTTGGTGAGGTGGTGTTGACTGATGGCACTACTAATGACTCCTTCCAGCACTTTACTGATGATTGGGAGGAAGCTGATTGGGCAGTAAACGCCCGGGTTAGATTTATCCTGTTTTCTGAGTACAGGACATGCCCGGGTACCCTTCCACATTGTGGAGTCACCGCCAGTGTTACAGCTGAACTGCAACAGCTGGGGGTGGGGGAGACAAGGGGGGCCGACTAGTTCGGCTGCACAGATCTTCAGCACTAAAAAGAACTTGTATTTCTACAGCGCCTTTCATAACTTCAGCACATCCCAAAGCGCTTCACAGCCAATGAAGTACTTTTGAACTGTCGTCACTGTTGTAATGTAGGAAACGCGCAGCCAATTTGAGCACAGCAAGATCCCACAACCAGCAGTGACCAGAGAATCTGTTTTAGCAATGCTGCTTGAGGGATAAATATAGGCCAGGACACCGGAATAACTCCCTTGTTCTTCTCCTCTTCGAAATAGTGGCAGTGGGATCTTTTACGTCCAGCTGAGGGCAGATGGGGCCTCAGTTTAATGTCTCATCTGAAGGACGGCACCTCCGACAGTGCCGCACTCCCTCAGCACTGCACTACAGAGTCGGCCTGGATTTTTCTGCTTAACTCGAGGTAAAAGCCTCCATGTACCTGAATGTCAGAGAAGAGCGCCTCCTGGCAACTTTTCCACTTCCCTCAGCAGCAATCTGAAGCTCGAGGTGAAATGCCTGTGTCTAGCGCACTGCGCCACCCAGCCCCCTTTAAGCAGCTGCCTACCTGACACAGAACCAGCTTGCTGGAATCGCAATGCATGAATTTTTTCTTCCCCGCTGAAAGTAGACGAACTGCAATTACACGTTAATAAGGAAAGTGATAATAACATTATCTTGTGCTTTTAATCTCGCTCCAGAGCTGTGCGGCTCCACAGAAATTAATAACCCTGCAGGGTCTACAATTTCATGGTACTTTTTTTTTTGCTTCTTCTCCCAAATGCATTTTAACCGCTCTGTATAAGCCTTTCCACCCACTCAGTATCTTAATGTTCAGGCCATCCTGCAGCAATTGAATTATGAGGCAATCTCGCAGTACACTTCTGCATCACTGCTGTCAGGAACCCAAACAATCCGTTCTGAAATTGTACGGGTAGCATTGTATTAAATAACCATATTCTGCAGATCATTACATGTTTCAATACCGAGAACAAATAATGCGGGGATTTTGTATTGAGCCTGTTAACTTTGTCGCCATTTCCCCATTAGTGCATCCAGCGCAGTTCAAATTAACTCTTGTAAATGTTGCAGACATATTGCTATATTTCTCCCTTTTATTTCACTTGACACTCTTTATGAGAGCCGGGTTTTCCTTTTCATAAAACCACTGTGGATGAATCAAAACGCTCGTAAATACAATTCAGGTAATCTATGCTGCTCCGAGACAGGGTTCAGCCAAAATCTCTTGGCGACAATCCCATGTGTCGTTAGGAGAGAGATTTTCAGGATCCAGGCCTCGACGCTTTAGTGGAAACAAACTCATTATTGGTCCATTAAGTATATTTACTCTCTCCAGCAGCAGAGTGCTGACACTGTACGCTCGCTGGTTGAATTAACATCCACAGACACACAGGTTTTAATCTGACCTTTGTGTTGTTGGTGTGAAAAATCTGCTGCGTTTAACTTCCAATTTGTTAAACCTACTTCTTTTTGCAGAGCAGATTTTTATGATGTAGTGTTTGAACTCTCGAGATGTCCTGTGATTAGGTGAACAATGTTTACAAAAAAATAAAACCACACAGCACGTATTATCTGTTGCCTGCAAAAAAATGAAAAGCTTGTAACACTGTCACTGTCACACCCCCACACACAGTGTAGAGTGAGCTTTACTCTGTATCTAACCCGTGCTGTACCTGCCCTGGGAGTGTTTGATGGGACAGTGTAGAGGGAGCTTTACTCTGTATCTAACCCGTGCTGTAACTGCCCTGGGAGTGTTTGATGGGACAGTGTAGAGGGAGCTTTACTCTGTATCTAACCCGTGCTGTACCTGCCCTGGGAATGTTTGATGGGACAGTGTAGAGGGAGCTTTACTCTGTATCTAACCCGTGCTGTACCTGCCCTGGGAGTGTTTGATGGGACAGTGTAGAGGGAGCTTTACTCTGTATCTAACCCGTGCTGTACCTGCCCTGGGAGTGTTTGATGGGACAGTGTAGAGGGAGCTTTACTCTTTATCTGACCCGTGCTGTACCTGCCCTGGGAGTGTTTGATGGGACAGTGTAGAGGGAGCTTTACTCTGTATCTAACCAGTGCTATATTTAATCAATGTGCTTGTCGGTCAGTGGGTACAAAAGGAGAATAGCTCATTCTCCAGCAGCCCTCTTGTTGCAGAATATGAAAAGAACAACTAGGAAATAGTTAAATATAACAGGATGCAACAAATCCTTCAGAAAAACAGTTAAATAAAAATGAGATCAATAAATATCCTTTTGCTTTATTCAAGGCTGTAGCATCGAAACAATGAGTGTTAGAACAGCACCACTGGGGGAACTGGCTGCCTGCCAGTGTTCTTCAATTATCAGACACAGCTCCAGTAACAAACTGCTGCACCTCCCTGGGAAATTGACCATTGTTTCATGATGTTAATTCGTTTTGTCCACAATCTGTCACCCTGATGAGGTCATTAGGTTTCACTGCTTGAATAAAGCCTTTACAATAAAACAAAAAAGGTGAAAGGGTGTGGTTTGTAAACTGAGGGGTGTCTCCCACTGGCACTGGTAGCCTTCCAAAGTGTTGTCCAGGTGAGCAGGCTTCACAGATACACCGGGATAGGGAAGTGACAGCAGGATATTCGACTGTAATGGGCATCACAGCCGCATGCAATCTTGGCCTCTGGAAGACATAGTAAATTATTCCCCTGCCTGAACTCCCACCAGCGGAAGTGAGATGTATCTGACGAAAGGTCATTGACCTGAAACGTTAACTCTGTTTCTCTCCACAGATGCTGCCTGACCCGTTGAGCAGTTCCAGCATTTTCTGTTTTTATTTCAGATTTCCAGCATCTGCACTATTTTTGCTTTTGCGGGATGTATCTATTTCAGCTTTGTGGGATACAAAGGGGCCATAAATACAAGATAGTCACTCATAAATCCAATAGGGAATTCAGGAGAAACTTCTTTACCCAGCGAGTGGTGAGAATGTGGAACTCGCTACCACAGGGAGTGGTTGCGGCGAATAGCGTAGATGCATTCAAGGGGAAGCTGGATAAACACACGAGGGAGAAAGGAATAGAAGGATATGCTGATAGGGTGAGATGAAGAGGGGTGGGAGGAGGCTCGTGTGGGGCAGAAACACCGGCACGGAGCAGTTGGGCGGAGTGAGAAGCTTTTGTTTCATGAGTCAGGAGCAGCTCTGGCTTCAGACACCCTCTTTTACCCAAACACACAAGAACCCCTTCGTACAAGAAACGTTTTGTGTGCAAACCCTTCGCCTAAAACTGGGTTTGAGGATGGGTCCCGCCCGAAACCTCAACTTGCCTCATGTATGATTCAGTACCTATGGTCAGATAGAATCACAGAATCTCACAGCACAGAAGGAGGCCATTCGGCCCATCGTGCCGGCTCTTTGAAAGAGCTCTCCAATTTAGTTCCACACCCCAGCTTTTTCCCCATAACCCTGCAAATTAGTCCTCTTCAAGGACAGTTGCCTTTTCAAAGTTCCTACTGAATCTGATTCCACCACCCTTTCAGGTAGTGCATTCCAGATCTTAACAACCCGCTGTATGAACAAAATATCTCATCTCCCCCTCTGGTTCTTTTGCCAATTATTTTAAATCTGTGTCCTCTGGTTACCGACCCGCCTGCCACTGGAAACAGTTTCTCCCTATCTACTCTATCAAAACCCCTCAGAATTTTCAACACCTCCATTAAATCTCTCCTTAGCCTTCTTTGTTCTAAGGAGAACAATCCCAGCTTCTGCAATCTCTCCACATAACTGAAGTCCCTGGTACCATCCTGGTAAACCTCCTCAGCACCCTCTCCAAGACCCTGACATCCTTCCTAAAGTGCGGTGCCCAGAAGTGTACACAGTACTCCAGCTGGAGCCTAACCAGTGATTTGTAAAGGTTTAGCGTGACTTCCTGGCTTTTGTATTTGGAGGTACTTCAGGCGAGATCTCCAGCAGCAGAGCAGAGAGGCTCCAGCTCCAAGATGCCTTTGGCTCAACATTTTTTCCAGGAGAGAGCAGCTAGCTTTGCCAACAGTGGGTGAAACAGAGCTTCCATAATTGCAGTATTGCCCAAGCTATATCCACCAGAATGGGACTGTTGACCGTGGCAGTTTAGTGTTCAAGTTACTGTGTAATTTAGAGGGCAGCAAGCCCAGTCCTATTTATATTGTATGCTCTCAGTGTAATTTAAAGGCTAAGGCAAGTTTTGCCTTGGGCCTGGACACCATAAGGTGGCCGACAGGTGCCAGCAGTAAATGCTCCTCGTGTTTCATCCTCAGACTGGTTTCTCATGCTGAGTAAACCTGGAAGACATGATTCAAAAGCAAAATACTGCGGATGCTGGAAATCTTAAGTGACAGCAGAAAATGCTGGAAACACTCAGCAGGTCAGGCAGCATCGGCGGAGAGAGAAACAGAGTCAACGTTTCAGGTCGGTGACCCTTCCATCAGGACTGGAAGATGTTCGCACTGAAGAGCTTTTAAGCAAATGCAGAGCCAGGGTACAAAAGGGAATGGTCTGTGATAGGGATCTTTAAAAAATTTATTCATTCCTGGAATGTGGGCGTCGCTGGCAATGCCAGCATTTATTGTCCATCCCTAGTTGCCCTCGAGAAGGTGGTGGTGAGCCACCTTCTTGAACCGCTGCAGTCCGTGTGGTGAAGATACTCCCACAGTGCTGTTAGGAAGGGAGTTCCAGGATTTTGACACAGCGATAAAGTAGGAACGGCCGATATATTTCAAACAGGGAGCTTGCAAAGAGGCGCTCACGGAGCTGGGGATCAGCGACATGTTGGAAGAAGGCAGATTAGCACGGGGTGCTGGTTGGAAAGGATGGCCGAGTTGAGCGTGGTCTTTTAAACAGGAAATAGCAAAACGTCACAGGGATTGGGTGCTGCTCCAATGCGGGGGTTAAGGCACATTTTTCAGGCCAAGTACAGGAGACTTTGCTAACTTGAATGTGCTTGATGCTGATACGAGCTGACTGAAATGTTTCATTCTCCAACACTTCAGTTCAGTACAAAATCCGCAACAAAAAAAATGCTTCAAGATAAATCACTTCCACCAGTCTTTCCCCACACAGACTGCCATCAAAGTCGATTAGCAATGTAGCAGAGCCCGTTCCAGAAAACTGTCCTCAGCAGCCACATGAAATATGAATTTTGGCAACAGTACGTATGGTTTCTCAATTTCACAGTGAACTGTAAATAATGCGTGTATTACAGCCAGGCTATATTGAGGCCAGGTTCAGCAGGAAGTATATTCCCCACAATTATAATTCAAGTTCTAGTAGATCTTCTCCAAACAGCTGCGGTTCTGCACTACTCTGCCAAAGAGCTTTCACTGTTAAAGGAAGCACACTCGAGTCAGTCAAGGGAAGGGTTAGGGACCAGAAAGGAGAACTTCTTGTGGAGGCAGAGGGCGTGGCTGAGGTACTGAATGAGTACTTTGCATCTGTCTTCACAAAAGAAGAGGATGTTGCCAATGTCACAGTAAAGGAGGAGGCAGTGGAGAAGTTGGACAGGATAAAACTAGATAGAGGAGGTACTTAAAAGGTCGTCAGCGCTCAAAGTAGAAAAGTCAGCCAGCCCGGATGGGCTGCATCCTAGGTTGCTGAGGGAAGTAAGGGTGGAAATAGCAGAGGCTCTGGCCACAATCTTTCAATTCCTCCTTGGATGAGAGAGTGGTGCCAGAGGACTGCAAATGTTACAACCCTGTCCAAAAAATGGGGGAAGAGAGAGAAACCCGGCAACTGCAGGCCAGTCAGCCTAACGTCGGTAGTGGGGAGACTTTCAGAGAGATCATCCAGGACAAAATTAATTGTCACTGGAATTCCCTCACTCTGCCTCTTCACCTTCTCTTCCTTTGAGGCCTTCCTTAAAACCCACCTCACTGATAAAGCCCTTGTTTGGCCCCTCCTTATATCTCCTACTTTGGGTCAGCATCCACTTTTGTCTGATCATCCCTCTTGTGAAGCGCCTTGGGACATTTTAGTACATTAAAGGTGCTGCATAAATGCAGTTTTTTGTTGTTGATTGTTCTTAAAGAGAAATCTAACCCCGGGAGATCCATTGGCACACGCTCTTCTGAACATGGCTCCAGGCTTTACTGCAGGCTGTTCATTTTTTATTCCAAGCAGCCTCTCCTACTTTGCCTTACAAGGCCAGAAATACCAACATCGCTAAAGTAGCTTTTGCGAGACTGGTGCGATTGGGAAGGCTTGTAACGGCACTAAATCGAGAAACACTTGTCTGCCTGCATCTTTTTATGACACGAGCATAATTTCTGCAAGTACAAAATATACACCAGAGAGCTGCGATCAACACTATTAAAACAGTTTAAAATCCCACCTTTCCCTCACTTCCTTTACTGCCTGGTCGAAGTACTCATCTGTGATTCGCTGTAATGTTTTAATTATAGTTGATTCATTCTTTCTATATCACCATTAAAATCCTAAAATGACTTCAACCCCATGACTGTGTGGTGCTGCTTAATGTGCTAATCAGTTTAAGATCTTCAATCTATGCCCAACACGTTCCTTTCAACTTGTATGTGTCTCACGCCAAGCAGAACCTGCCCGTTAAATTAAGTAATTGGATAAAGGAAGTCTGGAACATGTTTAATTTCTTCTTTCACAATTTTCAGTCAGAGCAACTTTTAAAAAAAAGTTCCACCCCAATTTGCAACTAATGTAGTCACAAGATCTGGATAAGGAAAGTCATTCAGCCCATCACACAATATATACCGAGAATAACTGACAGCTCCATCACACCAGTTAACAACGCCGAGTTTTTTCTTAACAGTCTTGAGTAACTCCCTCAGTACTGCCCCTCTGACAGTGCGGCGCTCCCTCAGTACTGCCCCTCCGACAGTGCGGCGCTCCCTCAGTACTGCCCCTGACAGTGCGGCGCTCCCTCAGTACTGCCCCTCTGACAGTGCGGCGTTCCCTCAGTATTGCCCCTCCGACAGTGCGGCGCTCCCTCAGTACTGACCCTCCCACAGTGCGGCGCTCCCTCAGTACTGCCCCTCTGACAGTGCAGCACTCCCTCAGTACTGCCCCTCCGACAGTGCGGCGCTCCCTCAGTACTGCCCCTCCGACAGTGCGGCACTCCCTCAGTACTGCCCCTCTGACAGTGCGGCGCTCCCTCAGTACTGCCCCTCTGACAGTGCAGCACTCCCTCAGTACTGCCCCTCCGACAGTGCAGCGCTCCCTCAGTACTGCCCCTCCGACAGTGCAGCGCTCCCTCAGTACTGACCCTCCCACAGTGCGGCGCTCCCTCAGTACTGCCCCTCCGACAGTGTAGCACTCCCTCAGTACTGCCCGACAGTGCAGCGCTCCCTTAGTACTGCCCCTCCCACAGTGCAGCGCTCCCTCAGTACTGCCCCCCGACAGTGCAGCGCTCCCTCAGTACTGCCCCTCCAACAGTGCAGCGCTCCCTCAGTACTGCCCCTCCGACAGTGCAGCGCTCCCTCAGTACTGCCCCCCGACAGTGCAGCGCTCCCTCAGTACTGCCCCCCGACAGTGCAGCGCTCCCTCAGTACTGCCCCCCGACAGTGCAGCGCTACCTCAGTCCTGCCCCCCGACAGTGCAGCGCTCCCTCAGTACTGCCCCCCGACAGTGCAGCGCTCCCTCAGTACTGCCCCTCCGACAGTGCAGCGCTCCCTCAGTACTGCCCCTCCGACAGTGCAGCGCTCCCTCGGTACTGCACTGAAGGGCCCAGTTGCAGCTGTAGTTTCATGCTGTAGCCAAGCATGAAGTCAGGGTCTCTCAGGTGACAAGGGGGCAGCTTGTCATTAATATACCAGTGTTCCATCCAGTGGACTGACTGACATAAGTTACAGTGCACACAGTGCTTACTACTGCTGATGTATGGAATACAAAGTACGGTAAAAGACAAAAAATATGCTAATTTATTTCTAAATAAATATTAAAGTTGCTGACACTAGACACTCAAGCCTATTAATTAGTAAGACACGATGTTAGCTAGAATCTTACACTAATAATGCAAGGCGTTTGCTAGAATCTTACAAGAGTTCTGCATTTTTTTTTTTGTTTTAATAACTCACACTTCTATAAGGTCACCTCTGAGCCTGGTCTCTGCAGTTTGAAGGACCTAGTTTTACCAGAATGACCCACAATACAATCCTGTGACATTGAGGCTCTGTACTGAGTGCCGGGGTTGACTGTATCTCAGAGAACAAAACTGGACAGAGAACTCAAGATGTTCTAAAGACTTATAGCACCTTTCACACCTTTAGGATGTCTCAAGGTGCTTCACTGCCACTTTCGAAGTGCAGTCACTGTTGTAATGTAGGAAACGCGGCAGCCAATTTGTGCACAGCAAGCTCCCACAAACAGCAATGAGATAATGACCAGATAATCTGTTTTAGTGATGTTGGTTGAGGGATAAATATTGCCCCAGGGGAGAACTCCCCTGCTCTTCTTCAAAATAGTGGCCGTGGGATCTTTTACGTCCACCCGAGGGGGCTGACGGGGCCTCGGTTTATCGTCTCATCCATAAGACGGCACCTCAGACACTCCCTCAGTACTGCACTGGGTGTGTCAGCCTGGATTATGGGTTCAAGTCTCTGGAATGGGACATGAACCCACGACCTTCTGACTCGGAGACGAGAGCGTTACCCACTGAGTTACAGCCAACACCAACGCAACAAAAACACAACGAAGCCTGTTCTACTTTTGGAGGGGATAGCACCCAAAAAAAACAACGCCTTATGTTACAGCGTTGCTGTTCCGGAGACGCCACCGCAGACTTACCAATGAAATTCAGGTACCCTTCTCCTCCCAGAGCGTGCGTGATGAGACGGATCATTTTATGTAACTGGATGCCGCGGTCTACCACCGCCGTGAGGGGAGTATTAACGCTCATGTTCGTATACATCTCCGCGTCCATCAGCCAAAACGCTAAGGTCTTGTCCCCAACGAGGGCCTGTGTAAGAAACTCAACATGAATGGAGTGCCAGAGGCCAATTACCCGCACATCCGATGTGTTTGTAGAGAACGTAACATAGAACGCCATGCTGGATTCACTTCAATAAATCACTAATTATGCTTCAACACAGGATGCACTGACTGGAGAAGCTGGGGTTGTTCTCCTTAGAGCAGAGAAGGTTAAAGGAAGATTTAATAGGTGTTAAAAATTAATAGGGGTTTTGATGGTAAATAGAGAGAAACTGTTTCCACTGGCAGGAGGGTGGGTAACCAGAGGACACAGATATAAGGTGATTGGCAAAAGAACCAGAGGGGAGATGAGGAGAATTTTTTTTTATGCAGCGAGTTGTTGTGATCTGGAATGCGCTGCCTGAAAGGGCGGTGGAAGCAGATTCAATGGTAACTTTCAAAAGGGAATTGGATAAATACTTGAAAGGGAAAAATTTTCAGGGCTGTGGGGAAAGAACAGGGGAGAGGGACTAATTGGAGAGCTCTTTCAAAGAGCCGGCACAGGCACGATGGGCCAAATGGACTCCCTCTGTACTGTATGATTCTATGAAATATTCATCTGCTTGAAAAGCTATTATGGATTCTGCTTCTAACACTCTCTCTGGTGGGGCATGCCAGTGCTTACACATGGTCAGATGGTGCCGTAAACCCCAAATGGAAAGTTCCGCTCTTTCCTGCTCACTTCCACGTAAGTCTTGCTGGTACCCACTTCCACGGGCGCAGCACACCCTCCGCCGTGTCCCCTCTTAGTGACCTCCTTCATGCAACTGAGAGTCATCACAGGCATCCCAATCCTGACCTCACCCGATGCTTCCCCGCAGGCGTCATGGACAGCATCAGGAGTGAAACCCCGGCTGATTTTCTTCTCCCCTTGCATAGCCCAGGGGTACTGAGGTCAACCGTAGCTTTTGAACTCCCACCCCAGCCGAGATCAGTTAACTCAGCACAGAACAACAACAACTTGTATTTATATAGCACCTATAATGTAGTAAACGTCCCAGGGCGCTTCACAGGAGCGATTATCAAACAAAATTTGACACCGAGCCACATAAGGAAATATTAGAGCAGGTGACCAAAAGCTTGGCCAAAGAGGTAGGTTTTAAGGAGTGTCGTAAAAGGGGAAAGTGAGGTAGAGAGGCGGAGAGGTTTAGGGAGGGAATTCCAGAGCTTAGAGCCCAGACAGCTGAAGGCACGGCCGCCAATGGTGGAGCGATTAAAATTGGGGATGCGCAAGAGGCCAGAATTGGAGGAGCGCAGAGATCTCGGAGGGTTATAGGGCTGGAGGAGGTTACAGAGATAGGGAGGGGTGAGGTCATGGAGGGATTTGAACACAAGGATGAGAATTTTAAAATCGAGGCTTTGGTGGACCGGGAGCCAATGTAGGTCAGCAAGGTCAGGGGGTGATGGGTGAACGGGACTTGGTGCGAGTTAGGACACGGGCAGCAGAGTTTTGGATGGGCACAAGTTTATGTAGGGTGGGAGGCCGGCCAGGAGAGGGTTGAATAATCGAGGCTAGAGGTAACGAAGGCATGGATGAGTGTTTCAGCAGCGGATGAGTTGAGGCAGGGGCGGAGTCGGGCGATGCTACGGATGTAGAAGTAGGCGGTCTTCGTGATGGAACGGATGTGTGCTCGGAGCACGGTGCCAACCAACGTCAAGCGGCAACGAAACCTACGCGAGGGGTTACCTGGTCATGGCTCTCAGCGTAGGCAATGCACTTCTCCCCGTATCGCCGGTTTGTTAACGTGTAGATGATGTTCCCCATGCTCCAGTCTTCATCCTTCAGCTCTTTCAGTATCTGCAGCCGTTAAGAGGAGTTACAGTTTATTCATTGCCCCCATGGCACAAACACTTAAAAAAAGGTAAATCACATTAGAGCATCAGAGGCTGAAACTGACAATCAAAATTGGTAAAAAATGCAACCGGGGTTCCCCAGGCTTTTCATATTAAAGCAGATTAAGTTTATACGCAAAATCTCTGCAGTTATTATGCAATTGAGAAACAATTAAGTCACAGGTTACAGATAAAAATTCTGTGGCAATAGCCGACTTGTTTTACAAATCAGATAATAGCGCGACTAATTTCTATTCCAAGAGACATCAAATCTAGGTTCAGCGAATCAGGGGATTTTCAATCCAGCTGTACAAAAAGGTCTTGAGCTTCACAAGGAAAGAGCTGGCAGGTGTCACTTGGAACTGTGGGGACAATTAGAAGGTCTTGCTCAGTGCTGAAAGGAGAAAAATAAAACTGGTTCGTGTTTCGGGTGAAAACCTTTCATCAGAAGAGTTCTGACCAAGAGTCTCCTACGTTAACCTATCTTTTTGGGTTTCAAATGATGTTTCCAGCATCACAGACTCACGGGCCCAGAATTTGCGGTGGGTAATAACAGCGAACTATCAGCCTTCACTGTTATTATCCCTTTGAACTGACCACAACTTCAGGATTTAGCGCATGCGCATCCTAACGCGGAAAACCTGAAGTTGCGATCAGTCATTTACTGCTCCGACACTGGCTGCGCTGTGGACCCCCCCCACACTCCCACCCCCACCATAGCCGGCAAACAGTGCAATCAGGGAAATCAATGAAACTGAAGAAAACTTCGGCTCTTCCGCGGTAATTACGCTATTAAATACCCCATTAAAATTTAGACCCTTTTGGATTAGGTGTAACTGGGGTTTTAACAGCGTATTGACTGCTAAACAAATGTTATGGCCCTGAAAAACTCATTTTAATTTCGTGGAGTGTCAAGTTTATCATTTTAATTAAATACAATTTTTAAGAAACTTTGAAGATTTTTTTAAAATTTTGTTCATCTTTAGTTGAGGTTTACCTTTTCCCCGTGTGAGAGCCCCAATCTTTGTTTTGCCCTCTAACATTTTTAAAAATTTAGAATAATTATTCACTTCCTGGTTCCTGGTCTGTGAGAATTCTGCATTGTGATTGGCTGCTTAGACAGCGTGTTGATGTCACAGCAGCTTGCGTTAGGGATTCCCCATTAACTTACACTGGTCTCAACTGAACGTCGGAAAAGCCGAACTTCTCGTCACAGAAATCGCGAGATCTTTGAGAGAAGCTTACTTCAGGGCCAGTGGCAAACGCCTTTGCTTAACCGCTGACTGCAAATTACGGCCCATAGAATCATACAGCACAGGAGGCCACCATTCGGCCCATCGTGCCTGTGCCGGCTCTTTGAAGGAGCTCTCCAATTAGTCCCACTCCCCTGCTCTTCCCCCATAGCCCCGCAGATTTTTCCTTTTCAAGTATTTATCCAATTCTCTTTTGAAAGTTACGTTTGAATTTGCTTCCACCGCCCTTTCAGGCAGCGCATTCCAGATCACAACAACTCGCCGTGTAAAAAAATTCTCCTCTTCTCCCCTCTGGTTCTTTTGCCGATTACCTTACATTGGTAATCGCTTTCTATTTCAGATTGGCTGAATTTACTGAGTCTTCTTTCTTTTTACCTCTGCCATTCAACATTAGGAACAGCAGGAGGCCATCCAGCTCCTCAAACTTGTTCCACCTTTCAATTAGATGAAGGCTGATTTGTACCTCAACTCATGTACCCGTTGTTGCTCCATATCCCTGGATACCTTTATCCAACAATAACACTGATCTCAGTCTTGGAAGCTCCAATTGGCCCCCAGACATTCACAGCCTTTTGGGGGAGAGAGTTCCAGATTTCCACCACCCTTTGTGTGAAGAAGTGCTTCCTGACATCACCCCTGAACGGCCTGGCTCTAATTTTAAGGTTCTGCCCCCCTTGTTCTGGACTCCCCCCACCAGAGGAAATAGTTTCTCTCTAGCTACCCTTTATCATTTGAAACACCTTGATTAGATCACCCCTGAACCTTCTAAAAAGCTAGGCTTATGTCACCTGTCCTCATAATTTAAGATGTTTGTTCTAACATGGAGGAAACACGAGAAGGATGTGCAACAAATCCCTTTGGTGGGATGGGAAACAATGACCATAAAATCCATCAGATTATTGCTTAAAAACTCAACTGATTCACTAATGTCCTGCAGGGAGAGGAGCCTATCATCCCTACCCGATTCGGCCGACAGACAACCCCAGTCCCACGCTACAGGTTAATGCCCTCTGATGTGGCCTAGCTAGACACTCTGGACTACTAGGGATGGGCAATCAATGTGTCCTTGCATGCACTGCTCACAAAAGCCACGCACCATGGTGAACCAGAAATTTATCTTGTGATACAGTTGTGCTTTGCAGACAGCATATGCTTCAAACAGAATCTACACTAATTAAAGTGCCACTCCGTCCAGATTTGTCTATTCTTTAATTGTCAATTTGACAGCAATACATCTGTACAACACGCAAGCCAGAAAATGTGTTTTCTATTCTGTTCTGCTGGGTACAAATGACCAGCTTGAATACCATCGGATCAGTTTTGCGCCAGACAACATCCACTGATTTATTTTTTTTAATTGATTTTGCCTACCACCGTAATCCGCACGATCTTTAAAAACAAAGAGAAGAGATTAAACATCTCTCAACATCAACCCACGCAGGTTCTGTGGTGTCAAAAGAAAAAACTTGCATTTCTACAGAGCCTTTCACCATCTCAGAACATCCCAAAGCGCTTTACAGTCAACGAAGTACTTTTGAAGTGTAGTCACTGATGTAATGTAGGAAACGCAGGAGCCAATTTGCGCACAGCAAGCTCCCACAAACAGCAATGTGATAATGACCAGATCATCTGTTTTTTAGTGATGTTGGTCGAGGGATAAATATTGAGCATGACACCAGGGTTAACTCCCCCGTTCTTCTTCAAAATAGTGCCATAGGATCTTTTACGTCCACCTGAGGGGGCAGACGGGGCCTCGGTTTAACATCACATCCGAAAGACGGCACCTCCAACTGTGCAGCGCTCCCTCAGCACTGCACTAGAGTGTCGGCCTGGATTTTGTGATGGAGTTGGGAATTGAATCCACAACATTCTGACTCAGGGGCGAGAGCACTACCCACTGAGCTACGGCTAGGGTAAGATGCAGGGCAGATCAGCCCACGTATTGCTGCTCGTTAGTGTGTATGTGCGGAATGAAATGTTCCGATGCTTCAAAGATCACCTGACTACTTTCCTGATTGGGTGACAGTACGAGTGTAGGAGTTTAAATAAATGGCTTCCTCTTATTTCTGCCCCTTCCTTCCACTTGACTAGTAATTACCTGTAGCATTCATTCAAATGCTCAGGATCTACAATAGATATTGTCACCGAATTTTTCAAAATTTTACATTCATTATTCAGGATAACAAATACATTAGCTTGTGATAAGGATCCATATTGAATGTAATTCCTGTATTTATCAAACAGAAAAATAAATTCTCTTTAGCCTTGCACTGATTTAAGTAAATTGCATTTTGTATCATATCCTTCAAAGCGCTCAGTGCCCGAGATGAGTTCACACCCAGTACCATCTCTTCCATAAACTCTCCTCCTCTGCCTCCCACACATTCACATTCAATCCCACCTGGTAAGTTTACTGGGAGCAGGAGACGATATACACACGCACACACACACCTATATATACAAACACACACACCGCTAACAAAATACACACACATACATACGCACTGCGCACACATACACAAACACGCACACACATATACTCATACATACAAAGACGCACACACACCGCACACAAACATGCACACACATAGACATACAAACATGCACACAAAGAAACCTTTGGGGCTGTTGCTGTGCTGTTAATATATATCTAAATACTTCTGATTAAGGTTGCTCCTGAGTGGCCCTGTACTGACAGCATGAATGCCACTTGGAACAAAACGAAAGAAATAAACCGTGACGTTGCAAACTCTCGCGCTTATCCCAGTTACAGGAGTGCTGAATAAGTGTGTTATGATGAACTGGGTCACTGCTGTTTTGCATATTTCGGTTAGTTTAACCAGTATTGCCGTGTCGAATTCAGAAGGTAGAAAAGCAGGAGTTCCTTTGGAAGGTTCAGTCACCTGGTGTGGAACTGAAACATACAAGATCAGGAAGATGAAGGTCTGTATATGGAAGGTCTGTGGATATACAAGACCTCAGTTAGAGTACTGTGTGAATTTGTAGATGATCAAAAAATGGCAGCAGTCTTTAATAAGTTACTAGAGAAGGATATCGGAGAGGAGGTGAATCCTGGTGGGTGAGAGCGAGACAAGTTATTTAGGCTAAAGAAATACAAAACGCCAGGGACCGATGGGAGACATCCTAGGATCCTGAGGGAGAATATTGCCAAGACCCTAGACATATTGGCCTGTGCTTTCCGATAGGAGGCTTCCTGCGTGCGGATGCCTCCTATCGGGAAAAAATCTACACCCTTACCTGAGGGCTCCCGAGGTCCGGCCATTTCCGATCTTGGGCCTGTCCACAGTCGAAATGCGCAGGGCCCACGTATCCCAGGGCGCAGGCGGTTCGCAAGCGTCCCTGGGATCACGTGGGGCAGGCGAACCAATAGAAGAAGGGAATCTCCCTTCATACTTTTGACAGATAGACCTGTCAAAAATATGAATGGAGATCACCCCAAAAACACATCAAAACATTAAATAAATTTTTAAAAAACCATCACGTTTTTAAAATGAATTAAAATTACATTAATTTAAATACTTTAAACAAAAATTTAATTTTTTGAAAAAAATTAAAGTTTTTTACGGGGCTAAAAATAAACTTTCCTTTTTTAAAGGTATTTTAAAATTTTAAATGAGTGAAAAAATTTTTTTTTTTTTACTTTTTTTAAAACTCTTATGCTGGTAAAAGCAGGCCTTAAGCCTGCTTTTACCAGGCGTAAGATTTTTAAGTGATTTCAGCGGGCGGAGGTTCTGCAGAAAGAGGAACTCTCCACCCGCAGAGGCCCTTCTCCAGGGCAGGCGTCCGATCTGTGAAGAGGATTCTTGACAAATCGGAAATGCTGGTTTTCAGCACATGCGCTTCACATGCCTGAAACGGGCATTTCCGATGTCCCTATGGGTGTGTACACAGCTCGTACACACCCGTAGGCATCGGAAAATACGGGCCTATATTTCTGGCTGTTTTGAGTGTGAATGTGAGCCGGGGGACTGGAGAGTGGCCAACGTAATACCCATTTCTAAAAAGCGAGTCAGAGTTAATCGGGTAATTACAGACCAGTTAGTTTAACATCTGTGGTAGGGAATATTTTAAAGTCTCTAACTAAGAATGAAATTACCACACATCCAGAGAGAGAGAAAATAGTTAGAAGTAGCCAGCATGGATTTCAAAAGGGACGATCACGCTCAACAAATCTCATAGAATTCTTTGAGGAGACAAGAGATGAGAGAAATGCAGTGGATGTAGTTTACATGGACTTTCGGAAAGCCTTCGGCAAGGTAGAACAAGGGAGGTTACTGGAGAAGATTATGTAAAATAGAATTAGGAGACAGATAGCAAACTGGATTAAAACTTGGTTAGAAGGGAGAAACAGAGAGTTGGAGTTGGGGGCAGTTTCACAGAGCAGTTGGAAGTGGGTCGTGGTGTCTCACAGGGTTCAGTTCTGGGGCTACTTCAGTTCATTGCGGATATCAATGATTCAGATATAGGCCCAGAGGGAGTGTTGTTGAAATTTGCAGATGATACCAAAATAGGAGGTACAGCTAATTCATTAGACTAAAGGATGTTGCAAAGAGATATTAATAATGAGAGGGAAAGGGCTAAAAAGTGCCAAATGAAATTCAATGTCAGCAAGTGTGAGGTGATACATTCTGTAAAAAACAAAAGTGCAGTAATTATCTGGTGAATGAATGTAGACTCGGTGCTGGGAAAGAGCAGAGGGAATTGGGGAGACAAGTTCACAGGACAGTAAAGGCAGCACCTCAGGATGATAAGGCTGTAAAGAAAGCTAATGGAATTCTAGGTTTTATCACAAAAGGTCCAGAATATAAAGGCCGAGAAGTAATGATGAGATCATAAGAAACAGGAGCAGGAGTCGGCCATACGGCCCCTCGAGCCTGCTCCACCATTCAATAAGATCACAGCTGATCATCGACCTCAACTCCACTTTCCCGCCCAATCTCCATATCCCTTGATTCCCCTAGAGTCCAAAAACCTATCGATCTCAGCCTTGAATATACTCAAAGACTCAGCATCCACAGCCCTCTGGGGCAGAGAATTCCAAAGATTCAAAACCCTCAGTGAAGAAATTCCTCATCAGTCCTAAATGGCCGACCCCTTATCCTGAGATTATAACCCCTAGTTCTAGACTCTCCAGCCAGGGGAAACAACCTCTCAGCATCTACCCTGTCAATCCCCCTCAGGGATGAGCCTATATAAAATTTCAACAAGATCTCAGTTTGCGTACTGATCTTAACACTATAGCAAAGATATTGCGGCTTTAGAGAGGGTACCGCACAGATTCACTAGGATGCTGCCTGGTGTGAGGAAATACAAATACTAAGACAGACTTGAAAAATTGGGGCTTTTTCAGTAGAACAACACAGATTACGGGGCGATATGATGGAAGTGTTTAAAATGATGAAAGGATGAGAAAGGTAGATAGAAGCAGACTGTTTCCAGTAGTTGAGAAGCCAGAGATACAAGATTAAATGTGAGAGATTGAGAACGGAGGGCAGGAGGAACCTCTTCACACAGAGAGCTGTGAGGCTGTGGGATTCACTCCCAGGGGTAGTGCTTGAGGCAGAAACTGTCAACATTCCAGATTAGATTGGAGAGGTGGATGAAGGGATATGGGAACAGGGTGGGTGAATTTAATTATTACCAATATTTATCCCTCAACCAACATCACTAGAAACAGATTATCTAGTCAATATCTCATTGTTGTTTGTGGGAGCTTGCTGTGCGCTAATTGGCTGCGCTTTACCTGCATTACAACAGTGACTACACTTCAAAAGTACTTCATTGGCTGTGAAGTGCTTCGGGATGCCCTTAGGTTGCGAAAGGCGCTATAGAAATGCAAGTTCTTGCTTTTTGTTTATTTGCTTGCGTGGATGGTAAATGCTGAAACAGATTGGTTGGGCCGACTGGCATGTTTCCATGTTGTAACTTTGATGTGTCTCTCAGTCCTATGCTCATTGCCCAAGTTATAGAGCCTCCTTACTTCAAGTTTATCTGACCATCTCATTATTTTAAGAACCTGTATCATGTGTCCCCCTCAATCTTCTCTCCAGGAAAATTAGTTTAGCCACTTGAGTCTTTCCCCATTACTTAGACCCAAGGTCTGGGATCACCCTGACCATTCTTCTCTCAACTATTTGTAAAGTATCTATATCTTTTTTTTCATAAAGGTAGAATTCTCAAAACTGCAAATCATACTCTAGAATTAGCTTCAGCATTGAGCTGTACAATGCCGGTATAATCTCTTCTCATTTGTAATCCAATGGCCTCTAGTTCCTGATTTGCATCAGTAATACCTGCTTCAGGACACGGGCTGTGATCACTCCTAAATCCTCTCTCAGCCACTGCAAGTGGAGATTACATAGACTATACAGCACAGAAACAGGCCATTCGGCCCAACTAGTCTGTGCTGGTGTTTATATTCCACACGAGCCTCCTCCCATTCCCTCCACCTCATCTCAGTTTTTCAGAATATCTTTCTATTCCCTTTTTTCTCATGTACTCGTCTCGTTTCCTTTTTAAAGCATCTAAGCTACTCACCTCAACCACTTCCTGTGGTAGAGAGTTCCACATTCTAACCACTCCCTGAGGAAAGGAATTTCTCCTCATTTCCCTGTTGGATTTATTAGTAAATATCTTGTATTTATGGCCGCTAGTTTTGGATTCTCCCACAAGTGGAAACATTCACTCCACATCTACCCTGTCCAACCCATTCATAATTTTAACGACCTCTATTAGTTCTCCTCTAAGTCTCTTGTCTAAAGAAAAAAGCCCCAACCTATTCAATCTTTCCCAATAGCTGGAATCTCTCAGTTCTGATACCATCCTTGTCAATCTTTTTTGCACTTTCTCCAGTGCTTCTATGTCCTTTCTATAGTATGGTGATCTTTATATTTATTCGTGCTACCTCTTCGCATTATCCCACATTTATCCACATATATATCACAGTTATCCACTTAATTCAACCAAGTTTCACTGAAGATAATCAATCACCTTTCTGTTCATTACTGGCCCACATATCTTCATATCATCAGCAAATCTATTAATACTGTACTACAGACAACCTGTTCTAGATCATACACAAATATTGTAAATAGCAGGGTATCCCACAATAGATCCCTGAGGAACACCACTAGTTACATTTTCCAAAGTAGGAGCATTTTCCATTCATCACCACAGTCCATTTAGAGAATCTGTCATCTCTTTCACAATCCACAACCATCCCTAATAGTCTCACACAAGGAACTTTGTCAAACACCTTCTGAAAAGCCAAAATTACTACATCTGCCCTCCCGCACTAGCTTAGTTATCACTTCAAAGAATACCAGTAGTTTTGCAAGGCATGATCTACTACTTCTAAAGCTGTGGTGATTGCTCCTTGTGAACCTGTACTTTTTCAATGTTCATTATTAATACCCCTGGAATGCTCTTGAACATTTCTCTCGCTGTGGATGCTGCTCTGGGCTAACTAGTCTGTAATTACCAGGTTTGTACTTTACTCGTTTCCCAGTCCTGGGACAGTCAGACTGCAATTCCCATTTCAGAGCAGAACATTTTGCACACTGCTCTGGAACTGCAGCGCTGTGTGAGTGGTTTCCGAGAACTAACAGGATATACCAGCCTTGGAGGGGTGCAGCGCAGATTCACCAGAATGATACCAGGGCTAAAATTATGAGGACAGGTTGCATAGACTAGGCTTGAATTCCCTTTGTGTATAGAAGATTAAGGGGTGATCTAATCGAGGTGTTTAAGATGATAAAAGGAGTTGATAGGGTAGATAGAGAGAAACTATTTCCTCTGGTGGGAGAGTCCAGAACAAGGGGGCACAATCTTAAAATTAGAGCCAGGCCGTTCAGGGGTGATGTCAGGAAGCACTTCTTCATACAAAGGCTAGTGGAAATCTGGAACTCTCTCCCCCAAAAAGCTGTTGAGGCCGGGGGTCAAGTGAAAATTTCAAAACTGAGATTGATTGATTTTTGTTAGGTAAGGGTATTAAGGGTTACAGAACCAAGGCTGGTAGGTGGAGCCATAATCTAACTGAATGGCGAAACAGATTCAAGGGGCTGAATGGCCTCCTCCTGTTCCTATGTCATCATCGAGGCTTCCTTCATTCAAACCTTTCTTGTAAACGGTTAAGGTTAAGGTGTGCGTGGGGATTAGGAATCGCAATTCCTGCCGCTACCCCTCTCCTCCTGATCTAACATTACTAGGTTGCCCACTAAGATTAGGAGTGGTGGGAGGAAGGAGTCAGTCATCAAATGTGCTCAACAGGTTCAGATTATTTCCCATATACTGAGTAATAAGCAGAACCCATGCAGAATATATAGAATCATAGAAATTTACGGCACAGAAGGAGGCCATTCAGTCCATCGTGTCCGTGCCGGCCGAAAAAGAGCTATCCAGCCTAATCCCACTTTCCAGCTCTTGGTCCGTAGCCCTGTAGATTACGGCACTTCAAGTGCATATCCAAGTACGTTTTAAATGTGATGAAGGTCTCTGCCTCTACCACCCTTTCAGGCAGTGAGTTCCAGACCCCCACCACCCTCTGGGTGAAAAAAGTTCTCCTCAACTCCCCTCTAATCCTTCTACCAATTACTTTAAATCTATGCCCCCTGGTTATTGACCTCTCCGCTGGGGGATACAGGTCCTTCCTATCCACTCTATCTAGGCCCCTCATAATTTTATACACCTCGATTAAATCTTCCCTTAGCCTCCTCTGTTCCAAAGAAAACAACACCAGCCTATCCAATCTTGCTCCATAGCTAAAATTCTCCAGTCCTGGCAACATCCTGTACCCTCTCTAATGCAATCACATCTTTCCTGTAATGTGGTGACCAGAACTGTACGCAGTATTCTATAGACAAATAAAATAATTCAAATCACGACAGAAAATGCTGTAAATACACAGCAGCTCCTCTTCCTATGTTCCTAATCCACACTAGTGTGTGGCCGGCTTTCTAAGCTGCGAAGTTTGAAGAAGGTACAGGTGGCTTGTTGCAGACTGTACAGAAATGATTATTTTGTGAGCTCTTTTCAATTGCCAGCCAAAGGTTCCATGTTCCACAGTCCAGCCAATACCCTCTGCAATCCCGAGTCAGGCAAACAAGCCATACAACCATGTTGGCTTATTGTTAAATATCTCCAACTACCACTCTCCCAATGCTGCACCACTTAATCCCCTGGAACTGAGACTGGACTGAAGCCAGAAGGAGCTGAGGTTAAGGTTCTGGAGAAAGCCAGGTGCCAGTGCAGAAAGGAAAGAGCGCGTGGCTCTTTCAGCCGTGGCTCAGTGGGTCGCACTCTCGCCTCTGAGTCAGAAGGTCGTGGGTTCAAGTCAAACTCCAGAGACTTGAGCACAAAAATCTAGGCTGACACTCCTAGTGCAGTACTGAGGGAGCGCTGCACTGTCCCACTCCAGAGACTTGAGCGCAAAAATCCAGGCTGACACTCCAGTGTAGTACCGCTGTATATGGCCTTCTTTGACACTGTTAACCGTGAGGGATTATGGAGTGTCCTCCTCAAATTCGGCTGCCCTCAAAAGTTTGTCACCATCCTCCGCCTGCTTCACGATGACATGCAAGCCGTGATCCTGACCAACGGATCCACCACAGACCCAATTCACGTACGGACCGGGGGCAAGCAAGGCTGTGTCATCGCACCAACGCTCTTCTCGATCTTCCTTGCGGCAATGCTCCATCTCACCCTCAGTAAGCTCCCCGCTGGAGTGGAGCTAATCTACAGAACGGGAAACTGTTCAACCTCCGTCGCCTCCAGTCCAGATCCAAGGTCATCCCATCCTCTGTCATCGAATTACAGTATGCAGACGACGCTTGCGTCTGCGCACACTCGGAGGTCGAACTCCAAACCATCGTCAACACCTTCACCGAATCGTACGAGAGCATGGGCCTTACACTAAACATCCGTAAGACAAAGGTCATCAACCAACTTGCCCCCGCCACACAGTACTGCTCCCCGATTATCAAAATCCAGGACGAGGCCTTGGACAACGTGGACCACTTTCCATACCTCGGGAGCCTACTGTCAACAAGGGCAAACGTCGATGACGAAGTCCAACACCGCCTTCAGTGTGCCAGTGCAGCCTTCGGTCGCCTGAGGAAGAGAGTGTTTGAAGAGCAGGACCTCAAACCCAGCACCAAGCTCATGGTCTACAGAGCAGTAGTGATACCTGCCCTCCTGTGTGCTTCAGAGACATAGACCATGTACAGCAGGCACCTCAAAGCACTGGAGAGGTACCACCAACACTGCCTCTGCAAGATCCTGCAAATCCATTGGCAGGATAGGCGCACCAACATCAGTGTTCTTGCTCAGGCCAACATCCCCAGCATCGAAGCTTTGACCACGCTCGATCAGCTCCGATACAAGACTCCCAAAACAAGCGCTCTACTCGGAGCTCCGACATGGCAAGAGAGCCCCAGGTGGGCAGAGGAAACGCTTCAAGGACACCCTCAAAGCCTCCTTGAAAAAGTGCAACATCCCCACTGACACCTGGGAATCCCTGGCCCAAGACCGCACAAAGTGGAGGAGAAGCATCCGGGAAGGCGCCGAACAACTCGCGTCTCTTCGCCGGGAGCAAGCGGAAGCCAAGCGCAGGCAGCGCACGTCAACCCAAGCGCCCCACCCACCCACCCCTTCAACCACCGTCTGCCCCACCTGTGACAGAGACTGTAGGTCCCGCATTGGACTCATCAGTCACCTGAAAACTCATTTTTAGTGTGGAAGCAAGTTATCCTCGGTTCCGAGGGACTGCCTAAGAAGAAGAAGAAGAAGAAGAGTACTGAGGGAGTGCTGCACTGTCGGAGGTGCCGTCTTTCGGATGAGACATTAAGCCGTGGCCTCATCTGCCCTCTCAGGTGGACGTAAAAATCCCATGGCCACTATTTCGAAGAAGAGGAAGGGAGTTATCCTCGCTGTCCTGGCCAATATTTATCCCTCAATTAACATCACTAAAACAGATGAGCTGGTCATTATCACATTGCTGTTTGTGGGAGCTTGCTGTGCGCAAATAGGCTGCCGCGTTTCCTACATTACAACAGGGACTACACTTCAAAAAGTACTTAATTGGGTGTAAAGCGCTTTGGGATGTCCTGAGGTTGTGAAAGGCGCTGTAGAAATGCAAGTCTTTTTATCTTTTCGTTTATTTTTTTTTTGCTTAGTAAATAAATATGGTTGAGTCACTGTCCTCTGCTTTCTCGTGCGAAATTAGTTAAACCTTATGTTTGGAATATCATGTGTAGTGTTAGACAACTTAGCTTCAAAAGGGACATCAATTTATCAGATAGGCTTCAAAGAACAAGAACAAAGTGTCAGAGATGACCTGGTTTTCACTACAGAATAGATTTTGTGATGGGCGGGGGGGGGGGGGGGGGGGGGGGGGTGCAGGACGGGGGGTAGGAGAGACATAGGGAGAGCTCTTTGAAATGTTAAGAGGCATTGCATAATGCAAATGTAAGCAGATTACATAGCTGAATGAGAGGACACAAGACCAAAATTATGTTCTTATGTAAGCCTCCAGCTAAACAAAGGATTAGAAGATATTCTCCCACACACACAGTGGTGAATGCACAGAACAGATGACCAGCTAAAGCAGTCAGTGCTGAGTGGATCAACTCCATCAAAAATTAACTGGATAGATGTTGCTTTAGGAATGGAACATAGGAGCAGGAGGAGGCCATTCAGCCTTTCGAGTCTGGTCTACCATTCAATTAGATCAGAGCTGATCTGTATCTTAACTCCATCAACCCGCTTTGTTTCGTAACCCTCAATACCCTTTGCCTAACAAAAATCTAACAATCTCAGTTTTGAAATTTTCAATTGACCCTCAGGGGGAAAAATTCACTTGGTTGCGCCACCCGTTAGCGCCTTAAGAGGGCGCTAATGGGGCGCAAAGCCGCTAACGCCCGGGCGCAGCGATGTTTGCGCCGCTCGAGAACTTAACTTGAGATTGTGCGGCGGCGCTAAAACTTACCGCTGCGACCACCTGCGCGCGCAGACTGTGACGTCATTCCATGGTGCAACGCCCTTGGGGCGCCCCGTAGCGGAAATTGAGTGGCGCCCCCTGCCTTACCGCCTGGCGCTTCCAACGACCAGAAGACTGGAACGCTATCAATCACTGTGGGGCTGGGGGGGGCGCTATTTAAAGGGGGCCTCTTCCTGTCTTTTATTGTTGGTGGCATTTTTGAACTACGCATTCTGAGAGAGAGAGGGAGAGACTTCTGGAGAGATTCAACGTTGTGTGAAGGAGTTTTGGGTACTGAGCAGCACTTTGCAGGTTCATTTTGATTTGCCATTCCTTGTATCGATTTAGCAGAGACCGTGGGAGCTGCACTCTGAGCTCTTTGCCTGGTGCTCTCCATTGTTCTTTCCAGCACATTTGATGTGCAAGTCTCTCCAGGCCGAGATTCAAGGCAGCAATGAACAGGATGTGGATGGAAAGCAAGATTAACCATCCCCTTTAAGAACTGGCCCGTGCCATTGTGTGTGTGTTCCATTGCTGACTGACATTACATGAGCTTCGCCAGCGCTCCGAGTTAGCGCCTCACTGCTCGGCCTTTGCGCCTTAAGAGAGGTGTGCAGCGCCTGATTTAGCGCTCCACTCACCTCCCGGGGCGGTAAAAGTGAAGTTTCCCGTCAGTGCCGATAATTAGCGCCAGGCGCTAATATTTGCGTCCGGACGATATTTGCGCCCCAAATGGGGCACGACCTAATTTCTACCCCTCAGACTCCACAGCTTTTTTTTGGGGGGGGGGGGGGGGGGGGGGAGAAAGAGTTCCAGATTTCCACTACCCTTTGTGTGAAGAAGTGCTTCCTGACATCACCCCTGAACGGCCTGGCTCTAATTTTAAGGTTTTGCCCCCTTGTTCTGGACTCTTCCACACCAGAGGAAATAGTTTCTCTCTATCTACCCTATCAACTCCTTTAAACACCTCGATCATATCACCCCTTAATCTTCTATCCTCGGAATACAAGAATACGAGTACTTTGTATCGGTGTTTACTAAGGAGGTGGATGCTGACAAAATATCGGTAGAAGTGGAAAAGGTAGAAGCAACGGAAGGGGTGAAAATTGATAGACAGGATGTACTAGAAAGGCTGGGTATGCTTAGAGTGGATAAGTTGCCTTGTCCAGATGGCTTGCATCCCAGGTTGCTAAGGGAATTGGGGGAGGAGATAGCGGAAGGGCTTGACATAATTTTCCAATCTTCCCTAGATGCGGGGGAGGTGCCTGAAGATTGGAAAGTGGCAAATGTGACACCATTGTTCAAGAAAGGGTGTAAGGAAAATCCTAGTAGCTACAGGCCGGTCAGTTTAACATCAGTGCTGGGTAAAGTTTTCGAAACAATAATCAAGGAAAAAATTAACGGGCACTTGGAGAGGTTTAAGCTAATTAAGGAGAGCCAACACGGATTTGTAAAAGGCAGATCGTGTTTGACTAATCTAATTGAATTTTTTGATGAAGTAACAGAGAGGATTGATGAAGGGAATGCAATGGATGTTGTCTACATGGATTTTCAGAAGGCGTTTGGCAAAGTACCACATAGAAGGCTGGTTAACAAAATTGAGGCTCATGGAATAGGTGGGTCAGTGGCAGCTTGGATAAGGAATTGGCTTAAGGACAGAAAACAGCGAGTTGTGGTAAATGGCTGTTTTCCAGACTGGAGGATGGTAGACAGTGGTGTTCCCCAAGGGTCAGTGCTAGGGCCATTGCTATTTTTGATATATATAAATGACCTGGATATTGGAATACAGAGTAGAATTTCTAAATTTGCCGATGACACCAAACTTGGGGGTGTGGCAAACAGTGAGGATGATACCAATCGACTGCAACAGGACATACAAAGGCTAGCAGAATGGACAGATGAAATTTAATACAGAGAAGTGTGAGGTGATGCATTTTGGCAAAAGGAACAGGGAGAGGCAATATACACTTAATGGCACAGTTTTAAAGAGTGTGCAGGGACAGAGGGACCTGGGAGTTAATGTGCATAGGTCCCTGAAGGTGGCAGGACATATTGAGAGAGTGGTTAACAAAGCATATGGGATCTTGGTCTTCATAAATAGAGGTATTGAGTACAAAAGTAGAGAAGTTATGCTGAACCTTTATAAAGCACTGGTTAGGCCACAACTGGAGTATTGTGTCCAGTTCTGGTCACCACACTTTAGGAAGGATGTGAAGGCCCTTGAGAGGGTGCAGAGGAGATTTACCAGAATGGTTCCAGGGATGGGGGATCTTAGCTACAAGGACAGGTTGGAGAAGCTGGATTTGTTTTCAATAGAGCAAAGGAGGTTGAGGGGTGATTTGATAGAGGTGTACGAGATTATGACGGGTTTGGATAGGCTAGACGGGGAAAGGCTGTTCCCACTAGTTGATGGTACAAGGACTAGGGGACACAGATTTAAGGTTTTGGGCAAGAGATACAGGGGGGATGTGAGGAAAAACTGTTTTACGCAGTGAGTGGTGAGGACCTGGAATTCGCTGCCGACGGAAGTGGTGGAAGCGGAGACACTCAATGTTTTCAAGGGAAGACTGGATAGGCACTTGAGGGAAATAAACTCGCAGGGCTACGGGGATAGAGCGGGGCAATGGGACTGACTGGATTGCTCTAGAGAGCCAGCACGGACTCGATAGGCCGAATGGCCTCCTTCTGTGCCGTTATGACTCTATGACAAGCCTAGATTTGAAGAAGTATTAGCCTGGTCGGAGGAATTCTTAATTTTTGACAGGTTCTTGCCATGTTGTGGGACAAACCACTAGCTACATACACACCGAAAAATGACACGTCCGTTCTGAGGAATCTCATTTTATTGCACTGATGATTTAGTTACGTAGATAAAAAAAAGTACTTCATTGGCTGTGTAGTGCTTTGGGACGTCCGGTGGTCGTGAAAGACGCTATACAAATGCAAGTCTTTTTTTTCTTTTCTTGTTTAGCTGGAGAGAGGACACAATGATGACCCACAGTGCTGAACACCATCGAGCTTGGGAACAGTAAAAGGGAAAACGAGGTGAATCAGGCAGCACTGATTCGGAGACATGAGCCCTGGGTTTTAAAAGCCTGTCGCTTCTAGAAGGGAAGTATCAAGCGAGGTAAGGCGTTCCACAGTTTTGACATCATAGAAAAGACAAATGCACTGGAGAAAATTCAAATAACTAGGTGGACCTTTCTGGGACTTAAAGCACTAAATGAAGAGAGACTCGAAGAACTGATCAGATGTAGAGGGAACATTAACAGGCCTCGAGCAAGACTGGGGAGAAAGGCATTATTTTTCACTTGCAGAGTTGTAGATATGCAGAGCAAAGTCCCACCAATAATGGTTAGGCTGGGCTATTCACATCCTCCTAAAAAGAACTGGGTTGATATCTGGGAATGGGAGTGAAAGTTATGCGTATGGAAAGGGATAATCAAATACTCCGGGGAACAGTTCCTGTACATTTAGAACCAAGGAAATCTCATCTCGGGAAAACAATCAAGCAGGGCTGAGTAGTGAAGAAGTGAGGATGGATGAATATCTGCAGTTTTTCTTGATCAACATCCAGAACTTTCTCCCATTAAATGAGTTGGGTAGAGTCCAAGATAGAACAGGGTCTGTAGAAGGAGATTTAATGGGTAGGAAAGAGTTCTGACGAAGGGTCATCGACCTGAAACGTTAACTCTGTTTCTCTCCACAGATGCTGCCTGACCTGCTGAGTATTTCCAGCATTTTCAGTTTTTATTTCAGATTTCCAGCATCTGCAGTATTTTGCTTTTGGGATAGAGTCCATGATAAGACAGATAGTAGAGTCTGTGGAACATAAGAATTAGGAGCAGGAGTCGGCCATTCGGTCCCTCAAGCCTGCCCCGCCATTCAATAAGATCATGGCTGATCTTGTACCTCAACTCCACCTTCCCGCTCCATATCCCTTGATTCCCTTAATATCCAAAAATCTATTGCTCTCTGTCTTAAATATACTCCACAGCCCTCTAGGGTAGACGATTCCAAAGATTCACAACCCTTTGAGTGAAGAAATTTCTCCTCATCGCAGTCCCAAGGAGATTAAATGGATGGGGTACCGTCTATGATAGGGCAGAGTGTACATGGTCTGTGGAAGGAGATTAAATGGATGGGGTACCGTCTATGATAGGGCAGAGTGTACATGGTCTGTGGAAGGAGATTAAATGGATGGGGTACCGTCTATGATAGGGCAGAGTGTACATGGTCTGTGGAAGGAGATTAAATGGATGGGGTACCGTCTATGATAGGGCAGAGTGTACATGGTCTGTGGAAGGAGATTAAATGGATGGGGTACCGTCTATGATAGGGCAGAGTGTACATGGTCTGTGGAAGGAGATTAAATGGATGGGGTACCGTCTATGATAGGGCAGAGTGTACATGGTCTGTGGAAGGAGATTAAATGGATGGGGTACCGTCTATGATAGGGCAGAGTGTACATGGTCTGTGGAAGGAGATTAAATGGATGGGGTACCGTCTATGATAGGGCAGAGTGTACATGGTCTGTGGAAGGAGATTAAATGGATGGGGTACCGTCTATGATAGGGCAGAGTGTACATGGTCTGTGGAAGGAGATTAAATGGATGGGGTAGGGTCCATGATGGCGTAAATTGTGTCTGGTCCATGGAAAGAATCGGTTTGATGGGCCCAATGGACTTATCGGTCGATGTTGGCCCACAGCTGACTTCTGTCATGAGCTGCAGAAATTCGGTAATATGGGCTACCTATAAATAGATCATTGCCTAGTTTATAAAAAGGTGAACAATTTCTTCAAGGCTCACGACTCGGTTATAATAACTCAACTTGCAACAGTGTGAATTCCTTGCCTATTTTAAACTCTGAATAGTGCTGTGCATACAAAATGTGATATTTCCCTAATGAACAGGATGCCACACTGATCATGATTTTAATATTCATGAAGAGATATATTGAAGAAAGTCAGAGTCTGAGAAAGTCACTGTGGTGCAGAACAACAATTGGCCTGAGTACAAATATTGCAGAATGAACCCAGTGATCCCCCACACCCTCACATTTTGTATCCTCAAGGTTATTGCCTTCTTCCCCCCCATAAAATCTCAGAATTGCTTGATATCCCCATAATTTTGAATGTCTGGTTCTACCTCATAAAGGCCATTCTACCTTTTTGATAGGTGAGCACCACATCCCTCAATCCCAGTTTCTCACCACATCCCTCAATCCCAGTTTTTCACCACATCCCTCAATCCCAGTTTCTCACCACATCCCTCAATCCCAGTTTCTCACCACATCCCTCAATCCCAGTTTTTCACCACATCCCTCAATCCCAGTTTCTCACCACATCCCTCAATCCCAGTTTCTCACCACATCCCTCAATCCCAGCTTTTCACCACATCCCTCAATCCCAGTTTCTCACCACATCCCTCAATCCCAGTTTCTCACCACATCCCTCAATCCCAGTTTCTCACCACATCCCTCAATCCCAGTTTCTCACCACATCCCTCAATCCCAGTTTCTCACCACATCCCTCAATCCCAGTTTCTCACCACATCCCTCAATCCCAGTTTCTCACCACATCCCTCAATCCCAGTTTCTCACCACATCCCTCAATCCCACCTACCCACCTTCTCCCTCAAACCCACCTTCTCAAAGTATCCCTCAACCCCACCTATCCACCTTTTGATTGTATCCCTCTATTCCTTTCCCTAGAAACACATCTAACTGTTTTGAAGTCATTTACAGTATCTGCTTCAATGATCTTTCCTGGTAACATTTAAATTGTGTGTGCAACCAAAAGCGGGCCTTTAAGGGGAAGCTAGACAAGTACATGAGGGAGAAAGGAAAAGAAGGTTATGCTGAAGTAGGGTGGGAGGAGGCTTGTGTGGAGCATAAACACCAGCACAGATCTGTTGGGCCAAATGGCCTAATTCTGTGCTGTAAATTCTATATATTCTTTCTCATCATCTCAACGCTTCAGGACCTCCTGCTCACCAATGCTTACCTAGTCCACCAAGTGGGCACTTGCTCAGATTTACTGGACGGTGTCAATCAACAGGTCAATGAAAGGCATTTGGTTCCTACACCTGGCCATTATAGCCCAATGATAGTCAGATGGTCCTATTGCATGTTCCTCATTCCCTCACCTTCCCATCGGTAGATGCCCCTTTAGCTACTATGTGCTCTACCCTCTGGAGGTCCCTGCCCCCAAGTATCTCCTCCTCATCAGCTCCCTTCCTGCTTTCAAAAGCCTTGCCTTCCTCTCTGCTTTCACCCATCCCCTCCTTGCCCTGCTAGGTGCCTATTTAAAGCCATTCATCTGTGAAGTGCTCTCAGGTGGGTCATAAGAATATAAGAAATAGGAACAGGAGTCGGCCATTCGGCTCTTCGAGTCTGCTCCGCCATTCAATTAGATCATAGCTGATCTTCTACCTCATCTTCACTTTCCTGCACTATCCACATATCCCTTGATTCCCTTAATATCCAAAAATATATCGATCTCTGTCTTGAATATACTCAACGACTGAGCCTCCACAGCCCTCTGGGGTAGAGAATTTCAAAGATTCACCACCCTCTGAGTGAAGAAATTTCTCCTCATCTCAGTCCTAAATGGCCAACCCCTTATTCTGAGACTGTGACCCCTGGTTCTAGACTCCCCAGCCAGGGGAAACATCCTCCCTGCATCTACCGTCAAGCCCCTTAAGAATTTTATGTTTCAATGCGATCACCTCTCATTCTTCTAAACTCTAGAGAATATAGGCCTAGTCTACTCAATCTCTCCTCATAGGACAATCCCCCCATCCCAGGAACCAGTCTAGTGAACCTTCATTGCACTCCCTCTATGGTAAGTATATCCTTCCTTAGGTAAGGAGACCAAAACTGTACACAGTTTGCATTCTAATTCAGTCTTGCTCATTTTAAGATAAATAAATTGACTGATTTACAAATATCTACACAATGACCTTCCTCAAGTATGCCTGACATTTTTAATACCAGACTGCAGCAACTGAAAATATATAATTTTATACGTTCTTATCTAATTTTGATAGAACAATGAAATTGATTCTTCCAATGCCCACTGCTCCCATCTTTCACTATTCAAAAATTCAAGATTCAAGATTAAATTCACCCATCAGACTTAATCTTAGCCTAAAACACACACAAGTGTGAGAGTGGATTTTTATTTAATCACCAACCCATCAGTATAACTGACGAAACCACCCTGCACAAAGACAGTTTCAACTGGGCCAGGAGCACATTGTGGGACAATTCACTCCAATCAACACTCCTCGTGTTCTTAATCATTGAATTATAGAATGATACAGCGCAGAAAGAGACCATTCTGCCCATCATGCCTGCTCTTTGAAAGAGCTCTCCAATTAGTCCCACTCCCCCTGCTCTTTCCCCAATGCCCTGCAAATTTTTCCTCATCAAGTATTTATCCAATTCCCTTTTGAAAGTTCGTATTGAATCTGATTCCACCGCCCTTTCAGGCAGCGCATTCCAGATCATAATAATTCGCTGCGTAAATAAATTTCTCATCTCCCCTCTGGTTCTTTTGCCAATGATCTTAACTCTGTGTCCTCTGGTTACCGACCCTCCTGCCAGTGGAAACAGTTTCTCCTTATCTACTCCATCCAAACCCTTCATAATTTTGAACACCTCTATTAAATCTTTGGTATATGGATGGCGGGTGAGGAGGAGGATCAGGATTAGGCTTGCAATGATGCCTGAAACAGCTGAATAGCCTGATGCCTTTCACTGTCTAGACTTGTACACGATTACTAGCTGCTCAGGTAAGGCATCTGAAGGTGTCTGATTCACAGTCAAGCATGCGTCACGGGACAAGGAGAGAAAATTCCAGGAACAATTGAGAAGAGAGATGCATTCTGCCAGCACTTAATTGTTTGAACCAGTCAGGGAAGAAATTATGTTTGCATCGAAAATTTTCGAAAGTAGAAACCATTCATTGGGAAATTCAATATAATCTAACTACTGCTTATTATGGGGAACTGCAGTGTCCTATTTACTTGCTACATTACTAAATGGAACAGCATAGAAAACAAGATTGCAATCTACTTACAGCCAGATCCTGAGTACTAATCGCCCATTATTTACACACAACAGCTTGCATTTATACAGCACCTTAAATGTAGAGAAATGTCCCAAAGGTGCTTCACAGAGGCGTAATCAGACATAAATGGACACTCAGGCAAAAAGGAGATATTAGGATGACCAAAAGTTTGGGCTCCAAAAGAGAGGGGGAGGAGGGCTCCAAAAGAGAGGGGGAAAGAGGGAGAGGGAGGAAAGAGGGGGGGAGGGAGGAAAGAGGGGGGGAGGGGGGAAAGAGGGGGGGAGGGGGGAAAGAGGGGGGGAGGGGGAAAGAGGGGGAAAGAGGGGGGAGGGGGGAAAGAGGGGGGGAGGGGGGAAAGAGGGGGGGAGGGGGGAAAGAGGGGGGAGGGGGGAAAGAGGGGGGAGGGGGGGAAAGAGGGGGGAGGGGGGAAAGAGGGGGGAGGGGGGAAAGAGGGAGGAGGGGGGAAAGAGGGTGGAGGGGGGAAAGAGGGTGGCGGGGGGAAAGAGGGTGGAGGGGGAAAGTGGGTGGAGGGGGGAAAGAGGGTGGAGGGGGGAGGGAGGGTGGAGGGGGGAAGGAGGGTGGAGGGGGGAAAGAGGGTGGAGGGGGGAAAGAGGGTGGAGGGGGAGGAGGGTGGAGGGGGAGGGAGGGTGGAGGGGGGAAAGAGGGTGGAGGGGGGAAAGAGGGTGGAGGGGGGAAAGAGGGTGGAGGGGGGAAAGAGGGTGGAGGGGGAAAGAGGGTGGAGGGGGAAGAGGGTGGAGGGGGAAAGAGGGTGGAGGGGGAAAGAGGGTGGAGGGGGGAAAGAGGGTGGAGGGGGAAAGAGGGTGGAGGGGGGAAAGAGGGTGGAGGGGGGAAAGAGGGTGGAGGGGGGAAAGAGGGTGGAGGGGGGAAAGAGGGTGGAGGGGGAAAGAGGGTGGAGGGGGAAAGAGGGTGGAGGGGGAAAGAGGGTGGAGGGGGAAAGAGGGTGGAGGGGGAAAGAGGGTGGAGGGGGAAAGAGGGTGGAGGGGGAAAGAGGGTGGAGGGGGAAAGAGGGTGGAGGGGGAAAGAGGGTGGAGGGGGGGAAAGAGGGTGGAGGGGGGAAGAGGGTGGAGGGGGAAAGAGGGTGGAGGGGGAAAGAGGGTGGAGAGGGGAAAGAGGGTGGAGAGGGGAAAGAGGGTGGAGGGGGAAAGAGGGTGGAGGGGGAAAGAGGGTGGAGGGTGGAGGGGGAGGGAGGGTGGAGGGGGAAGGAGGGTGGAGGGGGAAAGAGGGTGGAGGGGGAAAGAGGGTGGAGGGGGAAAGAGGGTGGAGGGGGGAAAGAGGGTGGAGGGGGGAAAGAGGGTGGAGGGGGGAAAGAGGGTGGAGGGGGGAAGAGGGTGGAGGGGGGAAAGAGGGTGGAGGGGGGAAAGAGGGTGGAGGGGGGAAGAGGGTGGAGGGGGAGGGAGGGAGCAGGGAGGTAATAATAGGGTAAATAAGGAGAAACTGTTTCCAGTGGCAGAAGGGTCAGTAACTAGAGGACACAAATTTAAGGTCAAATTTATTGACAAAAGAACTAGAGGCGACACAAGGAAACTTTTTTTTTTACACAAACGGCGGTGGAAGCCGATTCACCAGCAACATTCAAAAGAGAATTGCTTAAATTCTTGAAGGGAAAAAAATGACAGGGCTATGGGGAAAGAGCAGGGGAGTGGGACTAATTGGAGAGCTCTACCAAAGAGCCGGCACAGGCTGTGCTGTATCATTTTATGATTCAAGAGGTGTTTAATCTTTGCGGATTGACCTAAACGCTTATCTGCACTTCGACTGAGTGTATGGTTTTTGAACTAGTTGGTGTTGGGGAATCTTCCAGGCACTCTATGTGCTTCAGCTCCATCCCTTCCAGATATATATCCCACGCTACTGCACTAGTGTGATGAGCTTGATCAACAAGACCGCCTATTTCCACCTCAGTAACATCGCCCGTCACCGCCCCTGCCTCAGTTCATCTGCTGCTGAAATCCTCATCCATGCCTTTGTTACCTCTAGACTTGACTATTCCAACGCACTCCTGGCTGGCCTCCAACATTCCACCCTACGTAAACTTGAGCTCATCCAAAACTCGGCTGCCCGTGTCCTAACTCGCACCAAGTCCTGTTCACCTGTCACCCCTGTGCTCGCTGACCTACATTGGCTCCTGGTCTGGCAATGCCTTGATATTAAAATTCTCATCCTTGTTTTCAAATCCCTCCCAGGCTTCGCCCCTCCATATCTCTATAACCTCCTCCAGCCCTACACCTGCTGGGATCGCTCTGTTCCTCCAATTCTGGCCTCTTGAGCATCCCCGAATTTAATCGCCCCACCACTGGTGGTCATGCCTTCTGTTGCCTAGGCCCTAAGCTCTGGAATTCCCTCCCTAAACCGCTCCGCCCCTCTATCCTCCTTTAAAACGCTCCTTAAAACCTACCTCACCTGTCCTAATATCTCATGATGTGGCTCGGTGTCAAATTTTGTCCGATAACGCTCCTGTGAAGCGCCTTGGGACGGTTTTACTACGTTAAAGGCGCTATATAAATGCAAGTTGTTGTTGTGTGACATTATTCGGTTTCTCCTGTGGCCTCTGGGAGTGAGATCGCCAATTCAGGGGCAGTATTGTGCTGTGACTCTCCGCCTCTTTCCACATCGGATCCTTGACTTTTATTCCATCGGCCCGCCCTCAGTCTGAACTCGGGTGAAAGCCCGTGCCTAACGCACAACACCACCCAACCCAGTTCAGCTACAGTTCTTAGCGAAATTTTGGAAGTAATTTTTCAGCCCAGGCTCAAGAGTCAGAGAGCAGTCTCTTTTTTAAAAAAAAGTCGCAATGCACAGGTTTTCAAGATGAGCTCAGCTTTTGCCCTGGCATCTTGGAATTTACTGCTCCCTTCCCTTCAATCAATCTCCGCAAAACATCCAATCTGCTAAATTCTTGACATCAAGGGATTTTCTTTCTGGCAAACAAGATTTCTCTGTGAAGAAAGGGCTCATAGATTAGCACATCTGAAGAAGGTAGATTTCATGAGGAATTTGTCTAGTCAAGTAATGACATAAAGCTAAAAATAATAGATAGGGACATTTATAGAAGTTTAGCTCAGCAGGAAGTAGCATTCAGTGCCATCATTAAGCTGACTACGATTCTATTGAGGCTGTCAGCACAGCTCCAGTTTCGAGCTGTGCCCAGTTGTTAATGGTTGTTGATTTTTGTGCATTACTGATATGATGATTTTGCTAAAAGGTGTGTATCTGTTTTGCGCACACTGCTCTTTTTTTGGTTTTATAAACAGAAACCCTCAAGGATGGGAACATAACTCTTGTAATGTAGGAAAACGCGGCAGCAGAATTTGCACGCAGCAAGCTCCCACAAACAGCAACATGATAATGACCAGACAGTCTGATTTCCAGCATCCGCAGTATTTTGTTTTTGTATCAGTGCTTTTTTAGTGATGTTGGTTCAGGGATAAATATTGGCCCCAGGACACCGGGGAGAACTCCCCTGCTCTTCTTCAAAATAGTGGCCACGGGATCTTTTACGTCCACCTGAGAGAGCAGACGGGGCCTCGGTTTAACGTCTCATCCGAAAGATGGCACCTCCGACAGTGCAGCAGTACTGGCACTGGGAGTGTCAGCCTAGATATTGTGCTCAAATCTCTGGAGTGGGGCTCGAACCCACGACCTTCTGGCTCAGGGGCGAGAGAGAGTGCTACCCACTGAGCCACGGCTGACACTTAGTCGTAATTTTGTAGTCCCCAGTAAACTATAACTTTATACAGCAGCTTCATCGATTTCAATGTGGTGTGACAGACTGTTCAATGTGCTGGTTTTCTTAGCCCTGCTCACAGTGTAGTTTTACAACACATTCCATTTCAAACCTGCAGCTTGCTTGTTTTTTGTTCAGTATCATTTTTTAAAGTTACCCCATCTCTGCTCCCCTCCCCTCTCCCACTACCTTTCCCTCTCTTCCTCCCCTCCCTCTCATCCCTTCAAATATCCCCTCGACACCCACTTGACCTATAAACGATACTCGGAATTAACCCCAACCCCTAAACAATACCATGGGAGATTGACTATATACACGTACAAGCAGATTTATTTATTTTCTTTTACATAGAATGCACAGCACAGAAACAGGCCATTCAGCCCAACAGGTCCATGCCAGTGTTTATGCTCCACACGAGCCTCCTCCCACTCTTCATCTCACCTGATCAGCATATCCTTCTATTCCTTTCTCCCTCATGTGTTTATCCAGCTTCCTCTTAAATGCATCTATGCTATTCTCCTCAACCACTCCCTGTGGTAGCGAGTTCCACATTCTCACCACTTTCTGGGTAAAGAAGTTTCTCCAGAATTCCCTGTTGGATTTATTAGTGATTATCTTATATTTATGGCCCCTAGTTTTGGTCTCCCCGACAAGTGGAATCATCTTCTGTAGATATCCCAAGCTGTTGCTCCCCGAGTCAGAGGGGACACCTTGTTTTATAAAAATAGAGGCATTGCCAACAAAACGTGACAACGAGAAGGCGTACAGGAAGTGTGACCTTTTGCAAGACCTAATCTTGCTGGAGCGGGGCATCTCGCGGCGTAACCCGTTAGTTAAAACTTTTTTCTGCACCTTTCAGCTCGAAAATGAGCAATGACAGAGAAGGAGGGTGATTGAGAGTCAAATCAGACACAGAAAGTGACAGAGAGGGGGAAAGAAAGATTGGATCAAGAGAAAGAAAGAGCGACCGAAAGGAAAAGCAAGACAAACATTTAAAAAAATTGACATTTGTGAAATCTCCAACAACAATTTACTACAAACAGCAATGAGACTCCACAGTTTAAATTGTTCAATTTCTGCACCAGAGAGGTTGATTGGCATTGCATTAACAATTATCAAGTCGTTAAAAAGGTACTTACATAGAATCATAGAATGATACAGCACAGGCCATTCAGCCCATCGTGCCTGTGCCGGCTCATTGGTAGAGCAATCCAATTAGTTCCACTCCACCTGCTCTTTCCCCATAGCCCTGCAAATTTTTCCCCTTCAAGTATTTATCCAATTCTCTTTTTGAAAGTTACTATTGAATCTGCTTCCACCACCCTTTCAGGCAGCGCATTCCAGATCACAACAACTCGCTGCGTAAAAAAAATTACGCTCTTAATTACCAGACTTAACTTTCTGCGGCGAGTTTAATGGGTAATTAATGTACAAATGCAGCAAGTTCTTAAAATAACGGGAAGGCTAAGGACGAGATGCCGTTTGCGCAAAGCAAGCGGGGGAGCGACATAAATCAAGCAGCACGTTCTGGAGATTCACAGCTCTCAGCGCATCTCTTCATCCCCTGAACCTGCTGGCTGATTTGCGCATAAATAACGGCGTACGTCGTTAACACACTATTATTCTTCTAGCGAGATCTGGCCCAATGACTACACCAATCAAGCCATGACATAATAAGCAGGCATCCCATGGATAAAACGCAAGGGCAGATACTTCCAAAGTAAGGAGTTGAAAAAGGATCGGATTGCAGTTCCAGTCTGTGCAAACAGGAGCTCACCTGGATCCACTTGTCTGGAATGGCCATAGCCAAGCGGAAATCAAACCCGGTGCCTCCTTCGATCACAGGCCGACACAACGTAGGCATTCCCGACACCTCCTGAAAAATACATTTCAATTTAGTAAGGTGGTACCAATTGTGCTTTAATAACCTTCTCCAGAGTCCACTTTTCCACAGAAACAACTCTGCATTCTCGTCCTCAGGACATCATAGGAACAGGAGGAGGCCATTGAGCCCATCGAACCTTTTCCACCATTCAATGAGATCATGGTTAATCTGTGACCTAACTCCATATACCCGCCTTCATAGAAATTTACGGCACAGAAGGAGGCCACATCGTGTCTGCGCCGGTTAGAAAAGAGCTTTCCAGCCTAATCCCACTTTACAGCTCTTGGTCCGTAGCCTTGTAGGTTACAGCACTTCAAGTGCATATCCAAGTACTTTTAAAATCTGCTGAGGGTTTCTGCCTCTACCACCCTTTGCCCTTAACACCTCTGGTTAAAAAAATCTCAGATTTAAAATTAACAATTGACCTAGCATCAATTTATTATTTTATTTATTAGTTCTCAGGATGTGGGCGTCGCTGGCAAGGCTGGCATTTATTGCCCATCCCTAATTGCCCTTGAGAAGGTGGCGGTGAGCCGCCTTCTTGAACCGCTGCAGTCCGTGTGGTGAAGGTACTCCCACAGTGCTGTTAGGGAGGGAGTTCCAAGATTCTGACCCAAAAGTGCTCTTTTTGGGGAAGGAGAGTTTGGAAAGCAAAGGTAGTAGAATATAATTCAATCAAGGGATTTCCCTAAGGACACCACGTAACAGATGAACTAAACTCAGCTGAGAACAGTCACTTGCCTGACAGTAAATGTACCCTCAGCATGTTATTTTGCATATATTCAACTTTAAAAAAAAACTATTATTTGCATTGTTCTCGACAGCTTATGAATTAATTCATCAGCTTCATTATTGCTCCTTACACATCAACCAATCACAATCACAAATTGGATAATACTTGAAGAGGAAAGTTTGCAGGGCTGTGGGGAAAGAGCAGGGAGGGAGCGGGACTAATTGGAGAGCTCTTTCAAAGAGCCGGCACAGGCATGATGGGCTGAATGGCCGCGTTCTGTGCTGTATCATTCTATAATTCTAAAGGTCAATGGATGGACTGTAATTACCTCCTGAGATATAACTATAAAATGGGCGATTCCCCCCTCCTATTATCTCTTCCTTGTGCTCTGCGTCCATTTTCTTGATTACCCCTCTGTGAAGCACCTTGCGATGGTCGGCCATTTAGGACTGAGATGAGGAGAAATTTCTTCGGAGGGTTGTGAATCTTTGGAATTCTCTACCCCAAAGAGCTATGGATGCTCAGTCATTGAGTATATTCAAGACAGAGATCAATAGATCTTTGGATATTAAGGAAATCAAGGGATATGGGGATAGAGCAAGAAAGTGGAGTTGAGGTAGAAGATCAGCCATGATCTTACTGAATGGTGGAGCAGACTCGAGGGGGCGTACGACCTACTCCTGCTCTTACGTTTTGTACTTCTGTAAATTGCTGGTGTTGAGAGGGAGAAGGGTGGGGAGAGATGACTGTGGGAGCATGACATCAAAGGAGAGATGGGAAGATGAGACAGAGAAGGGAGAGAGACAGGACAGGGGATGTGACAGGATGAATAAGCAAAGAGCGAAGAGACAGGTGGGTCGATGCAATACAGAGATGGGGGGACAAGATGGGAGTTTGGGGGAGATGAGATGGAGCATCGTAGGGTGGGGGGGGGGAGATGGAGAGTGAAATGGAGAGGCCCGTGAGGCGAGGAGACAGATAATCTTATAGAGACAGAAAAGCATGTGGCTCAGTGGGTAGTACTCACCCCTGAATCAGAAGGTCGTGGGTTCAAGTCCCACTCCAGAAACCAGAGCATAAACTCCAGGCTGACACTCCAGTACAGTACTGCTGCTGCTGCCCAGACTCACTGGGAGCAGCAGCGAGCGCGGCCCTGGGTGGAGCTGAGCACAGAGACCGAGGATTTAAAGAGCGGGAGAGAGAGAGAGAGAGGCCCAGACTCACTGGGAGCAACAGCGAGAGCGGCCCTGGGTGAAGACTGAGCGCAGAGACCGAGGATTTAAAGAGCGGGAGAGAGGCGCCCAGACTCACTGGGAGCAACAGCGAGAGCGGCCCTGGGTGGAGATTGAGCGCAGAGACCGAGGATTTAAAGAGTTGGAGAGAGAGGCCCAGACTCACTGGGAGCAACAGCGAGCGGCCCTGGGTGGAGCTGAGCGCAGAGACCGAGGATTTAAAGAGCGGGAGCGAAAGAAAAACACAAGGAGTGATGTCACAGGACAGCTGGTACTGATTGGTTGGTAAAGGTCACCGTTTTTTTTTCTTGTTCTTCAAGGGGCCGGGGTTAAATAGCTGGTTAGAGATAAAACAGAACCTTAGAGATTGGTAACTGTTAATACCATATTATATTAATAATTTGAATTAGATACATCTTAGTCTGTAAAGCTAGTTAATAGTCCAGTAAATAGAGGCATGGCAGGGCAGCTAAGTCCCGTGGAATGCACATTTTGTGCCATGTGGGAAATCCAGGACGCTTCCCATGTCCTGGACAACCACGTGTACAGGAAGTGTCATCAGCTGGAGGAGCTCGAGCTCCAGGTTTTGGAGCTTGAGTAGCAGCTGGCGTCACTGCGGTGCATCCGCGAGGCTGAGAGTTACGTGGATAGCACGTTTCAGGAGGTGGTCACCCCACAGCTTAAGAGTATGCAGGCAGACAGAATGGGTGACTGCCAGACAGAAAAGGAGGACCAGACAGGTAGTACAGGAGTCCCCTGAGTGCATCTCGCTCTCCAACCAGTATTCAGTTCTGAGTACTGGTGAGGACATTGGTTCCTCTGGGGAGTACAGCCAGAGCCAAGTCCGCAGCACCACGGGTGGCTCAGCTTTACGGGGGGGGAAGAAGATAGCAATACTGGTAGGGGATTCGATAGTTAGGGGAGCAGACAGGCGTTTCTGCGGCCGCAGACGTGACTCCAGGATGGTATGCTGCCTCCCTGGTGCCAGGGTTAAGGATGTCACCGAGCGGCTGCAGGACATTCTGAGGGGGGAGGTGAACAGCCAGAGGTCGTGGTCCATATCGGTACCAACGACCTAGGTAGAAAGAGGGATGAGGTCCTGCAGGCAGATTTTAGGGAGCTAGGAAAGAGATTAAAAAGCAGGACCTCAAAGGCAGTAATCTCTGGATTACTCCCGGTGCCACGCACGTGTGAGTACAGACATAGGAGGATAGAACAGATAAATGCGTGGCTGGAGAGATGGTGCAGGAGGGAGGGCTTCAGATTCCTGGGGCATTGGGACCAGTTCTGGGGGAGGTGGGCCCTGTAGAAGCCGGCCGGGTTACACCTCAACAGGGCCGGAACCAATATCCTCGTGGGGAGGTTTGCTGTTGGGGAGGCTTTAAACTAATTTGGCAGGGGTATGGACACCAGGATGTAACATTAGAAAGGGGAAATAAAGTGCTCAAAGGATTGGGAGAAGCAGAGAGCACTAAAGTAAGAAATAGTAAGGTATTAGGTGGGGTCCAACTAAGAGAGAATTTAAGATGGGTATACAGTGTATGTATGTGAACGCACGAAGCATAGTAAACAAGGTAAGTGAGCTGCAGGCACAAATAGCCACATGGGAATATGATGTTGTAGCAGTAACTGAGACCTGGATCAGGTATTAAATATTCCTGGTTATAAGGTGTTCAGGAAAGATAGGAGGTGGTGTGGCAGTATTGGTTAAGGAGAATGTTACAGTGCTGGAGAGGGAGGATGTCCTGGAGGGGTCAAGGACAGAATCTATATGGCTAGAGTTAAGAAATTATGGAGGTGCCATTACACTACTAGGTATATTTTATCGACCAGCAAATAGTGGGAAAGATATGGAGGAGCAAATTTGCAGAGAAATTACAGAGGGGTGCAAGAACTATAGAGTAGTGAGAATGGGGGACTTCAACTATCCTAATATAGACTGGGATCGTAATAGTGTTAAGGGCAGAGAAGGGGAAGAATTTCTGAAGTGTGTTCAGGAGAACTTTCTTGATCAGTATGTTTCCGGCCCGACGAGGGAGGAGGCATTGCTGGATCTGGTTCTGGGGAATGAGGCAGGTCAAGTGGAGCAAGTGTCAGTAGGTGAACATTTAGGGAACAGTGATCATAGCATCATAAGGTTTAGATTAGCTATGGAAAAGGACAGGGAGCAATCTAGAGTAAAAATGGGGGAAGACCAATTTCAGTGGGATGAGAACAGATCTGGCCCGGGTAAACAGGGATCAAAAATTGGCAGGCAAAACTGTAATGGAACAATGGGCTGCCTTTAAAGAGAAAATAGTTCGGGTACAGTCGAGGTACATTCCCAGGAGGGAGAAAGGTAGGGCAACTAAAGTCAGGGCTCCCTGGATGACGAAACAGATAGAGAATATGATAAAAGCAAAAAAAAGAGCGCGTATGACAGATAGCAAGAGTTTCTATAGTTATATAAAAAGAAAAAGGGTGGCTAAGGCAAACGTAGGTCCCTTAGAGGATGAGACCGGGAAATTAATGGTGGGAAACATGGAGATGGCAACAATGCTGAACAAATATTTTGTTTCAGTCTTTACGGTAGAGGACACTAAGAATATCCCAACACTGGACAAACAGGGGGCTCTAGGGGGGGAGGAGCTAAATACGATTAAAATCACTAAGGAATTGGTACTCAGTAAAATAATGGGACTCAAGGCGGATAAATCACCTGGACCTGATGGCTTACATCCTAGGGTCTTGAGGGAAGTGGCAGTAGGGATTGTGGATGCTTTGGTAATAATTTTCCAAAATTCCCTGGACTCAGCAAAGGTCCCGGCAGATTGGAAAACTGCTAATGTAACACCCTTATTTAAAAAGGGTAGTAGGCAGAAGGCTGGAAATTATAGACCAGTTAGCCTAACATCTGTACGATAGCAAAATACTGCGGATGCTGAAAATCCGAAATAACAACAGAAAACGCTGGAAAAACTCAGCAGGCCAGGCAACATCCGTGGAGAGAGAAAGAGAGTTAACGTTTCAGGTCGAAACCCTTCGTCGGAACTGAAAGAGCAAGAAATAAACAGATAAAAATGCAAGGGGGATGCTGGGGGGAGGAATAAAAGAACAAAAGGGATGGTCTTTAGTGAGTAGAGACATTGAGAGATGCTCAAGGCAAGACGAGAATGTAAAGGGACAGGTTGAGAAACAAAAGGTAAGGTGTGAAATGCTGGCAGAATCAGAGACAGCTGCCGTGGGGGGGAGAGAGAGAAAAAAAGGAAAAAGGCACGGACCAAAAGAGTGGATAAAATGTATACATATGTGGTAGGGGCCGGGGTTATGATCTGAAATTGTTGAACTCGATATTGAGTCCGGAAGGCTGTAAAGTGCCTAAACGGAAGATGAGGTGCTGTTCCTGGAGCTTACGCTGCGCTTCCGTGGAACAATGCAAGAGGCCGAGGACGGTGAGGTCTGAGTGAGCGTGGAGGGGTGAATTAAAATGACAAGCGACCGGAAGCTCGGGGTCACCCTTCCGGACTGAACGGAGGTGTTCCGCAAAGCGGTCACCCAATCTGCGTTTGGTCTCCCCAATGTAGAGGAGACCACATCGTGAGCAGCGAATACAGTATACTAGATTGCAAGAAGTACAAGTAAATCGCTGTTTCACCTGGAAGGGGTGTTTGGGGCCCTGGAGAGTGGGAAGGGGGGATGTATAAGGGCAGCCTAACATCTGTGGTGGGTAAAATTTTGGAGTCTATTATTAAGGAGACAGTAACGGAACATTTAGATAAACATAATTTAATAGGACAAAGTCAGCATGGCTTTATGAAGGGGAAGTCATGTCTGACAAATTTGCTTGAGTTCTTTGAGGACATAACGTACAGGGTGGATAAAGGGGAACCAGTGGACGTAGTGTATTTAGACTTCCAGAAGGCATTCGACAAGGTGCCACATAAAAGATTATTGCTCAAGATAAAAAATCACTGGATTGGGGGTAATATTCTGGCATGGGTGGAGGATTGGTTATCTAACAGGAAGCAGAGAGTTGGGATAAATGGTTCATTCTCGGACTGGCAACCAGTAGCCAGTGGTGTTCCGCAAGGGTCGGTGCTGGGTCCCCAACTCTTTACAATCTATATTAACGATTTGGAGGAGGGGACCGAGTGTAACATATCAAAGTTTGCAGATGATACAAAGATGGGAGGGAAAGTAGAATGTGAGGAGGACATAAAAAACCTACAAGGGGATATAGACAGGCTGGGTGAGTGGGCGGAGATTTGGCAGATGCAATACAATATTGGAAAATGTGAGGGTATGCACTTTGACAGGAAAAATCAGAGAGAAAGTTATTATCTTAATGGCAAGAAACTGGAGTACAAAGGGATCTGGGGGTCCTAGTGCAAGAAAATCAAAAAGTTAGTATGCAGGTGCAGCAGGTGATCAAGAAGGCCAACGGAATGTTGGCTTTTATTGCTAGGGGGATAGATTATAAAACAGGGAGGTATTGCTGCAGTTATATAAGGTATTGGTGAGACCGCACCTGGAATACTGCATACAGTTTTGGTGTCCATACTTAAGAAAAGACATACTTGCTCTCGAGGCAGTACAAAGAAGGTTCACTCGGTTAATCCCGGGGATGAGGGGGTGGACATATGAGGAGAGGTTGAGTAGATTGGGACTCTACTCATTGGAGTTCAGAAGAATGAGAGGCGATCTTATTGAAACATATAAGATTGTGAAGGGGCTTGATCGGGTGGATGCGGTAAGGATGTTCCCAAGGATGGGTGAAACTAGAACTAGGGGGCATAATCTTAGAATAAGGGGCTGCTCTTTCAAAACTGAGATGAGGAGAAACACCTTCACTCAGAGGGTAGTAGGTCTTTGGAATTTGCTGCCCCAGGAAGCTGTGGAAGCTACATCATTAAATAAATTTAAAACAGAAATAGACAGTTTCCTAGAAGTAAAGGGAATTAGGGGTTACGGGGAGCGGGCAGGAAATTGGACATGAGGCTGAGTGCGGATCGGTCAAGGCCCTGTGGGTGGCGGAGCGGGCCCAGGGGCTGAGTGGCCGGGTCCTGCTCCTACTTCTTGTGTTCTTTAGATTTGAGGTTAGGATCAGATCAGCCATGATCTTATTGAATGGCGGAGCAGGCTCGAGGGGCCGATTGGCCTACTCCTGCTCCTATTTCTTATGTTCTTATGCCGATACGGGACCAAAAAGGAGACCTACACATGGAGGCAGAGGGTATGGCTGAGATACTAAGTGAGTACTTTGCATCTGTCTTCACCAAGGAAGAGGATGCTGCCATAGACATAGTGAAGGAGGAGGCAGTAGAGACACCTGATAGGATAACAATTGATAAAGAGGTATTAGAAAGGCTGGCTGTACTTAAAGTAGATAAATCACCAGGAGTGGATGGGATGCATCCCAGAATACCGAGGGAAGTGAGGGTGGAAATCGGGGAGGTACTGGCCATAATATTCCAATCCTCCATAGATACGGGGTGATGCCAGAGGACTGGAGAATTACAAATGTTACACCATTGATCAAAAAAGGGTGTAAAGATAAACCAGCAACTACAGGCCAGTCAGTTTAACCTCGGTAATGGGGAAGCTTTTAGAAACAGTAATCAGGGACAAAATCAACAGTCACTTGGACAAGTGTGGATTAATTAAGGAAAGCCAGCACGGACCTTTTAAAGGAAAATCGTGTTTAACCAACTTGATTGAGTTTTTTGATGAGGTAACAGAGAGGGTTGATGAGGGTAATGCGGTTGACGTGGTGTACATGGATTTCCAAAAGGCGTTTGATAAAGTGCCACATAATAGGCTTGCCAGCAAAGTCGAAGCCCATGGAATAAAAGGGACAGTGGCAGCATGGATACGAAATTGGCTAAGTGACAGGAAACAGAGAGTAGTGGTGAACGGTTGTTTATCGGACTGGAGGAAGGTATACAGTGGTGTTCCCCAGGGGTCAGTACTAGGACCACTGCTTTTTTTGATATATATTAATGACTTGGACGTGGGAGTACAGGGCACAATTTCAAAATTTGCAGATGATACAAAACTTGGAAGTATAGTGAACAGTGAGGAGGAGAGTGATAGACTTCAGGAAGACATAGACAGGTTGGTGAAATGGGCGGACACGTGGCAGATGAAATTTAACGCAGAAAAGCGTGAAGTGATACATTTTGGTAAAACGAATGAGAGGCAATATAAACTAAATGGTACAATCCTGAAGGTGGTGCACGAACAGAGAGACCTGGGGGTATGTGTGCACAAATCATTGAAGGTGGCAGGGCAGGTTGAGAAAGCAGTTAAAAAGGCTTACGGGATCCTGGGCTTCATGAATAGAGGTACAGAGTACAAACGTGTGGAAATTATGATGAACCTTTATAAAACACTGGTTCGGCCTCAACTGGAGTATTGTGTCCAATTCTGGGCACTGCACTTTAGGAAGGATGTGCAAAAAAGATTTACAAAAATGGTTCCAGGAATGAGGGACTTCAGTTACGTTGATAGACTGGAGAAACTGGGGTTGTTCTCCTTAGAGCAGAGAAGATTGAGAGGAGATTTGATAGAGGTGTTCAAAATCATGAAGGGTCTGGACAGAGTAGATAGAGAGAAACTGTTCCCATTGGCAGAAGGGTTAAGAACCAGAGGACACAGATTTAAGGTGATTGGCAAAAGAACCAAAGGCGACGTAAGAAAAAACTTTTTTACTCAGTGAGTGGTTATGATCTGGAATGCACTGCCTGAAAGGGTGGTGGAAGCAGACTCAATCACGGCTTTCAAAAGGGAATTGGATAAGTATCTGAAGGAAAAAAAATTGCAGGGCTACAGGGAAAGGGCGGGGGAGTGAGACTAGCTGAGAGTCGGCACGGGCTCGACGGGCCGAATAGCCTTCTTCCGTGCTGTAACCATTCTATGATTCTATGATACTGAGGGAGTGCTGCACTGTCAGAGGTGCCGTCTTTCGGATGAGACGTTAAACCGAGGCCCCACCTGCTCTCTCAGGTGGATGTAAAAGATCCCATGTCCTCTCTTTGAGGAAGACCAGGGGACTTCTCCCCGATGTCCTGGGCCAATATTTATCCCTCAACCTACAACGCTAACAAAACAGATGATCTGGTCATTATCATATTGCTGTTTGTGGGACCTTGCTGTGCACAAATTGGGGTTTTCGACATTGCAACAGTGACTACATTTCAACAAGTACTTTTTTAAAATTCATTCACAGGATGTGGGAGTCGCTGGCAAGGCCAGCATTTATTGCCCATCCCTAATTGCCTGTGAAGCACTTTGGGACGTCCTGAGGTCGTGAAAAGGGCTGTAAAAATGCAAGTCTTTCTTTTCTTTCATGTACCTCTTGGGAATATACTGCAATATCGAGTGGACACTGACGGACCCAGCACAGGGCAGCAGTCCACTCTGGGGCTTTCCTGGTTTGTGGAGTTTAGTGACACAGCGGGTTTCTAAGGTTTCCGTCTATCGGAGGCATGCTCTTCGTGTCTGAAACTACAGGCAGCAGGGGGCAGTATTGCACAGTCTACACTACCTCAAGGAGAACGGGGAGCGTAGCTTTGCCTTACAGCATCAATACCGGCTTAACAGTAACCCTGCTTTAACACAGGCAACGATCTTTTTATTCCTTCTGCACTGGCTTCAGTCCTCCTCGTATTTTCCACAGTATCACCCGCTGAGAACACTCACTAGAGTATTAGTGGCTGCTGAAATTGGCATCAGAGAATAAACTGCTCTCGCCCTCAGCGTGACAAGCCTGCTGCATCTTGAGCAACAGTACAATTAAATTCCTGGCGTGCCTGCGAAGAATTCCAGTGCGACACGGAAGGACGGCGACAGAAGGACGTTGCACTCCTTCTAGGTATCTTCACATCAGGTCACGGAGGAGACAATGTGCAGCTGATGATTACAGGGGCTTCCTGCACATTGAGAGAATTACCTACATCATCGAGCACAGCGTGCCATTATCAGCAACCCGACCCATGCCTGTAGAGCAATGATGCTCTGCCGGTTCAGAACAGTCACAATCTGCATTGCCATTTTATTAGTCATTAAACAAAACCTTCACTGGTCTAACCGGGCATCACTGCAGTGCTGATGTGGGAGAACAGGTTATTCATGTTGATCTTGATATTATTGCCAGTAAATATACCCTGAATCTGAAAAGGAGAGGATGCCTTTTTGGGAGGCGCTCAGCATTCCTCTCAAGGCACAGGTTTCTTGCTGGGGTACAGGTCCATAGCTAGCGGCAATCATAAGAACATAGGAACACAGGAGGAGGCCATTCAGCCCCTCAAGCCTGTTCTGCCATTCAATAAGATCGTGGCTGATCTGAATCCTAACTTCATCCACCCGCCTTGGATCCATATCCTTTGATACCCTAGTCCAGCAAAAATCTATCGATCTCAGGTTTGAAATTATGAATTGAGCCCCAGCATCTACTGCTTTTTGTGGGAGAGAGTTCCACACTTCTACCACCCTTTGCGTGAAGAGGTGTTTCCTAACTTCTCTCCTGAATGGCCTGGCTCTGATTTTAAGGTTATGTCCTCCTTGTCCTAGACTCCCCCACCAGCGGAAAATGTTTCTATCTACCCGAACAATTGCTTTCAAAATTCTAAAAACCCCAATCAAATCACCCGTAACCTTCTATATTCCAGGGAATCCTCGATGGGGGGCAGAGGGAAGAGTTGTTTCGTCACAATGTTCCAGCCATCATGGTATGGGGCAGAGGCTTGATGGACCAGCTGGTCTCCTACGGCCGGTCAATTTCGGAGGTGAGTAGGCAATGGTCACGTCACGCACGAGCCAAGACACCGGAGAGGTGACTCTCTCCAGGAAAGGCATCACACCTGAAGGACGATTCTGTTCTTTCCTGATGTTTGCGTACAGGTACTTTCCCTGGGATCTTTCTTTCCCCAGACCAAGAGCTCGGAGGCCCTCAAGTGCGGGCCCAGCACGTTTGGTCTGTACAGCTCGGTGATGCACTGGACACCCGCTTTGCCAAGCACACAACTGGAGGACACGCGGTGGCGAAGGGAAAGTTAGAGCTAAAGGAGAAATTTGCAGAGCTATGGGGACAGAGCGGGGTGGGGAGTGGGACCAATATTCCCTTTAAGCTCTGGAGATCCCGTGCAGCCAGCTCACCGGCTTTTAAATGCGCTGTATTTTGAATAGGCCGCGCAGCCCCTTAAAGGGACCACGCACCAAAAGAAAAAATTGAAGGGAACATTGAGTGGGACTCGTTGGATAGCTCTGCCAAAGAGCCGGCAAAGGCACGTTGGGCCGAATGGCCTCGTTCTGTGCGGTATCACTCAAGGATTCTTGAGCTCTAAATCATGGCAACCTAATAGATGTGCATCACACTACTTAAAAACAGTGAAGAAAGAACTTGCATTTATTTAGCACTTTTCACCACCTCGGGACATCTCAAAGCGCATGTTTTTATTTTTTATTCACGGGATGCGGGCATCACCAGCGGGGCCAGCATTTATTGCCCATCCCTAATGCAGCCAACCAAGGACTTTCTAAAGACACTGCTGTAATTGTTGTAGGAAATGCGGCAGCCAGTTTGTGCACAGCAAGCTCCCACAAACAGTAATGTGATAACAACCAGAAAATCTAATTATAGGTGTTTGTTGAGGGATTAATGCTGGCCAGAACATTAAAGAAAACAGTAAAAAAAAAAGTCTCAAATTGCTTTACAGCCAATGAAGTACCTTTTTTTTTGACGTGTAGTTGTGGGGAAATACTACTCTTCTTCCATCAGACGCATGTGAGAGTGTTACAAATGAGCCAAGCTGACAATTAAAAAGTCTTTCAATGATCTTATTACTGAGAGGCAATGACAAACTTGTATCCGAAATGGATAAAAGCTGACAACGGTCCTTTAGGTGTCAATCATGGCTCAGTTGGTAGCACTCTTGCGTGCTTGAGTTAGAAGGTTCACGTCTCACTCCAGAGACTTGAGCACATAATCCAGCTGGACAAACCCAGTCCCAATACTGAGGGGGCGCTGCACGGTCAGAGGGGTCATTTTTTGGATGAGACGTTAAACCGAGGTCCCGCCAATTGATGAGGCTAAGGTAGATTAGGAAATTAGATTAAAAGGTATGAAGGTACATAAGCAGTGGCAAACATTTAAAGAAATATTCCAAAATTCTCAACGAACATACATTCCACTGAGAAATAAAAACTCCACGGGAAAAGTGATCCATCTGTGGCTAACTAAAGAAGTTAAGAATAGTATTAGATTAAAAGAGGCTTATAATGTTCCAAAGAATAGCAATAAGATTGAGGAGTAGGAGAGCTTTAGAAAGTAAAAAGGGAGAAAATAGAATACAAGAGTAAACTAGCAAGAAATATAAAAACAGATTTTAAGAGCTTCTGCAAGTATGTAAAAAGGAAGTGAGTATCAAAAGTAAGCATTGGTCCCTTAGAGGCTGAGGCAGGAGAAATTATAATAGAAGATAGGAGCAGGAGTAGGCCTTTCGGCCCCTCGAGCCTGCTCCGCCATTCAATGCGATCATGGCTGATCATCCAAATTCAGTACCCTGTCCCTGCTTTCTTCCCATATCCCTTGATCCCTTTAGCCTTAAGAAATATATCTAACTCCTTCTTGAATATATTTAATGAATTGGACTCAACTGTCTTCTGTGGTAGAGAATTCCACAGGTTCACCACTCTCTGGGTGAAGAAATTCCTCCTCATCTCAGTCCTAAATGGCTTACCCCTTATCCTTAGACTGTGACCCCTGGTTCTGGACTCCCCCGCCATCGGGAACAGCCTTCCTGCATCTAGTCTGTCTAGTCCTGTTAGAATTTTATAAGTTTCAATGAGATCCCCTCTAATGGGGAATAAGGAAATGGCAGAGACGTTAAACAAATATTTTGTATCTGTCTTCACAGTAGAAGACACAAAAAGCATACCAAAGATAGTGGAGAACCAAGAGCTAATAAGAGTGAGGAACTTAAAGTAATTAATATCAGTAGAGAAAAAGTACTTGAGAAACTAATGGGACTAAAAGCCGATAAATCCCCTGGACCTGATGGCCTGCATCCTAGGGTTCTAAAAGAGGTGGCTACAGAGATAGTGGTTGCATTGATTGTGATCTTTCAAAATTCCCTAGATTCTAGAATGGTCCCAGCGGATTGGAAGGTAGCAAATGTAACCCCGCTATTCAAGAAAGGAGGGAGAGAGAAAACAGGGAACTACAGGCCAGTTAGCCTGTAGTCATTGGGAAAATGCTGGAATCCATTATTAAGGAAGTGGTAACAGGGCACTTAGAAAATCATAATATGATTAGGCAGCGTCAACATGGTTTTATGAAAGGGAAATCGTGTTTAACAAATTTATTAGAGCTTTTTGAGGATGTAACTAGCAGGGTAGATAAAGGGGAACCAGTGGATGTAGTATATTTGGATTTCCAAAAGGCATTCGATAAGGTGTCACATAAAAGGTTGCTACGAAATAGGCCATTCAGCCCCTCGAGCCTGTCTCAGCCATTGAATTAGATCATGGGCTGATCTGTAGCTCAAACAGTAGCAGACAGTCACAGCAGCTTTCTGGAGATACATGTGGCTAGAACGGTTTCTTTCTCCAAGGAATGTAACTTGCAATTTCACATACCTTTGCAAAGCCCTGCACTACTGACGGAGGAAAGTCTCTTTCTTAATGCACAGAACCAATAGCAAGATATAAACTGTGCTGCAGGACACAGCCAAAGAAAATGGGCAAAATCAAAACTCCAGATTATTTTGTAGAACTAATTTACCTTTTTTTCACCCCCGATCTTGTGCAGGCTCTTGTTTCCCCTCCTCCCCCCCCCTAACAAGCTCCGCACGAAGCTCCATTTATATAATGAAATATAGCAGCAGGAAGCTCTTGTGCAATGCGTCTCCACATATAAATCTCCCGTTCGCTTCATTTCAGTGCTGCCCCTCATTCTCGTTCAGCCGACTTGCACTTTACGTCACCTTTTGTTTTCTAAATTAAGCGCAGAAATGTCCTGCTGTGTGTTTGCAGCCTTTTTTTTGTTTACAGTTTCAGCATTTGAAGTTCGTTTTTCTAAATATCATTAATTTATTATCTTCAGCTTGTCAAAAAAAAAGAATTCTTTACAGAATTTAATGCTAGTGGCATGAAGCAGCCTTCCGAAATGAAGATCAGGTTTATAAACCACCGCTCCCAATTTTCCGGACAGCAGGGGCTGGTAATGGTTCTGCCATTCCCATTTACACCTTCTCTAGACCCATCTTTTGTTTCTTTACTTGTCCCATTACCATCTCCTTTTGCCTCGCACCATCATCCCTTTTGTCATTTAATCTCTCCTGCCCTCCACCCTATCACAGACCTTCCCTTTTTGCCTCTGTACATCTGTTACATCTCTAACCATTGCCAGTCCTGACGAAAGGTCATTGACCAGAAACATTAACTCCCTTTCTCTCTCCACAGATGCTGAGTATTTCCAGCATTTTGCGTTTTTATTTCAGGATCAGTAATGCCTGACTAACATTTCTGGGAGGGTAGGGGGAGAGAAGTGAAGCCTTTAAAGCATAGGATCACGACCAGGTTCAGCTGTGCAAAATATAGGCGAACATGCCCTGTGCCAGTACTGAGGGAGAACTGTACGATCGGAGGTGCGGTCTTTCTGATGAGACGTTAAACCGTGGGCCCGTCTGTCTTCTCAGGTGGCTGTAAATGATCCCACGGCCACTATTTCGAAGAAGAGAAGGGGAGTTCTCCCCAGTGTCCTGGGCCAATATTTATCCCTCAATCAACATCACTAAAACAGATTGTCTGGTCATTATCACATTGCTGTTTGTGGGAGCTGGCTGTGTGCGAATTGGCTTCCGCAAGAGACAACATGTGGAGAATTTCTTTAACGCAGCGAGTTGTTGTGATCTGGAATGCGCTGCCTGAAAGGGCGGTGAAGCAGATTCAACAATAACTTTCAAAAGGGAATTGGATAAATACTCTATTAGAGGAAAAATTTGCAGGGCTATGGGGAAAGAGCAGGGGGAGTGGGGCTAATTGGAGAGCTCCTTCAAAGAGCCGGCACAGGCACGATGGGCCGAATGGCCTCCTTCTGTGATGTATTCATTCTATGATTCACAGATTTACAGTGCCGGCAACTACTGCAAAAGCGGGAGCAAGAGGGCTTGAACCAGCCGTATTACTTCCCCATCACCCTTTGTAGCGGCAGAAAGCAGCAACCGTGGCAGGAGGGTATTGGTCAAGTGCAACTCGTTTGTAATCACATTTCTCTTCAGTGCAAAGAGGGGACAAATTGCTGAAAAGAAGCTTTGCACAAGAACTGCATTGTCATGGTAAGATTCACGCATGGTTCACGGCAGGGGAAAAAAATATCACCAGATGTTCCGAATAAGTGAGGGTACATCGTTCACACTGAGAATTAATAAACTGCTGAGCAACAATTAGGGTGCTTAAACGGAACTGAAATAACGAAAGTCAGGACCTCACCATTAGATTTTGCTTCTATGCTTGTAATCAAAAAACTAGGGGAGATTAAAGTACACACTGGTCTTTCACCTGTGTTGTGGGTTCAAATCCAGTCCAGATCAAAGGTACCTGCCCTGGGAGTGTTTGATGGGACAGTGTCGAGGGAGCTTTACTCTGTATCTAACCCGTGCTGTACCTGCCGTGGGAGTGTTTGACGGGACAGTGTAGAGGGAGCTTTACTCTGTATCTAACCCGTGCTGTATCTGCCCTGGGAGTGTTTGATGGGACAGTGTAGAGGGAGCTTTACTTTGTATCTAACCCCTGCTGTATCTGCCCTGGGAGTGTTTGATGGGACAGTGTCGAGGGAGCTTTACTCTGTATCTAACCCGTGCTGTACCTGCCGTGGGAGTGTTTGATGGGACAGTGTAGAGGGAGCTTTACTTTGTATCTAACCCCTGCTGTATCTGCCCTGGGAGTGTTTGATGGAACAGTGTCGAGGGAGCTTTACTCTGTATCTAACCCCTGCTGTATCTGCCCTGGAAGTGTTTGATGGAACAGTGTAGAGGGAGCTTTACTCTGTATCTAACCCATGCTGTACCTGCCCTGGGAGTGTTTGATGGGACAGTGTAGAGGGAGCTTTACTCTGTATCTAACCCGTACTGTTCCTGCCGTGGGAGTGTTTGATGCGACAGTGTAGAGGGAGCTTTACTCTGTATCTAACCCGTGCTGTACCTGCCCTGGGAGTGTTTGATGGGACAGTGTAGAGGGAGCTTTACTCTGTATCTAACCCGTACTGTTCCTGCCGTGGGAGTGTTTGATGCGACAGTGTAGAGGGAGCTTTACTCTGTATCTAACCCGTGCTGTACCTGCCCTGGGAGTGTTTGATGGGACAGTGTAGAGGGAGCTTTACTCTGTATCTAACCCGTGCTGTACCTGCCCTGGGAGTGTTTGATGGGACAGTGTAGAGGGAGCTTTACTCTGTATCTAACCCGTGCTGTACCTGCCCTGGGAGTGTTTGATGGGACAGTGTCGAGGGAGCTTTACTCTGTATCTAACCCGTGCTGTACCTGCCCTGGGAGTGTTTGATGGGACAGTGTAGAGGGAGCTTTACTCTCTATCTAACCTAAGTGGCACCTGACCCAAAACTGGCTGCTTGAAATGTAAATGCATTCCCTTCCCCAGTGCAAACATTCCCCCTTCTAAGAAGATCACACCTTCAAAAAAGAAGTCATTTAAAAGAAACATCTCAAATCCACATAATGTGCTTAACTCTAACAAGTAACAAAAAACACTGTGGTAACAAATGGGTCGTCACTCATTACCTCTGCCACGGTGATGAAGTCTGGGTAGAAGGTATGAAGCATATGGTTTGACAGTATGAGATAGACTAAGGAATCCTCGTCAACGTGAAGCCCAAAATATTCACTGTAATCTCCAGAAAAATTGACACCTGCAGAAGGAAGGTGTGGAACAGATGTTTAAAAAAACATGCTACACAACCAAGTGCTCCAGTGTTACAGCATTACATCGTATTTACAGCACGGTAACAGGCCATTCGGCCCTACTGGTCCATGCTGTTGTTTATGCTCTGTGTCTGAAACATAAATTCTACACCAAAAGTATGCTCTCCAACTGGGATTTCTCAGTACAAAAAGATGGGGCTCAGCCCATGGAAGGTGCCGGCTTCGATCCTCAATCCGTGCTACAATTGATGATCTCAGTCAAGGAGCAATTGAGAGTGCTTGGTTCAGTTGGCGCACTTTTCGCTGCGAGTCAGAAGGCTGACATCCCACTCCAGGACCTGACCACCTAATCTAGTCCGATGCTTCAGTGTAGTGAGGAGGTGAGTTGACTGACGTGTTTAAAATGATTGAAGGAGTTGATAGGGTAGAGAGAGAAACTATTTCCTCTGGTGGGGGGAGTCCAGAACAAGGGGGCATAAGCTTAAAATTAAGAGCCAGGCTGTTCAGGGGTGAAATCAGGACGCACTTCTTCACACAAAGGGCAGTGGGAATCTGGAACACTCTCCCCCAAAAGGTTGTGGATGCTGGGGGTCAATTGTGAGATTTCAAGAGTGAGATCAATAGATTTTTGTTAGGTTAGGCCTCAGCTGGAATCGTGTGTTCAATTCTGGGCCCCACACTTTAGGAAGGATGTCAAGGCCTTGGAGAGGGTGCAGAGGAGATTTACTGGAATGGTACCGGGGATGAGCGACTTCAGATCTGTCGAAAGACTAGAGAAGCTAAGGTCGTTCTCCTTAGAGCAGAGAAGGTTAAGTGGAGATTTAATAGAGGTGTTCAAAATTATGAGGTGTTTTTGATAGAGTAGACAGGGAGAAACTGTTTCCACTGGCTGAAGGGTCGGTAACCAGAGGACACAGATTTAAGGTGATTGACAAAAAATCGGGGGGGGGGGGGGGGGTTGGAAGTGCAGAATTTTTTTTACACAGCGAGTTGTTGATCTTGAACGCGCTGCCTGAAAGGGCGGTGGAACCAGATTCTGGATAAATACTTGAAAAGGAAACATTTGCAGGGCTACGGGGAAAGAGCAGGGGGGGGGGGGGGGAGGCGGGACTAATTGGAGAGCTCTTTCAAAGAGCCAGCACAGGCACGATGGGCCGAATGGCCTCCGTCTGTTATGTGTGATTCTATAATAACGGTATCAAGGGATATGGAGCAGAGATGCAGATCAGCCATGATATAATTCAATTGCAGAACAGGCTCAAGGGGTTGAATGGCCTCCTCCTGCTCTTATATACTGAGGGAGTGCTACGTCACCAGAGTGGCTGTCTTTCAGATGAGACATAAAAGATTCCATGGCAACTATTTGAAGAGCAGGGGAGTTTTCCTGGTGCTCTGGGCAACATTAGTCCCTCACCCAGCACCACCATTCAGATTGTCTACGTGGCTGAGAGCGCCCTGGGAGTGAGAAGAGACTCCACACTGACCAGTAACGGCAGCACAGCGCTCGACAAAGCAAAGAGCAGGCTGAGCTCCGGCGCCAAGTCAGCAGAGATGAAGTGAGAGGCCGCCATACAGAAGGTGGACATTGCTACCATCCAGCTGCAGATTCAGCCTCGAGTTCTAGTCACTGAGCTACTGGAAGTGGTGCAAGAGAAGGACCAGAAAGGCTGACCCCCAGTGTCAGAGGATTGACTACTGAGAATAGGTCAGATAAGCGTAAACGCTTCAGTTTTAAAAGGAAATAACTGAGGTGCGACCTTGCAAAAAATTCCGAAAGAAAATGAAGCTTGTATTTATATAGCAACTTTCATACCGCAGGATGTCCCAAACCATTTTGACAGCCAGTGAAGTATTTATTTATTTGAAGTGCAGTTGCTGTAATGTAGGGCAATGTAGAATGGATTAGAAAAGGTTCCTCCAAAGCACTGATTCAAGTTAAACAACAAATGCAAGACAAGGGGACATAGGTACAAATTGGGAATAGGCAAGTTCAGGTCTGAGGTCAGGCAGGACCTCTTCACACAGGAGAACTCCCCTGCTCTTCGAAATCATGGCCGTGGGATCTTTTACGTCCACATGAGAGCAGACGGGTCCTCGGTTTAACGTCTCATTGGAAAGACGGCACCTCCGACAGTGCAGCACTCCCTCAGAGGCGAGTGCGCTACCACTGAGCCACGCCTGACATCATAATCTGATAATATTGAACAGTACGACATGGCAACTTAAAAAAGAGCTGCACTCTCTGATAAAAGTTTTTTTAAGCTTTAAAATGAAATGATGACGCCTACCAATGCCATGGTGGTGATATAACATGGATGTCACTCCATCAAATCGAAAGCCATCAAAATAATATTCCTCCACCCACCAGCGCAGATTGGACAGCAGAAATCGCAGTACTTCCCAGCTGAAAATAAAGCATGTTACACAAATTACACAAAAGCAACAGAAACAGAGCTCCATTTACACAGCAGGTTACACTCCAGCACGGGTCTGGTGTCCAGACTCGATTATTCCAATGCTCACCTTGCACCCTCTGTAATTTAAGCTCATCCAAAAGTCTGCTGCCCGTATCCTAACTCGTACCAAGTCCCGTTCACCCATCTCCCCACTGTGCTCGCTGACCTACATTGGCTCCCGGTCTGGCAACACCTCGATTTTAAAATTCTCAACCTTGTGATCAAATCCCTTCATGTCCTCACTCCTCCCTATCTCTGTAACCTCCTCCAGCCCTACAACGCGCGCCCCCCCCCCAACCCCCGAGATCTCTGCGCTCCTCCAATTCTAACCTTTTACACATCCCCGACTTTCATTCATGTCCATGCCTTATGTGTTTATCTAGCTTCCCTTTAAATGCAGCAATGCTATTCGCCTCAACCACGCCTTGTGGTAGCGAGTTCCACATTCTCACCACTCTCCTGAACTCCCTGTTGGATTTATTAGTGACTATCTTATATTATTGACCCCTAGTTCTGATCTCCCCTACAAGTGGAAACATCGCCTCTACATCTATCCTATCAAACCCTTTCATAATCTTAAAGACCTCTATCAGGTCACCCCTCAGCCTTCTCTTTTCTAGAGAAAAGAGACCCAGCCTGATAGGTATAACCTCGCAGTTCTGGTATCATCCTTGTAAATCCTTTTGCACCCTCTCCAGTGCCTCTATATCCTTTTTATAATATGGCGACCAGAACTGTGCACAGTACTCGAAGTGTGGTCTAACCAAGGTTCTATATAAGATTAACATAACTTCTCTACTTTCCAAGCCTATCAACTAGAAATGAACCCCAGTACTTTCTTTGCCTTTTATATGGCCTTGTTAATTATTTCCTTCACTGTACCCCATACATCTAATTGTGATTTCTTTAATAACACACATTATCTGTTAGGGTTGAGCCCTAAACGTGACACACTACATGTCTCATGCTTTCTACCTCTCTTACTGTTAAAACATCAGTTTGCTAATCTTATGTCAGACTGCGGCTAAATCAACACTGCATTTGCAATGTGTAAAAGTTAAATATTTGCCAACAAAAACAATCTGATGCAATCGGAATTATTTGAACCCTTTTTTGTCACTCTTTGAACCTTGTTACTCTGTGATGAATTATTAAAAGTTTCCTAGTTTAAGTGTTGCAAAATAATCTGGGAGGTCAGTCACAGCTTTCATTCATCAATGGGATCTGACTTTGTACTAATCCCAGCCTTTGGTGATGAAATTCTCAGATGTAGAATGAGCTGCGACAGTCTCAACCCAATTAATGGAAGATACAGATTCACTGAAGAAACCCTGCACACAATCAGGCACAAACCAGCAATCGCACTCAATCTCTGGCATCTTATAAGAAAGAATTGCATTTCTATAGCGCCTTTCACGACCTCAGTCCCAAAGTTATGTTAATCTTATGTAGAACCTTGATTAGACCACACTTGGAGTTCTGGTTGCCATATTATAAAAAGGATATAGAGGCACTGGAGAGGGTGCAAAAGGATTTACAAGGATGATACCAGAACTGCGAGGTTATACCTATCACGAAAAGATAATGTAGGAAACACAGCAGCCAATTATACGCACAGCAAGCTCCCACAAACAGAAATGTGATAATGACTAGGTAATCTGTTTTTTAAGTGATGTTGGTTGAGGGATAAATATTGGCCCAGGACACTGGGGAAACTCCCTTGCTCTTCTTCGAAATAGTGCCATAGGATCTTTTACATCCTCCTGAGAGTGGAGTCGGTGCCACGGTTCAACATTTCATCCGAAAGACAGATGAGCGAAGAGAAACACCCCAAGGCATTTTGCACACAAGCCCAATACTTCACTCAGAGGTCATAAGACTGGCAGAAAAAGAACCCAGTTGAACTGGTGCAGTGAAGAGGTGGTCTTCAGAAATTACAGCGAAGGAAGGAATCTTTGCTGAATCTGGCTCATGCTGCACCTGCCTCATTGCTGCTCGACAGGGGTCAGCGAGGTCAACAGCACCATCAGTCAGGCTATCGGCTAACTCAGCTGACTGGACAGGCAGTTCCAATAGCAACCCCTTTAAGACATCAGAGGCTGAGTATTCTGCTGCAAGTGGCTCACATCCTGACTGCCCAAAGTGTCTGCACCACCTACAAGGCACAAGTCAGAAGTCAGGAGCATGGATCGGTGCAGTTCCAACAACACTCAAGAAGCTCAACACCTCCAGAACAAAGCAGTCTGCTTGACTGGCACCCCATCCACCACCTTAAACATCCACTCCCTCCATGTCTGCAGTGTGCACTATCTACTAGATGCACTGCAGCAACTCGCCAAGGATTCTTCGGCAGCACCTCCCAAACCCATGACCTCCACCTAGAAGGACAAGGGCAGCAGGCGCATGGGAACACCACCACCTCCAAGTCACCCACCATCCTGACTTGGAAATATATCGGCCGTTCCTTCATCGTCGCTGGGTCAGAATACTGGAACACCCTCCCTAATAGCACTGTGGGAGTACCTTGACCACACAGACTGCAGCGGTTCAAGGCGGCGGCTCATCACCACCTTCTCAAGGGCAATTAGGGATGGGCAATAAATGCTGGCGTTGCCAGCGACGCTATAGTGGGATGGGCCTGACTGATATTCCGCTCTGTAGCTCAGGGATACGGAGACCAATTTTAGCGCTGGGACCACCCCAGCCAAGATCAGCAAACAGCACAGACTAGAAATTCAAGCGGAGACTCTCCTGGTCTGTAGGGCTCAGTACTTGGCAGTGAACTTACCAACTGATAGTTCAGATGTTAATAGGATGAATGAAACCTTAGAGGGCAGGAATAATCTGTTAATATAAACTCACCTTTTCTCTGTCTCACTGCCTCCCTCCTCCATGTATATTTACACTGATTGGATAATCTAGGCTAAGGTGTCCTACCCGATGCCCATGTCCTTGGATATTGAAGCCGAGTGGTTATGGGACTGGATGAGTAACCCAGAGGCCATGAATTCAAATCCCACCATGGCAAGTCGTGAAACTGAATTCAATAAATCTCGTCCTTGTTGGACTAACACCAGAAAAATGACCAATAAAGCTACTGGATGCGCGTAAAAATCCAACTGGTTCACTAATGTCCTTCAGGAAGGGAAGCTGCCACCCCTACCCATTCTTGCCCAAACGAGATGGTTGACTCCATGTCCTCAGGACAAGTACAGATGGGCAATAAATACTGCCCTCCCAAGTGTCAACCGTGTCCAGAGAACAAAGAAAAAAGATATGCAGGACTCCAGCGTTAGATAAGAGTAAGCGAAGATCTGGTTGGCCAGTAATGATCTCCACGTGGCTGTAAGATACGATAAAATATTCACAGCACATTGCTACTGTTTAAAGTGTTGGAACTTCAACATGTTCACCCATCACCTTGCTAACCTACATTGGCTCTCAGTCCGACAACGCCTCAATAATAAAAATACTCATCCTTGTTCTCTAATCCCTCCACGGCCCCCCTACCTCGTGTCACCTTCTCCAGCCCCACAACCCTCCGAGATCTCTGCGCTCCTCCAACTGTGGCCTCTTGCGCATCCCCGATTTTAATCGCTCCACCATTGGCGGCCGTGCCTTCAGCTGCCTGGGCCCTAAGCTCTGGAATTCCCTCCCTAAACCTCTCTGCCTCTCTCTCCTTAAAACCTCCCTCTTTGTCCAAGCTTTGGTCACCTGTCCTAATGTGGCTTGGTGTCAAATTTTGTCTGATAATTGCTCCTGTGAAGTGGTTTGGGAGGTTTTAGTACATTAAAGGAAATGCAAGTTGTTGTCGCTGTACATTTGTCATTATATTGCCAGACTGCCTAAATGGAACACCTCTCATCCTTTAGACTGTAGATTAGAAGGCACCTTTTCCTGCAAGGGAGTTGTTATGTGGAACAGATTGCCAGCAAAAGCAATTTGTGCTGTATTGATTTAATAAAGTCAACAAAAAAAGGAGCTGGATAATTATCTGCTAAGGAATGGGATTAAAGTTTAGATAGATACATATACAGAAAGAACTACAGCACCTTTCACAATCTCGGGACATCCCAAAGTGCCAATGAAGTAGTTTTTAAAGTGCAGTCACTGTTATAATGTAGGAAACTTGGCAGCGAATCTGTGCACAGCAAGCTCCCACAAATAGCATTGAGATAATGATCAGATAATCTGTTTTAACAACAGAGATTAGGAATAAACAGGACTTTTTCAGGTTGGCAGGCTGTAACTAGCAGGGTACCGCAAGGATCAGTGCTTGGGCCTCAGCTATTTACAATCTATATCAATGACTTAGATGAAGGGACTGAGTGTAACGTATCCAAGTTTGCTGATGATACAAAGTTAGGTGGGAAAGTAAGCTGTGAGGAGGACGCAAAGAGGCTGCAGAGAAATATAGACAGACTGACTGAGTGGGCAAGAACACGGCAAATGGAATACAATGTGGGGAAGTGTGAAGTTATCCACTGGTAGGAAAAACAAAAAAGCAGAATATTTTTTGAATGGTGAGAGACTGGGAAATGTTGGCATTCAGAGGGACCTGGGTGTCCTTGTGCATGAATCACAGTAAGTTAAAATGGAGGTACAGCAAGCAATTAGGAAAGCAAATGGTATGTTAGCTTTTGTTACAAAGTGATCAGAGTATAAGAGTAAAGAAGTCTCACTGCAATTATACAGGGCACTGGTGAGGCCACACCTGCAGTACTGTGTACGGTTCTGGTCTCCTTACCTAAGGAAAGACATACTTGCCTTAGAGTGAGTGCAACGAAGGTTCACTAGACTGGTTCCTCGGATGAGCAGATTGCCCTATGAGGAGTGATCGGGTAGACGAAATGACATGAATCTGTCATTCATGAAAGAAAGACTTATGAAATAATACTGAGTGGCCTGCGGGTGGCGCTGTCCAGGGAGAGTATAAATACTTGGGCATGGGCCCAGCTTGCGCAGGACATTCTTAACAGGAACTAGTGAAGGACACAACTAGACCTCCATGTTGTAAAACAGTTGATTAAAGCTTTGTTTAACGCTTAGACCAAGTGCCGAGTAGTTTTCTTACGTCACTAAGCCTATATGCCCTAGAGTTTAGAAGAATGAGAGGTGATCTAATTGAAACATATAAAATTCTTAAGGGGCTTGATAGGGTTAATGCTGAGAGGATGTTTTTCCCTGGCTGGGGAGTCTAGAACACGGGGTCACAGTCTCAGAATAAGGGGTCGGCCATTTAGAACTGAAATGAGGAGAAATTTCTTCACTCAGAGGGTTGTGAATCTTTGGAATTCTCTACCCCAGAGAGCTGTGGAGGCTCAGTCGTTGAGTATATTCAAGATAGAGGTCGATAAATTTTGGGGAATTAAGGGATATGGGGATAGTGCGGGAAGGTGGAGTTGAGGTAGAAGATCCGCCATGATCTTGTTGAATGGCGGAGCAGGCTCGAAGAGCCAAATGGCCGACTCCTGCTCCTATTTCTTATGTTCTTATGTTTAGTGATGCTAATGCTGATATTAGCTAGGACACAGGGAGAACTCCCCTGCTCTTCTTCAAATTACGTCCACCTGAGAGAGCAAAAGCTCGGTTTAACATCTGATCCAAAAGACGGGCCCTCTGACAGTGCAGCACTCCCTCAGCACTGCACTGGGAGTGTCAGCCAGGATTTTGTGCTCAAGTCTCTGGAGTGGGACTTGAACTCACAACCTTCTGACTCAGAGGCGAGAGTGCTACCCACTGAGCCAAGGCTGACACTTTATGGACTTAGATGATCAAATATTGCTAGGAGCAGCTGGGGGATGAGGGCAATACTCAAGCGAAAGGCACCAGAAGTAAAAAGGAACTTTACAGCTTCTGGCCTTAACAGCGAGTAGAACATTGTCAGACCTTAACCACCACTCCCATTTTCTCTTGGACAGCAGGTGCAGGTAGTGTAGGATGGTTGCACCAAAACCTCCAGGGCTTGGGGAGGTGGTGGGCTGATGCTTGGTGTAAAAATCTCAGTATGTTTTTACATTCTATTTATTTCTAACAAAGATAAAGCAGTAATGTAGACGGAATTGGTTTATATCATCTTCTCGAAAAGCCCGTCCTTTCCCCTCAATGGTGCCGATAACACACATGGGCTTTTGAAACAGGATTTTCATCACAGCAGGGGGTAGTGCAAGGGCAAGAGATTATAGCAATATAAAAGGCAATATGCTGCTATGAGAACATGATCAAAGGTTGTTTTCAACAAAGCTATGGCTCGGGAAATGCAATGATAGGAAGTAACAGTATGGTGTGAAAAGGCATGGGGCCCAATGTTCCTGTTAAGCTGGACGGCCACGCAGCAGTCTGAGGTCCCGCGCAGGCCACTCACCGGCTTTTAAATTAAAGAAACTGCGCATGCACGAAAATTTGAATGGGCCGTGCAGCCAGTTAAAGGGACCGCGCACCTAAAATAAAAATTAGAGGGACTATTGATGGGACCTCTCATCGCCGTTTGACAATCGATTTGAGCAACTGGGTGCTCAGAAACCATCGGATAGTGTTACATCCAACAGGAAAGAGGCCATAAAAGAAAATGGTATAAAGAGATGCCATGTTTTTACTTAGTTAGAAGGAAAGAGATATTGGTTCCTTCGAGACCCAGTGGCGTGAACAGACTTGGAGAAGCCACCATCACGGGTCCTCATTAATATCCACGCACGTGAGTTTTGGACGCGGGACTAATGTGCTTTACTCTGTATGGTTGTTTAGGGCGATTAAGATGAATTATCAAACAAATTAGTGTTTCTAGCTTTATCAATCTGTTTAATTGGTAAAGGACTTATCCAACACTTGGAGTGGGGATCCCCAATCGGTACACAGACGGCGAGGTAGTCCACATCCCTGGCGTCTCCCTGCCTTCCTTCCACCACACTCAGTCTTCTCTGTTTTGCCATATTTTCATTACTTCCTGCCTCCTCTACTTTAACTACTGGCACATCCTCTGGGTCTCGTATACATCTTTTATTTTCTAATTTCTTTCATTATTGCCTCCTTTTGTCTTGAGCCATTATCACTTCTTGTCATTTAATCATCTCCTGTCCTCTACTTTCTGGCAAATTTATATAATTGAAGAGCCTGAATAATGGAGAATTTTTTTTTTTTTGATTTGAACACAATAGGCCATCTTGCTATTGTAAAAATGTCAGGGATAATCCTGTACTCCTTGTACTGTAATCCTCTGCAGTTGCACATAGACTGCAGGCTGGAAAGGGAGCCCTGAAATAAATGGCAGTGTTCTCAATCAGCCTTTACATCTGCATGAATGTATTGGGTTTGTGACAGAGCCACAAAGAGAGCACAGGATTGCTGTCGATTGCTGTTTAAAGAAAAATTCAAATCAATAACAATCTCTTAATCTTCAGTAACTCCATTTAAAACCCATTGAATTTTTATAAGATTTTCTAAACTGGGCCAGAAATGAAAGGAATTAGGAAACATGTGCTCTATTACATTGATTTGTTTCAATTCATTGAGTTAAAAGGCAGAGATAAGCCATTTCCTGGGCAACTGCTTATTGCTAAGAGCAGAGGCACACATCGCAGAACTCAACTAGATGGCACCGCCTAGCTCAGTAACAGACCGCGCAGGCCAGAAGATCGACTGCCTGTGCAGAGTCAGTTGATCTCGCCAACTGGCCTTCTCATCCCTGGGATATAGAGTTGACCATGAAATGAGCTTCCGACCACATAGCCGCAGCATAACTAAGACCGCCTAATTCCACCTCCGTAACAACGCCCGTCTCCGCCCTTGCCTCAGCTCATCCGCGCTTTTGTTGCCTCTAGACTTGACTATTCCAATGCATTCCTGGCCGGCCTCCCACATTTCACCCTACGTAAACTCGGCTGCCCGTGTCCTAACTCGCACCAAGTCCCGTTCGCCCATCACCCCTGTGCTCGCTGACCTACATTGGCTCCCGATTAAGCAGCGCCTCAATTTCAAAAGTCTCATCCTTGTTTTCAAATCCCTCCATGGCCTCGCCCCTCCCGATCTCTGTAATCTCCTTCAGCCCCACAACCCCCCCCGAGATATCTGCGCTCCTCTAATTCTGCCCTCTTGAGCATCCCTGATTATAATCGCTCAACCTTTGGTGGCCGTGCCTTCAGCCGCCTGGGCCCTAAGCTCTGGAATTCCCTCCCTAAACCTGTTCGCCTCGCTACCTCTCTTTCCTCCTTTAAGACGCTCCTTAAAACCGCTCCTTAAAACCTACCTCTATGGATCAGTGTCAAATTTTTTGTCTTAAAATACTCCTGTGCAGCGCCTTGGGGCGTTTTACTACGTTAAAGGCGCTATATAAATACATGTTGTTGTTGTTGAAAAACAGGCCATTCCCAATCATTGACTCCTGCTGGAAGATGCAAGGATGCAATGTAAAAAAAAGAACTTGCATTTATATAGTGCCTTTCACGACCTATAAGTGCTTTACAGCCACCCAGGTACTTTTTGAAGTGTAGTCAACTACAGTAATGTAGGAAACGCAGCAGTCAATTTGCACACAGCAAACTCCCACAAACAGCAATTAGAAAACCAGATAATCTGTTTATAGTGATGCTGGTTGAGGGATAAATTTTGGCCAGGACTCTGGGAGGAACTCTCCTGCTCTTCTTCGGAAAAGTAGCCGTGGGATCTTTTACGTTCCACCTGAGGGGACAGACGGGGCCTCGGTTTAATGCCTCATCCGAAAGACGGCCCCAATCGACAGTGCAGCACTCCCTCAGTACTGCACGGGGGAGGGCAGCCTGGATTATATGCACAAATATCAGGAGTGGGGCTTGAACCCACGACCTTCTGACTCGGAGGCGAGAGAGAGTGCGACCCACTGAGCCACAGCTCAGAGCAAGGCTGGCACAGTTTCAAGCTGTGATCCGCTAACTCTGGGAGGCTGAGATTTGAATCCGAGGCTCTCTGGGTTAGCGTTGCACCAGTGCCTTTGCCCAGCAGGCAATCGGGAGGGAGTTTCCGTGATACCATGGCAGAAGCTGCTCCTCGCTGGAGGCTGACCCAGGGACTCTGCACTCTCAGCGTGCGGCGATACTCAGTAGCTACACCAATTTGCACTGTCAGTTGAAAAGGTAAGTAGCCACGTGTTTCCAGCTAGATATGGGTTTCATTATCTCAGGATAGCCACAAACACTGCACTTTTCCAATCTCTGGTGACTTTTAAAAAGGATTCCTTTTTCATAATTTAGCAGCACCTGTCACATTTGAGGAAGAAGGAGGCCAATTAGCTCCCAACGCCGATACCTTTTCAATGTTTGGCACCGGTAAGCAAAAAAAAAGATGCAGGGTTTCACAGCCGGAGAAATGTTTCCCTGGCTCCACCAGATTTTGTAAAGTCTCAAAACATTAATAGATTCATTGAAAACAACAGGAAAAATCAATAACCTTCACACCATAAACACGACCCTGTTCTGACCTACATATTATGAGGAAATGTTCCTTTGTTTGGATTGGTCCCCTTTCCCGCCCCCACCACCTTGAAGGGGATACTTTATGTTCGGGTTTGGCTCCACAAGCAGCAGGAGGGACGGCCATTCCTCGCCTACTGGGCTGGACCGGGGGGCCTCAGTAGGCTCCCCAACTGTGGGGGGGGCACCAGAGTTGAGGAGATCACAGGAACCACACAACACCAACAACTTGCATTTATAGCGCGTCTGTAATGTAGTCCCAAGGCGTTTCACAGGAGCGTTGTCGAACAAAATTAGACACCGAGCCACATAAGGCAATATTAGGGCAGGTGACCAAAAGCTTGGTCAAAGGTAGGTTTTAAGGAGCGTCTTAAAGGAGGAGAAAGAGGTGGAGAGGTTTAGGGAGGGAATTCCAGAGCTTAGGGCCCAGGCAGCTGAAGGCACGGCCGCCAGTGGTGGAGCGATTAAAATCGGGGATGCGCAAGAGGCCAGAATTGGAGGAGCGCAGAGATCTCGGGGGTTGTAGGGCTGGAGGAGGTTACAGAGATAGGGAGGGGCGACACCACGGAGGGATTTGAACACAAGGCTGGGCATTTTAAATTCGAGGTATTGCAGGACCGGGAGCCAATGAAGGTCAGCGAGCACAGGGGTGATGGGCAAACAGGACTTGGTGAGAGTTAGGATACACACACGCACCCTTCTCAAAAGTGATCAGGAGCGGGTCCTTTGGCAGTAGAGAGGCCACGAGAGATGGCAAGGTCGAGGGGGTGGCCGTCAATATGGGTTGGGGAGTTTACATGGAGGGAGAGATTAAGGGAGGATAGGAGGCTAGTGAACTGAGGAGAGAGAGCATAATGAATTAAGATGGAGGTTGAAATCACCGAGGATGAGAAGTCACTCGGTGCAGAGGCTGAGAGAGGAAAGCAGTGCAGATAATCCTGGTAATAAAGTTTTTATGGTACTTGTGTGGGCGGTAGAGAACGAGAATTTTAAATGAGAATGGCGTGGAATAAGGTGAGATGCTCTGAGGAGTAGGGGACAGACCAAGGTGTGATTTGGTGATGAGAGCCACAACTCCACCATGGCGGTCTGAGGGGTAGAGAATTCCAAAGATTCACCAGCCTCTGAGTGAAGAAATTCCTCCTCATCTCAGTCCTAAATGATCCCTTATCCTGAGCCTGTGACCCCTGGTTCTAGGCTCTCCAGCCAGGGGAAACATCCTCTCAGCAACTACCCTGCCAAGCTCTCTAAGAATGTTATACGTTTCAATGAGATCACCTCTCATTCTTCGAAACTCCAGACAATATAGGCCCATTCTGCTCATTATAGTCCCAATTTTTCTCTGCAACATTTAATCATATCCCACAATGTTCAGACTGCGGAGCAAACGGGTCACTTGACAGAGGCCAGAGACGTGGGCTAGCGGGAGAGGAGCAGGACGACAGGAGAGAGAGGAGCAGGAAGGTGGGAGAGGAGCAGAATGACAGGAGTGGATGGCAGGAAAGGTCTGGAGCAGACAAATGACGGGTAAGAGGAGATCCGCTGTGAGCGAGAGGCAACACAGCACCTCGAGTGTCGGACAGAACATTGGGCACACGAGCCTACAGAATGGCTGTACTGGCGGGTGGGCAGTCCTGTGTGGCCAATCACTCTCTCGGATTCTGCCAGGTTCCCATACTCAGCCATCCTCCCCCCCCCCCCGCCCAAGAGGTCGCGATTCACCGCGACTTGGTTTGGACCAATGCACAACAGAGACGGCTTATCAAGGTCTAGGCAAAAAAAATCAAAAAAAGAAATTATAATTCAAACAAAGTGATTCTGATTTCACTGCCTTCTGGCAAAACTTTCAAAAATATCCATCTGAAAGAGCCCTTGGAGAATTAATTAGAGAGAGTTACAAAGAATTTGTTCAGCTTCAACAGCAGGACGCTGTCTGAAAGAAAATCTTAACAGACCTTAGTCAGCTTGGGATATTTATTACATAAATCGGAGAAAGGGGGAGGAAATGGAAGAACAAAAAAAGCTAACACTAATGGGCTGAGAAAGACATTTCAAACCACTTACTTTGAATAGTTAAAAAGCCTGCTGTCCCACTGGCTGTGAGTGCCACGGGTTCCGGCGTGGAAGAAGCAGGAATCAGTCCCGTCAAACCGGTTGAGACCGTCCTCTGTGTTCTTTGACGCGTGGCTGTGCACAACATCGAGTAGCACCACCAGTCCCATCGAGTGGGCTGTGTCGACCAACTCCTTCAGCTCATCAGGAGTCCCGTAGCGACTGCACACATAAACACACATGTAGTTTTCTCTTGTCATTTTTTTTGTTTACTTTTGAAAGTGGCTGATCTTTATTGCTCTCTGGGTCTTTACATAAATTTCCTCACAAATAGGCTGTCATTTCTTATATTTTTTGTTGATGAGAAAAATCAATAAGGACATTTTTAAAAATCGCACGCAGGGCTGAAAGCAGAGAGAGAGACAAGTGCTCGCATTATCCTCGACTGCAAAGAAATTACATTTTCCACAGCATCTTACCAACCCATCCGTTCATCTGCCCCCCTCCCTCCCCACCCACTTTCCAGAACAAGAACAGTTCAAACGCTGATGGACGCCCACAGGTTGAACTTCCAATCCCATCCAGACCACTGTGAACAGGCACCAAGCACAGGCCAGGCTGTCACCCGACCCTGAAGGGAGGGAGAAAAATTCAACCTCCAGTGGGCTCCCAACCTCAAAAACAATCTTAGGATCATAGAACCTTACAGCCCAGGAGGCCACTCGGCCTGCCGTGCCTGTGCCGGCTCTTTGAAAGAGCTCTCCAGTTTATCTCCCACTTCTCTCCCTTCTACTTGCTCTCCTTCAACATTGCCTCAGATGGCGGGGCTCAAGCCAAAGTCAGAAGGTTGTGGCTTCGAGCCCCACTCCAAAGCAGAGCTTTACCTTGGTGTTAAACCACTCAAACGCTCTCGGCAGCCAGCAGTTAGGAAGCACAGACTGTTCTGGTGGCTGTTTCTCACAGTTCTAGCCGAGGCATAGAATATAAGAGCAGGGGGGTTATGCTTGAACTGTATAAAACACTAGTTAGGCCGCAGCTAGAGTACTGCATGCAGTTTTGGTCATCACATTACAGGAAAGATGTGATTGCACTAGAGGGGGTGCAGAGGAGAGTTACGAGGATGTTGCCAGAACTGGGGAATCTTAGCTATGAGGAAAGATCGGATAGGCTGTCATAGAGTCATAACGGCACAGAAGGTGGCCATTCGGCCCATCGAGTCCGTGCCGGCTCTCTGTAGAGCAATCCAGTCAGTCCCATTCCCCTGCTCTATCCCCGTAGCCCTGCAAGTTTATTTCCCTCGATGCCTATCCAGTCTCCCCTTGAAAACATTGAGTGTCTCCGCTTCCACCACTTCCGTCGGCAGCGAGTTCCAGGTCCTCACCACTCGCTGCGTAAAAAAGTTTTTCCTCACGTCCCCCCTGTATCTGGTGGCTGGGGTTGTTTTCTTTGGAACAGAGGAGGCTGAGGGGAGACTTAATTGAGGTGTATAAAATTATGAGAAGCCTAGATAGAGTGGATAGGAAGGACCTATTTCCCTTAGCAGAGAGGTCAATAACCAGGGGGCACAGATTTAAAGTAATTGGTCGGAGGTTTAGAGGGGAGTTGAGGAGAAATTTTTTCACCCAGAGGGTGGTGAGGGTCTGGAACTCACTGCCTGAAAGGGTGGTCGAGGCAGAAACCCTCATCACATTTAAAAAGTACTTGGATATGCACTTGAAGTGCTGTAACCTACAGGGCTATGGACCAAGAGCTGGAAAGTGGGATTAGGCTGGACAGCTCTTTTTGGCCGGCACAGACACAATGGGCCGAATGGCCTCTTTCTGTGCTGTAAATTTCTGATTCTATGTGGACACAGTATGGAATATTCACGCCTCCACCACTGCACTTCGCTGTAATCCAAGCACGGGAAAGGGGGGGGCGGTATTACCATTGATGTAGTGTCTCAGCATATCTCTCAAAATCGTCTCAAACACTTCACCGACAATGCATTGTTTGGGAGTGCAAATACTGCTCTCTCTGCCTTTTTCCACACAGCAGGAACCCTCAAACAGCAACAAGACACCGGATTGCCAAAAATTGAGTTGTCAGTGGTTGGTTGAATATGCAATGATGCCCAGGATACTGGGGCAATTGCCAGCTCTTTTTCAAAATACTACCATGAGATCTTTAAACGAACACACACACACACAGCAGGATGGGATCCTGGGTTAACGACTCATTACCATCTGTAATAACAAAGACCAGTGAATTAACAGAGAGGGTGGATGGGAGCAGTGCAGCTGATGTTGTGTATATGGACTTTCAAAAGGTGTTTGATGAAGTACCACATACAGATTTGTTTGCAAAATTGAAGCCCATGGGCTTATGAGGTAGTGGCTGCGTGGATACAAAATTGGCTAAGGGACAGAAAAGAGAGAGTAGCGATGAACGGTTGTTTCTCAGACTGGAGGAAGTATTTTTATATATATTATATATAATGACCTGGACTGAGGTATACAGGGCACAATTTCACAGTTTGCAAATGATACGAAACTCAGAAATGTAGTAAACAGTGAGGAGGATAGTACACGTTGAGCGTCCAAAATCCGGAGTTCCGGAATCCGGAATGTTCCAGAATCCGGACTCCGGACGATTGGTGGCAGGGTCGTCCGGAATCCGTAAAATGTTCCGGAATCCAGAACTCCGGATTTTGGACACTCAACCTGTACTTCAAAAAGCCATCAACTTTTGTTGTCTTTTTTTGAAAAATCCTATGAAAAATGCGAGTGATGCAATAAAACTTTAGTGTTGCGTTTTATCCTCCTTAATCTGCACAGCTCCACTAAGTGTTTCCGCCAGGCTGCGGCCACGGCACCACGCCACCCTGGTGGCCTAGTGTGGGCCATCGGATGCTCTGCAGAGCTCACAGCGTCCCTCCCCTTTAACAGAGGGGGAGGGACGGAGAAACGCGTCAGCACTACGCGGAGCGGCCCAGGCATTTCCGGACTCGGAACGTGTTTCTGATGTCCGAAGTCCGGAAACGCCCGAGCCCAGGTTGCGATATTTCCAGACTTCGGACATCAGAAACACGTTCCGAAGTCCGGAAAAACACGAAAACCGGCTCGCCCTCGGTCCCGAGGTTGCCAGATTCAGGATGCTCAACCTGTAACAGACTTCAGGAGGACGTGGGTGTACGTACACACATCTTTGAAGGTGGCAGGACAAGTTGAGAAGGCCATTAAAAAGGCATACGGGATCCTTGGTTTTATAAATAAAGGCATAAAGTACAAAAGCAAGGAAGTCATGCTAAACGTTCATGAAACACTGGCACTGCCCCAGCTGCAGTAGTGTGTCCAATTCTGGGCACCGCACTTTAGGAAGGATGTCAAAGCCTTAGAGAGGGTGCAGAGGAGATTTATTACCAAGGATGAAAGACTTCAGTTACGTGGATAGACTGGAGAAGCTGGGGTTTTTTTCCTTAGTGGTCATGATGCGGAGATTGTATCTCTGCATTTTCTCTGTGTTTATATTCTGTGAATTTTTGTAGATTCACTCATAGTAACTTTACCTGAAGAAGGGGCGATCGATAGCTCCGAAAGCTTGTAATTTTAAATAAATCTGTTGTGCGACTTCTCATTTTTTTCCTTAGAGCAGAGAAGATTCAGGGCAGATTAAATAGAGGTGTTCAAAATCATGAAGGATCTTGATAGAGTAGATAAGGAAAAACTGTTTCCAGTGGCAGGAGGGTCAGTAAACAGAGGACACAATTTAAGGTGATTGGCAAAAGAACCAGAGGGGAAGATGAGAAATTTTTTTACACAGCGAGTTGTTGTGATCTGGAATGCGCTGCCTGAAAGGGCGGTGGAACCAGATTCAATAGGAACTTTCAGAACAGAATTGAATAAATACTTGAAGGGGAGAAATTTTGCTGGGCTATGGGGAAAGAGCAGAGGGGAGTGGGACTAATTGGAGAGCTCTTTCAAAGAGCCGGCACAAGCATGATGGGCCGAATGGCCTCCTTCTGTGCTGTAAGATTCTGTGAGTCTATGATGAAAGTGTGTGCGGGAAATCACCAGCACGAAACTTCAGTTACTGCTTTCGGCTTTTCTAATTTCCCAAACTTTGAACACTATTTCAGGATAAAGTGGCTCTTAAATACCTTGATGCAGCAAAGAAGCTGGTAACTTGATAACCAAAACTGGCATAGTAGGCATGCTCCATTATAGCCATCAGCTGGATACAGTTATAACCTGCAAAGGAGAAGAAAAACAACATAATGCTCTGTATTGCAAGATTAAGTTATTTTACAACAACTTTCATTTATATAGCACCTATATAAATGAGTCGTCCTCAGACCATTGCTTGTTGTTGGACGCCCCTTCTCATCCTATTGAGCTGTCCATCCAAAATGGTGCCTCTCTGCTCTCCACCACAGCCGAAGAATTGGATGGCTGAATCACAGAATCAATCATAGAATAATTAAGCACGAAAGGAGGCCATTCGGCCCATCGTGTGTACCATCTACAAGATGCACTGCAGCAACTCGCCAAGGCTTCTTCAACAGCACCTCCCACACCTGCGACCTCTACCACCTAGAAGGACAAGGGCAGCAGGCACATGGGAACACCATCACCTCCAAGTTCCCCTCCAAGTCACACATCTTCCTGACTTAGAAATATATCGGCCGATTCTTCATCGTTGCTGGGTCAAAATCCTGGAACTCCCTCCCTAACAGCACTGTGGGAGTACCTTCACCACACGGACTGCAGCGGTTCAAGACGGCGGCTCACCACCACCTTCTCAAGGGCAATTAGAGATGGGCAATAAATGCTGGCCTTGCCAGCGACGCCCACATCCCAGGAATTAATTTTTAAAAATCCTGCCTGCACCGGCTCTTGGAAAGAACTGTCTAATTAGTCCCACTCCCCTGGCTCTTTCCCCTCCGGCACCAAGCTCATGGTCTACAGAGCAGCAGTGATACCCGCCCTCCTGTATGCTTCAGAGACATGGACCATGTACAGCAGGCACCTCAAAGCACTGGAGAGGTACCACCAACGCGGCCTCCGCAAGATCCTGCAAATCCATTGGAAGGCTAGGCGCACCAAAGTCAGTGTTCTTGGTCAGGCCAACATCCCCAGCATCGAAGCTTTGACCACGCTTGATCAGCTCCGATGGACGGGTCACATTGTCCGCATGCCCGATACGAGACTCCCAAAACAAGCGCTCTACTCTGAGCTCCGACACAGCAAGAGAGCCCCAGGTGAGCAGAGGAAACGCTTCAAGGACACCCTCAAAGCCTCCCTGAAAAAGTGCAACATCCCCACTGACACCTGGGAATCCCTGGCCCAAGACCGCACAAAGTGGAGGAGAAGCATCGGGAAGGCGCCGAACACCGAGTCTGTTCGCCGGGAGCAAGCGGAAGCCAAGCGCAAACAGCGCAAGGAGCGCACATCAACCCAAGCACCCCACCCACCCGCCCCTTCAACCACCGTCTGCCCCACCTGTGACAGAGACTGTAGGTCCCGCATTGGACTCATCAGTCACCTGAGAACTCATTTTTAGTGTGGAAGCAAGTCATCCTCGGTTCCGAGGGACTGCCTAAGAGAAGAGAGCTCTTTCCCCATAGCCCTGGAAATTTTTCCCCATCAAGTATTCTTTCAATTCCCTTAGGTGACTCTTCCCAGCAACACCAGTTTCACAATTGCCTCCTGAAGATGTGAATCTTACTTTGGGGTATCTTAAGGAGCCAAAAGCAGCATCACATTTCAAACACCCTGATCCCCAAAACCTTTAGTGTCTTGATCCTTGCATTGGAGAGAAGAGAATTCCACGGCAAGAACTTTTCAACCTTGTTTATGTTGTCTATTTTTATTCATTAGTATTTCCAGATAATGCTCCAATCTGTAAAAACTTTCGGCACTACTCTAATTAATTTGTTTTTTTACTTCCTTTGAGCAATTGCCAGAGTTCCCCAGGGATCCTTCAACAGAGAACAGGGGGAAAAAAATGTCAAAAAAAACTGTTCATTCAACAGTGCAGCAGGCTAAAGGTGTTCCATCAACACCGAGGAAGGAGAAACTCTCCTTTCAATAGAGAGTGTACACAGAAACAAAAGATTCAATTTCACTTTTATGATTCAAAACAACATAATATGGATCAATAATTGGTGGATGCAAATTGTTTCAAAGATAATCATTTCCTCTTGGGGTTCAAAGGAAAAATAAAGCTCTCGAGCCTGGTTCTTGCGGTTAATGGTTCCCTGAGCGTTACAAGATGATATTTCTGCAATCACCATGATCAGTAATTCTCCATTATATTCCTTGCAATAATTATTCCATAATTGCATTTTAATCTCATTTCAGCTCTACCCCCTAGTAAACATTTTAATTTATCGAGACCAGAATACATAAGTTATATGGGAACGGTCTGTGCAATATCCATAATCCACTCAAGCTTCATTCATGTGAACTGGGTAAAATTAAGGAGTTTTGGGTTGGCAGAATGGAGGTGGAGGGCGGTGGGGGGGTGATAATGATGTGCCCCAGGGATCTGTACAGGGACTCCTTGGCCGGGATCTTACCTGAGGAGGCGCGTTGGGGGCGGGACTGCTAGTTTCCGGGTTCTAGTCCTGCCCCCAGCAACGTCCGACGACCTGACGCTATTTTCCCGATTGGCCTTGTTAAGCCCGACCTGCGGGCTTGCTAGCCAATTAAGGGAAAGCCGGTGTCAGATGACGTCAGTGCATGACGCTTCATCTGCCGGTTTTGTTACAGTGACAGGCCCCATAATTTTTTGACAGTGTTTGACAGCATTGAGGTGCTGTCAAACACTGACACAATCACTGTCCAAAGGTGAGCCCTTGCACCCATGCTCACCAATGACTCTCTCCTCAGGAGAAAACAGATGGCAGCTGCATGTGAGATTGCAGAAGCCATCTGACAATTCTGCCGATCAGATGAGGCTCCACAGAAACATCAAATCTTGTCACCTGCAGATACATAAAAATATTTCTCACTACATTCTCTCACCTGTCATACTTACCTGTGTACCATTACACCCATCACACTACCTCTGCAGCTGTCATTTGCACACCTGCACTGCAGCAGACCCATAGCTCGCCTCGCTGACCCTGGTGGGGTTTCCCGACGTCGGGAAGGCCGCATCAGCAGGCGGAAAATGGGGAAAAGCCTCTTAACTGCCTGTTAACTACCTGTTAACAGGCAGTTAATTGGCTCTAATCCCCTTCCCACCACTAGGAGACGGGTCCCTGCGCGAGTCGGGGACCCGTCTCCCTGGAAGATGGTTCGGAAGCGGGTTGGGACCCGCTCCCAATTTTTCCCATTTTCCAAGCAGTCCTGCCTCCAAACCCGCCTCCTCAGGGCTGGTAAAATCCAGCCCAATTTGTTTTTCAATCATATAAAGGACAGGGAATTGTGGGGGGGAGGAAATCATCAAGCCCCAAACCCGCACCCACAAATCATCGAAATCGCCCAACGTGGCTTTGGAGGACCGCCTCCATTTTGCTCCCAGGAACCTCGGCAAGGCCGTGCGGCCTTTGGACTGGGTAAGTCAGTATTCCCCAGCTCGGTCCCCTCCCTGCCAAGTCAACCAAATCTCAGGGGTTCCCCCGGCACCTGTCGGCCAAACCTAACTCTGCCACTGCTTTTAGGGTATCATTATTTTTAATCCCAAAATGAACTTCTTACTCCTCTACCACCAACCTGCCCACTCCACTAATCTGTCAATGTCCCCTTCAATTCATCTTTCAAGTTTGCCACGCCCACTAATTTGGTTATCAGCAAACGTCAACATCGTTCTTCTTGCGCCACTGCCTAAAAGTGGAAAAAGATTCTTATCTGAGTGGAGGAACAGTGAGATCCAGGGTTTAGAGATATATCGATCTTTAAAACGGTAGGCGTGGAGGTAAAGGAAAGCCATAGAGAAGGGAAATGGGATTCTGGATTTTATATATGGTGCCATTGCATCTAAAAGCAAGGAAGTGATGCTGGATTTAGACAAGACATTGATTTGCTAATTAAGTATTTCTGAGCAGCCCCTTTATATTGCAGCCAAGCAAAGAATGCTACCAGGAATGAGAGGCTATAGCTACAAAGACTTCTTCGTAAAGGCTACTCTCACTGTAACAGCAACAGTTATGGGACTGCGAATGGAGGTCTGCAAAATTATCAAAAGTTTAAAGAGGATAATCAGAAAGAGACTGTTTCCACTGATTGTTGAGTCAGCAACGAGGGAGGAAAGACTGAAGATTATCACTAGAAGGACAGAGTGGGAAATCATAGAATGATACAGCACAGAAGGAGGCTATTCAGCCCATCGTGCCTGTGCCGGCTCTTTGAAAGAGCTCTCCAATTAGTCCCACTCCCTTGCTCTTTCCCCATAGCACTGCAATTTTTCTCCTCTTAAAGTATTTATCCAATTCCCTTTTGAAAGTTATTATTGAATCTGCTTCCACCACCCTTTCAGGCAGCGCGTTCCAGATCACAACAACTCACTGTGTAAAAAAATTTCTCCTCATCTCCCCTCTGGTTCTTTTGCCAATTATCAAGTCTGTGTCCTCTGGTTACCGACCATCCTGCCATTGGAAACAGTTTCTCCTTATTTACTCAATCAAAACCCCTCATTAATTTTGAACACCTCTATCAAATCTCCTCTTAACCTTCTCTGCTCTAAAGAGAACAACCCAAGCTTCTCCAGTCTCTCCGCATAACTGAAGTCCCTCATCCCTGGCACCATTCTGGTAATTAAGAGATTCCCCATCTCCCCCCACCATGAGTTGGGTTATTAGGACTGAGAACACTTTGCTACAATAGCTATTGAAACAAGAAACATATAATTTAAAATGGAATTGAAAGAAGAATTTCAGAAGAAATAATATAAAAGAATACAGGGGAAGGCCAGGAAATTGTGTGGGCGTGGGGCGCTCTGGTTGAAATGGTAGCACTGGGATAGGCAAAATGGCCTCCTGCTGTGCTATAATTCGTATGATTCTATGAACCGCAGCATAGCATAGCGCCGCCTTCTCACTCTCACCCAAACTGTCCACAGTTGAGTACTTTTAGAAAATTGGTCAAGGTACTTTGTATTCCTAGTTGACTGTCCTAGGGGTGGGGGTGACGTAGATTATTTCCTGATTGTCCATCTATTATCCGGGAAATAAAAGAAACGCCCACTGGTACAAGACAAAGGTTTAGCAACCTGTCAAGTGTCAGGGGAGCATCGAGTCAATGCTCCTTTCTCTATCCCACACCACCCGAAAAAAAATGTTCTGGTTTGCCGTACTGCTGTGAACCTATCCATTTCCAAGGCTTTGTACATCAGCCTGCAGTGTTTCATGAATTTACAGCATTTTAATAAAAAAAAATCTATCTACACGTTATTAAACCCATTAACTGCTTCTATATGACAGGAGTCAGCTCATCCGACTCCACTTTCATCTCTCCTCTCCCAACCCGCATCCTTCTGCTCAGTTCTACAAAGGGGCTTTTTTATCTCCCGGTGTGCAGTTCTGACACCTGAAATATTATTAATGATTTTCCCACTTTTCAGCTGTTGACAGAGTGAAGTTCCAACATTTCGATATGTACACAGAAAAAAAGAACTTGCATTTATACAGCACCTTTCATGACCACAGGACGTCCCAAAGCGCTTCACAGCCAATTAAGTACTTTTAAAGTGTAGTCACTGTTGTAATGTAGGGAAACACGGCAGCCAATTTGCGCCCAGCTAGCTACCATAAACAGCAACTTGATAATGACCAGATAATCTATTGTTTAGTTATGTTAGTTGAGGGAAATATTGGCCAGAATACTGGGGAGAACTCTCCTGCTCATCTTCAAAATAATGCCATGGGATCTTTTACTTCCAAGTGAGGGGGCAGACGGGGCAGCTGAAAGACAGCACTTCCTGACAGTGCAGCACTCCCTCTCTGGAGTAGGACATGAACCCACAAGCTTCTGACTCAGATGTGAGAGAGTGCGACCGACTGAGCCACAGCTGACACAAAGCCAGAAAAGAATCTGCAATGTCCATCTGCCCATTTGTTTTACCAATAAAACACTAGTTAGGCCACAGCTAGAGTACTGCGTACAGTTCTGGTCACCACATTACAGGAAGGATGTGATTGCACTGGAGAGAGTGCAGAGGAGATTTACGAGGATGTTGCCAGGACTGGCTAAACTTTAGCTAGGAGGAAAGATTGGATAGGCTGGAGTTGTTTTCTTTGGAACAGAGGGGACTGAGGGGAGAAATGTTTTCACCCAGAGGGTGGTGGGGGTCTGGAACTCACTGCCTGAAAGGGTGGTAGAGGCAGAAACCCTCATCACTTTTAAAAAGTACTTGGATATGCACTTGAAGTGCCGTAACCTGCAGGGCTACAGACCAAGAGCTGGAAAGTGGGATTAGGGTGGAGAGCTCTTTGTCGGCATGGCCTCCTTCTGTGCCGTAAATTTCTATGATTCTATGATTTGTTATTTCAATATGTCTATCTTGATAGGAACAGCACTTCATACTTACTGTTTAATGTCAAAAACTGCATAACTTTCCTGCAGGCAATTATATAGTATGGGGTACAATTTTGATGTCAATCAACATTGTATAATCCAACCTTGTTTGGATTAAACCAAAAAAGTTATTTTAAGCCACACTGGGGAGCGAGGGAGGGTTAAAACAGCTAACAAAATTGAGTTTACTAAACCCTGTGCTGCAATCATTTTATCCCCACACAACAAAACCCCCAGGCTGCAGTTATCGAAGAGTGCACACAGGGAGGTGATGGGACAACTCATCTGCTCTTTCACTAGAGATAGCTACACGTGTGTAACTGTCCGTCTCCGCCCCGCCTCAGCCCATCCGCTGCTGAAACCCTCATCCATGCCTTTGTTACCTTCAGACTCGACTATTCCAACGCTCTCCTGGCCGGTCTCCCACCTTGCACCCTGCGCAAACTAGAGCGCATCTAAAACTCTGCTGCCCGTGTCCTAACTCGCACCAACTCCCGTTCACCCGGTCACCCCCTGTGCTCGCTGACCTCCATTAGCTTCCGGTCCGGCAAAGCTACGAATTTAATATTCTCATCTTTGTACTGCAATCCCTCCATGGCCTTGCCCCTTGATATCTCTGTAACCTCCTCCAACCCCACAACCTCTTGCAGCATCTCCGATTTCCTTCGCTCCACCATTGGTGGCCGTACCTTCAGCTGCCTAGGCCCTAAGCTCTGGAATTCCCTCCGTAACCTCTGCCTCTCTCTCTTCCCTAAAACATACCCGAGACCAAGCTCTCATGCGGCTCAGCATCAAATTGTGTCTGGTAACGCTCCTGTGAAGGGCCTTGGGACGATTTACTACGTTAAAGGTGCTATATAAATACAAGTTGTTGTTGTAAATAAAAAAATTACACTAATCACATAACAGAAGGCAAAAACACAACTTGCTTTCATATAGCGCCTTATCGCATCCTCAGGACATTCGAAAACACTTCACAGCCCATGAAATACTTTTGAAACACAGCTGCTGTTATGTAAGCAAACACAGCAGCCAATTTGCAAGCGGTTCCACAAACACAAATGAGATGAATTTGTTGTGCTCAAGTCTCTGGAGTTGGGACTTGAACCCACAACCTTCTGAGGCAGAAGCGAGAGTGCTACTCACTCAGCAACGGCTAGACCAGCGAGTTAAGCTGCAAGATAAAATGTCTGCTTCCGAGCAGCCAACATTCTACACGTGTCGAGCGGTGAAGCTGCTGCATGGCTGGGCTGGGCTGTTAGCAGGAGGAAGCCACAAAAAGCCATTTCTCTATTCACATGGGTTGAACAATTTCTTCAATTTAACTTGCACATGGGAGACGCCATTCAGACCCTTGTGGCATCCATAAAAATTATGCTGATGGGAAGAATTGCAAAAAAAAAATGCAATTCCGCTGCCTGGAGTGGATTTATAGATTAAATAAAAAGCAAGAGGAGAAAGTTAATTTTACATTTAATGGTCTACTTCATCTTCAAACTTCTGAATGGTTACAAATTTGGTTCCTGCCTCTCGAGGCTTTCAAGCACCCTCTTCCTTTTAAACTCGACCGCTTTCTACATTGAAGGATTTCTCCAAGGGAACTGTCCAGGCACTCTATAATACTGAACTGTTTGTGTCATGGCTCTGCGCACACACTTGCAGTTACTCCGATGGTCAACTAAATGCCTAGGATTTCAACTTTCATCATCCGCAAATAAATAAATCTGCCAAACTTAAAACTAAGTCGAGGAACAAGACCGCGTCTCGAGGGAGAGTCTGCTCACCATAAGGAAATAAAAGCAGCTCTGAACAGGTTGAATACTAAAGGACGGTGGGTGACACCACATTTTAGCCTGCATGTATTAGAGCACAGCACTATAAATGTGCTCTCAGGATACATTACACTTCAGAGCTCCCCACCACACAACATACGCCACATTTTAATATTTATTCATCCCTCGCTGGTTCATCTTAAAAGGTGAGATCTTAGAATCATACAGCACAGGAGGCCGCCATTCGGCCCATCGTGCCTGTGCCAGCTCTTTGAAAGAGCTCTCCAATCAGTCCCACTCACTGTGCTTTTTCCCCATAGCCCACCATTTTTGTTGCACTTCAAGTATTTCTCTAATTCCCTTTTGAAAGTTACTATTGAATCTGCTTCCACCGCCCTTTCAGGCAGCGCATTCCAGATCACAACAACTCGCTGCGTAAAAAAATTTCTCCTCATCTCCCCTCTGGTTGTTGTGCCATATATCTTCAATCTGTGCCCTCTGGTTACCGACCCTCCTGCCACTGGAAACAGTTTCTCCCTATTTACTCCATTAAAACCCCTCATGATTTTGAACACCTCTATCAAATCTCCCCTTAACGTTCTCTTCTCAACAACCCCAGCTTCCCCAGTCTCTCCACATAACTGGGGCTACAGGAGATTAAAGTGATGTTTAATCTCTTGCCCCCGCACTAAGCACTCAAGCCTGGATCTTGAGTAAGTCTAATTCGAGTCATCACTCTGAGCTCTGCCATGTTTCGTATCGTTACTGTAACTACTAAATTCATCATTATACTGAGAAGTGTAGAGGAACAGAGGGACCCTGGAGTGCATGTCCATAGATCCCTGAAGGTAGCAGGACAGGTAGATAAGGTGGTTAAGAAGGCATACGGGATACTTTTCTTTATTAGTGAGACATAGAATATAAGAGCAGGTAGGTTATGCTGGAACTGTATAAAACACTAGTTAGGCCGCAGCTAGAATACTTAGTACAGTTCTGGTCACATCATTATAGGAAAGATGTGATTGCACTGGAGAGGGGGTGCAGAGGAGATTGATGAGGATGTTGCCTGGGCTGGGGAATTTTAGCTTGTGAGGAAAGATTGGATAGGCTGGGGTTGTTTTCTTTGGAACAGAGGAGGCTGAGGGGAGACCTAATTGAGGTGTATAAAATTATGAGGGGCCTAGATAGAGTGGATAGGAAGGACCTATTTCCCTTAGCAGAGAGGTCAATAACCAGGGAGCATAGATTTAAAGTAATTGGTCAGAGGTTTAGAGGGGAGTTGAGGAGAGATTTTTTCACCCAGAGGGGGGTGGGGGGTCTGGAACTCACTGCCTGAAAGGGTGGTAGAGGCAGAGACTCCCATTGCATTTACGATGTACTTGGATATGCACTTGAAGTGCAGTAACCTACAGGGCTATGGACCAAGTGCTGGAAAGTGGGATTAGGCTGGACAGCTCTTTTTTGGCCGGCACAGACACGATGGGCTGAATGGCCTCCTTCTGTGCCGTAAATTTCTATGATTCTATGGTCATTGTTGCTGTGAATGTTTCAGCCTGCCGCTTTAAGATGATTGTGTTTTCCATTCCGCATCCAGCAGCAGGGTTTAGACCTCCACCTGAACACTGAGCCAGTTCCAAGAAAAAAAAGAACTGAAGTAGGCTGTGGTCCAATTAGTTGTCATGTAGATGGTTTGTCAATACTCGCAGCAGTGTAAAAGGGCACAAAGCCACAAGAAATGTTTGCCTATTAGTTCCAAACTACAAAAACAGAAATCAATGTGACTTTTTTTTTTAAAGGTGAAATATAAATTATGTTCAGACACGTCTTCTTACCGCTTAACACAGATTGTGTTTACACACGGCATACTTGGCTGTTACAAAGACCTGAACATTTGACGATAACAGACTATGAGGCAGTCAGGGTAAGCCAGCTACTCTGCATACCTTAGCTCAGTCGGTTGGATTTTTGAGAGTATCTCACCGATTGCACGCCCCAAAACGTCTTGTATTCTTTCCTTGCAAGAATCTTTAGTGTCAGCCATGGCTCAGTTAGTAGCTCTCTCGCCTCTGAGTCATAGGTTGTGGGTTCAAGTCCCACTCCAGAGACTCGAGCCCATAATGCAGCTGACACCACCTAGAAGGACAAGGGCAGCAGGCGCATGGGAACACCACCACCTCCAAGGTCCCCTCCCAAGTCACACACCATCCTGACTTGGAAATATATCGCTGATCCTTCATCGTTGCTGGGTCAAAATCGTGGAACTCCCTCCCTAACAGCGCTGTGGGAGCACCTTCACCACACGGACTGCAGCGGTTCAAGAAGGCGGCTCACCACCACCTTCTAAAGGGCAATTAGGGATGGGCAATAAATGCTGGCCTTGCCAGCGACACCCACATCCCATAAAAATGAATTAAAAAACCACTCCAGTGCAGTACTGGGAGAGTGTTGTACTGTCGGAGGTGCCGTCTTTTGGAACTGAGGCCCCCGTCGGCCCTCTCAGGTGGACGTGAAAGATCCCACGGCACTATTTTGAAGAAGAGCAGGGGAGTCTTGGCCAATATTTATCTCTCAACTAGCATGACTAGAAACAGATTATCTGCTCATTATCACATGGCTGTTTGTGGGAGCTTGCTGTGCGTAAATTGGCTGCCGTGTTTCCTACATTACAACAGTGACTTCACTTCAAAAGTAAGACGCTTTGGGACGTCTTTAGGTTGTGAAAGGCACGACAAAAACGCAATCATTCCCTTGCTCCTACTGCACACAGGCACCCTAGGAACGGGAATAAGATCACCCAGAATTGGGCACAAATTGGCATTAAACTCACACTCAGAAAAGCCTCTACAGGATAATTGTCATATTGATGTACGATTGTGTTGACTTTGAGGCACGTTGCCGGGCTAGTGGTGAAGGGAGTGTAACCTTACATCCAATCCACCGATCCCACCGCCAGACAGCACCAACTGATGTCGATGTGACCTCACATTGATAACATGAGGGCGAGAGTGCCACCAGGATCAGGAACAACACTGTGTTCAGCATCAATACCATGCAGAAAGGTTTTCAAGCTAATTCTTCACCAAGGACTCAATTTATCTGAAAATATTACAGATGCAAGAATCAAGGCATCTACTTCATACTTCCAAGCCTCTCAAATGAACTTAACTTTTATGTAGCCATACTACAGCAAAACGGAAATGACGGAAGGACTAAGTGAAAACTATTTACATTTGGATATGTACACAAAAGGAAAAATTGGCATGGCTATGGGGAAAGAGCAGGGGAGTGGGACTAATTAGACAGCTCTACCAAAGAGCTGGCACAATAACAACTTGTATTTATACAGCGCCATTAACGTAGTAAAACATCCCAAGGCTCTTCACAGGAGCGTTATCAAATACAATTTTGACACTGAGCCACATTAGGAGATATTGGGGTAGGTGAAGAGGTAGGTTTTAAGGAGCGGTTTAAAAAGGGAGAGAGAGGCGGAAAGGTTTAGGGAGGGAACTACAGAGCTTCAGGCCTCGGCACGATGGGCCAAATGGTCTTATATTCATTCATGGGATGTGGTCTTCGCTGGCAAGGCCAGCCTTTATTGCCCATCCCTAATTGCCCTTGAGAAGGTGGTGGTGAGCCGCCTTCTTGAACCGCTGCAGTCCGTGTGGTGAAGGTACTCCCACAGTGCTGTTGGGGAGGGAGTTCCAGGATTTTGACCCAGCGACGATGAAGGATCGGCCGATATATTTCCAAGTCAGGATGGTGTGTGACTGGGAGGGGAACTTGGAGGTGGTGGTGTTCCCATGCGCCTGCTGCCCTTGTTATTCTAAGTGAAAGAGGTCGCGGGTTTGGGAGGTGCTGCCGAAGAAGCCTTGGTGAGTTGCTGCAGTGCATCTTGTAGATGGTACACACTGCAGACACGGTATGCTGGTGGTGGAGGGAGTGAATGTTTAAGGTGGTGGATGGGGTGCCAATCAAGCGGGCTGTTTTGTCCTGGATGGTCTCGAGCTTCTTGAGTGTTGTTGGAGCTGCACTCATCCAGGCAAGTGGAGAGTATTCCATCACACTCCTTACTTGTGCCTTGTAGATGGTAGAAAGGCTTTGGGGAGTTAGGAGGTGAGACACACACCGCAGAATACCCAGCCTCTGACCTGCTCTTGTTGCCACAGTATTTATGTGGCTGGTCCAGTTAAGTTTCTGGTCAGTGGTGACCCCAGGATGTTGATGGTGGGGGATTCAGCGATGGTAATGCCGTTGAATGTCAAGGGGCAGTGGTTAGACTCTCGCTCATTGGAGATAGTCATTGCCTGGCACTTGTGTGGTGTGAATGTTACTTGCCACTTATCAGCCCAAGCCTGAATGTTGTCCAGGTCTTGTTGCATGCGGGCTTGGACTGCTTCATTATCTGAGAAGTTGCGAATGGCACTGAACACTGTGCAGTCATCAGCGAACATCCCCATTTCTGACCTTATGTTGGAGGGAAGGTCATTGATGAAGCAGCTGAAGATGGTTCGGCCTAAGACACTGCCTTGGGGAACTCTTGCAGCGATGTCCTGGGGTTGTGATAACTGACCTCCAACCATCTTCCTTTGTGCTAAGTATGTCTCCTTCTGTGCTGTACAATTCTATGATTCTATACAGTAAAACTGAAATGACCATAGGATGAAGTACAAACTATTTACATTTACTCTGCCTTGTTATTAAGCACATCACAAGTTTTTGAAAGAAAAAAGGGTGTGTTTCATTTTTGGATGAGCTTTGAGCTAAACTCCCTGTTTGAATTCCTGCAGTCAGGTTCACGCCTCTCTCACAGCTCCAAACAAACCTGGCCAGTCATCAACGGCATTCTCTGTGACTGTGGTGCAGTATCCCTCCCCATCCTTCTGAACCTCTCTACAGCTCTTTGACACACCATTCTCGTCCAACATCTCTCGAGTTGTCCAGTTCAGCGGGTCTGCTCTCAGTTGACAGACAGAGCATCTCCAGCCATGGCTTCTCTTCCCACTCTCAGAGTGTTACTTCCAAAGTCCAAGATTTATCCTTGGTCTCCTGTTCCTCATTTAAAACATTGCCCCAGCACCAGTGCCCCACCACTTCTCTCGAGCCCTCCACTGCCTCTGTGTTGTCAGACTGCTTGTCCGACATCCAGTCCTGGATGAGCCACGATTTTCTCCAGTTTAATACTGGGATGACCAAAGCTGTCGTCTTTGGCCCCTGCCACAAACTCCATTCCCTCGCCATTGATTCCATTCCCCTCCTTGGTCACTGCCTCAGGCTGAACCAGATTGTTCACAAATCGCCGTCCTACTCGATCCCAAGCTGAATGTCCAACCCGTATCATCTCCATCATAAAAATCGCCTACTTCCATCATGAGAGTGTAAAGCTCCCTCTACACTGTCCCATCAAACACTCCCAGGGCAGATACAGCACGAGTTAGATACAGAGTAATGCTCCCTCTACACTGTCCCATCAAACACTCCCAGGGCAGATACAGCACGGGTTAGATACACAGTAAAGCTCCCTCTACACTGTCCCATCAAACACTCCCAGGGCAGGTACAGCACGGGTTAGATACAGAGTAATGCTCCCTCTACACTGTCCCATCAAACACTCCCAGGGCAGATACAGCACGGGTTAGATACACAGTAAAGCTCCCTCTACACTGTCCCATCAAACACTCCCAGGGCAGGTACAGCACGGGTTAGATACAGAGTAAAGCGCCCTCTACACTGTCCCATCAAACACTCCCAGGGCAGGTACAGCACGGGTTAGATACAGAGTAAAGCTCCCTCTACACTGTCCCATCAAACACTCCCAGGGCAGATACAGCACGGGTTAGATACACAGTAAAGCTCCCTCTACACTGTCCCATCAAACACTCCCAGGGCAGGTACAGCACGGGTTAGATACAGAGTAAAGCTCCCTCTACACTGTCCCATCAAACACTCCCAGGGCAGGTACAGCACGGGTTAGATACAGAGTAAAGCTCCCTCTACACTGTCCCATCAAACACTCCCAGGGCAGGTACAGCACGGGTTAGATACAGAGTAAAGCTCCCTCTACACTGTCCCATCAAACACTCCCAGGGCAGGTACAGCACAGGGTTAGATACAGAGTAAAGCTCCCTCTACACTGTCCCATCAAACACTCCCAGGGCTGGTACAGCACGGGTTAGATACAGAGTAAAGCTCCCTCTACACTGTCACATCAAACACTCACTCAGTACTGACCCTCCAACAGTGCAGCGCTCCCCTCAGTACTGCACTGGAGTGTCAGCCTGGATTTTTGTGTTCAAGTTCCTGGAGTGGGACGAGAACCCACAACCTTCTGAGTCCTACCAACTGAGCCACAGTTAGTACGATAAATCTCATTTTACCCTGGACACCCATTTTGTAAAGCAGTCTCTCTCGCGCACTATGTCATGAAAATCCTTTCAGAAGTTGGGATGCACAAATCATAAGATTTAATTGATCAATTTGGCCCATCAAGGGGATTAGTCAGGCAAGATCAATACCATTCTAAAGCCATGTGGGCTGATATTTATCAAGTTCTTTTCATACAGTCACCTTCCACTTTGTATTGATTCTACTAGTTTTCTGTTACTGAGGTCAGGCTAATGGCTCTGGAGCTGTCAGGCATGGCACTGTTTTCTTTCTTGAATGTGGGAACATTTGCCTTTTTCTAGTCTGCCAAAAAGCCCCTTGTTCACTGACTCCCTCAAAAGAAGCTTCAAAAATCGCCTCCCTTGTCTCTCTAAGATTTGGTGAACTTACCCCAGCAGATTTATTGTTTTTCAGACCCGACAGCCTGTCCAGAATCCACTGTTTCAGTCAGGTCAAGATCACAGAGGACGTTTATGTGCTGTTCAATGGTCGTGCCATCATGTTTGATTCTATTTGGGTCCCTTAGGGGTTTTAACTAACTGCCCTCTTGCCGTTGTAGTATTGGAAGAATGTTTGGGTGTTGTATTTCACACCTGCTGCTGTGTCCATTCCTGCTCTCTGATATTCTGTATAATCTTGTCTCCAGCACAGTCATCATTTTCTCCCTACAAGCCTTGTAAATCTTTTTCTCCTAATTACCTATCTGATTTTCCCATTGATCCATATCAGTGCATTTTTACTTACTTTGCAATAAGAACAGAGAATGCTGGAAACACTCACAGCAGGTCAGGCAGCATCTGTGGAGAGAGAAGCAGAGTTTATGTTTCAGGTCAATGACCTTTCGTCAGAACTGAAACGTTAACTCTGTTTCTCTCTCCATGGATGCTGCCTGACCTGCTGAGTATTTCCAACATTTTCTGTTTTTATTTCAGATTTCCAGCATCCACAGTGTTTTGCTTTCATTTCCTTTGCCTCTGTTGCATTTTGATATGTATCTGTCCTGAAGGACCCACAGGAACTTTCTGAAGGATAAAAAGAAACAAGACTTGCATTTATATAGCGCCTTTCAGGACCACCAGATGACCCAAGGAAGTATTTTTGAAGTGTAGTCACTGTTGTAATTTGGCAGCCAATTTGCACACAGCAAGCTCCCACAAACAGCATTGCGATAATGACCAGATAATCTGTTTTAGTGATGTTGCTTGAGGGATAAATATTGGCCAGGACACCGGAGAGAACTCTTCTTCAAAATAAACAACAACTTGTATTTATATAGCACCTTTAAAGGACTAAAACTTCCCAAGGCGCTTCACAGGAGTATTGTAAGACAAAAAATTTGACACCGAGCCACACGAGGAGAAATTTTCCACGGGAAGTTTAGCTTGGGAATTTTGCCCAAAAAAGCACATTCTAGCATAATATTGGGTTTTTTTTGTATTTCTTTCTTTTTTTTCCCCCACAGGTCCTCTCTTAAAATACTAACAGAGATGGAATCTTAATTATTAAGGAATTTCTTAATCAATATATGTTTATCTTCTTACTTGGCTTGTTTTAATAATTACAAGTTTTGTGTGTGACTGTGAACAAATGTGTCCTGATTGGGTGGATGAGTGATTAGCTCCGTCTATTGGTGATGTAGCGTCGTGCGTGCACAGGTCATGCTTCCATCACATGGAGCATCAGGAAAAATTTACTCACCAAGTTGCAATCGTGCTGATCGACCGCAGTTCGACACAGAGACGAATGCCCTTTATTTCTCTGCATAGAACAATGCCACGTTTACCATCGGATGTGTGGAAGCATTTCACCCCAGGCATTAAAGATGGAATTAATCGTATTAAAGATGGAAAGACTGTGTACATGCGCAAACACTGTACAAAGCCATATGTAAAGAATGCCACAAAGATGCAGCAGCATTTATCCAAATGCAACAACTTCACTCAAAGCTCACGGCAGTCAGCCCAGAGTTCCTCTGCTTCCATTCAAGAAGATGATGGTTCACATTCAGCATCAGGCTCCTTATCATCAGCAACTCCTGGCCCACTTGGAAGGTTCTTTGATACAATGGGAGGGGCGAGGCCAGGGAGGGATTTGAAAACAAGGATGAGAATTTTGAAATCGAGGCGTTGCTTAACCTGAAGCCAATGCAGGTCAGCGAGCTTTGGATGACCTCAAGTTTACGTAGGGTAGAATGTGGGAGGCCAGCCAGGAGTGCGTTGGAATAGTCAAGTCTAGAGGTAACAAAGGCATGGATGAGGGTTTCAGCAACGGATGAGATAAGGCAGGGGCGGACACAGGCGATGTTACGGAGGTGGAAATAGACAGTCTTAGTTATGCTGCGGATATGTGGTCGGAAGCTCATTTCAGGGTCAAATATGACACCAAAGTTGCAAACAGTGTAGTTCAGCCTCAAACAGATGTTAGGGAGAGGGATGGAGTCAATGACTAGGGAACGGAGTTTGTGGCGGGGACCGAAAACAATGGCTTCGGTTTTGCCAATATTTAATTGGAAAACATTTCTGCTCATCCAGAACTGGATGTCGGACAAACAGTCTGACAATTTAGAGACCGTGGAGGGGGTCGAGAGAAGTGGTAGCAAGGTAGATCTGGGTGTCATGGGATCTTATGCGTCCACCTGAGAGAGCAGACGAGGCCTCGGTTTAACGCCTCATCCGAAAGACGGCACTTCCGACAGTGCAGCACTCCCTCAGCACTGCCACTGGAGTGTCAGCCAAGATTTTTGTTCTCAAGTCTCCGGAGTGGGACTTGAACCCACAACCGTCTGACTCAGAGGCGAGAGTGCTACCCACTGAGCCACAGCTGACACGCTATGGCTATTTATCCTTGACATAATTATTCTCGCGTACTGCTCACTCCCAGTCTACAGTCTTTCAGCCACACCACTCGCCCAGGAGGTTTGCCTACCTGAAGTTGTTTAAGGCTATGCCCTCTTCTTTCATAATCTGTGACCACGTGAGACGTACTGGGCCAAAATTTGCTGCCAAAATAACGGCGAGTTTTACAAAGAATTACATAGAATATACAGCACAGAAACAGGCCATTCGGCCCAACTAGTCTGAGCTGGTGTTTATACTCCACACAAGTCTCCTCCCATTCCATCTACCTCATCTCAGCCTTTCAGCATATCTTTCTATTCCCCTTTCTCTCATGTACTCATCTAGATTCCTTTTGAAAGCATCTAAGCCATTTCGCCTCAACCACTTCCTGTGATAGTGAGTTCCACATTCTAACCACTTTGAGTAAAAAAAATTCTTATTTTCCTATTGGATTTATTAGTAACTATCTTTTATTTATGGCCCCTCGTTTTGGATTCTCCCACAAGTGGAAACATTCTCGCTCCATCTACCCTGTCCATTCATAATTTTAAAGACTTCTTATCAGATCTCCTCTAAGTCTTCTCTTTTCTAAAGAAAGTAGCCCCAACCTGTTCCATTTTTCCCCGAAAGCTGTAATCTCGCAGTTCTGGTACCATCCTTATAAATCGTTCTTGCACTTTCTCCAGTGCTTTTATGCTCTTTTTATAGTATGGAGACCAGATATATGCACAGTACTCTTAAATGCGGCCTGACTGGAGTCCCATACAAGTTCTAACATAATTTCACTATTTTTGAATTCTACACCCCATGAAAGTTTAATAAAGGGAGTGGGACTAATTGGAGAGCTCATTCTGAGAGCCGGCACAGGCATGATGGGCTGAATGGTCTCCTGCTGAGGTGCATGATTCTATGAAATACAAACACAAGTACTGATATATTATTGTAACAGAGTGAGAGTGGGACGATATGTGAGCCATAGGCTTTTAAGTGTTCTTTTTCCGCTTTCGGGGTACAGCTTCAAGATATTGTATAAAATGTCTGAATGACCAAAGCCTTAAGAAATCTTTAAAGGCAATTAAGGTCAATCAGGAATGACTCCCAGCCTGGAAGGATAAAAGGCAGGGAAATGGTTCAGCAGGGGAGAGGTTGAAGGAACTGAGAGTGAGACGGTGTAGGCTGGGAAGTCATTCCTGTTACTGCTATGTTCATCTCTGCACTTAAAGACACAATTGCAGTGGGTGAATCAACCTCACTTATTTTGAACATTCGACGTGTGTCTCATTGACCAATAGGTCTTACGCCTGCTTCAGCTAATTACATAAGGGATTTGGTGAAGATTGCTCAACTATGTCTCGACAAGCAGACTAAATAAATTATCAGTAGCGCCGATAGAGGCCTCTTGGCACAGCAAGTGTGGGAAATGGTGGAGTGCAGGGCGCTTCTCTGGGTGTATACAGCAGCGAAAGGGCCCCCCCCCTGTATTCTTCACTTCCCTGCCCCTGACCTGGTCTTGCTGCAGTGCAGACTGGCAATGTCTTGATTTTAAAATTCCCACCATTGTTTTCAAATCTCATCCATGGCCTCGCCCCCTCCCTATCTCTGTAACCCCCTCCAGCCCCACATCCCTCCGAGATCTCTGCGCTCCTCCAATTCTGGCCTCTTGTCCATCCCCAATTTTAATCGCTCCACCACTGGCAGCTGTGCCTTCAGCTGCCGAGTCCCTACGCTTTGGAATTCCCTCTCTAAACCTCTCCGCCTCTCTCCTCCTTTAAGACACTCCTTTAAACCTACCTCTTTGACCAAGCTTTTAGTCACCAGTCCTAAGCTTTTGGTCACCAGTTCGAACATCTCCTTATATGCCTCGGTGTCAAATTATGTTTCTTAACTCTCCTGTGAAGCGCCTTGGGAGGTTTTACTCCGTTAAAGGTGCTATATAAATGCAAGTTGAAGAGGAGTGGCCCCATGTTCTATTCCCCAGGAGACATCACTTGTACGTGACACGGATTTTCGGTGATTCCAAAATTAACTCACCTTCTCCGGGCAGGAACATCTTTCTGTATATCTCTCTGCAAAAGCACTTCAGCTAGTCCCACTCCCCCGCCCTTACCCTGTAGCCCTGCAAATTTTTTTCCTTCAGGTATTTATCCAATTCCCTTTTGAAAGCCACAATTGAATCTGCCTCCACCACCCTTTCAGGCAGTGCATTCCAGATCATAACCACTTTCTGCATAAAAAAATTTTCCTCATGTTGCCTTTGGTTCTTCTGCCAATCACCTTAAATCTGCGTCCTCTGGTTCTCGACCCTTCCACCAATGGGAACAGTTTCTCTCTACCTACTCTGTCCAGACCCTTCATGATTTTGAACACCTCTATCAAATCTCCTCTCAACCTTCTCTGCTCTAAGGAGAGCAACCCCAGCTTCTCCAGTCTATCCACGTAACTGAAGTCCCTCATCCCTGGAACCATTCTTGTAAATCTTTTCTGCACCCTCTCTAAGGCCTTCACATCCTTCCTAAAGTGCGGTGCCCAGAATTGGACATAATACTCCAGTTGAGGCCGAACCAGTGTTTTATACAGGTTCATCATAATTTCCACGCTTTTGTACTCTATACCTCTATTCATCTAGCCCAGGATCCCATAAGCTTTTTTAACTGCTTTCGCAACCTGCCCTGCCTCTTTCAACGATTTGTGCACACATACCTCCAGGTCTCTCTGTTCATGCACCCTCTTTAGGATTGTACCCTTTAGTTTATATTTCCTCTCCTCATTCTTCCTACCAAAATGTATCACTTCGCACTTTTCTGTGTTAAATTTCATCTGCTACGTGTCTGCCCATTCCACCAGCCTGTCTATGTCCTCTTGAAGTCTATCACTATCCTCCTCATTGTTCACTGTGCTTCCAAGTTTTGTGTCATCTGCAAATTTTGAAATTGAGCCCTGTACACCCAAGTCTAAGTCATTAATATATATCAAGAAAAGCAGTGGTCCTAGTACCGACCCCTGGGGAACACCACTGTATACCTTCCTCCAGTCCGAAAAACAACCATTCACCACTACTCTCTGTTTCCTGTCACTTAGCCAATTTCGTATCCATGCTGCCACTGTCCCTTTTATTCCATGGGCTTCAACTTTGCTGGTAAGCCTATTATGTGACACTTTATCAAACGCCTTTTGGAAGTCCATGTACACCACATCAACTGCATTGCCCTCATCAACCCTCTCTGGTACTTCATCAAAAAACTCAATCAAGTTAGTTTTGCCATGATTTGCACGATTTGCCTTTAACAAATCCGTGCTGGCTTTCCTTAATTAATCCACACTTGTCCAAGTGACTGTTAATTTTGTCCCGGATTATCGTTTCTAAAAGCTTCCCCACTACCGAGGTTAAACTGGCTGGCCTGTAGTTGCTGGGTTTATCCTTACACTCTTTTTTGAACAAGGGTGCAACATTTGCAATTCCCCAGTCCTCTGGCACCAGCCCCGTATCCAAGGAGGATTGGAAGATTATGGCCAGTCCCTCCGCAATTTCCACTTTTACTTCCCTTAGCATCCTAGGATGCATCTCATCCTGATGACTTACCTACTTTAAGTATGGCCAGCCTTTCTAGTACCTCCTCTATCAATTTTTATCCCATCCAGTATCTCAGCTACCTCCTCTTTCACTATGTCTATGGTAACATCTTCTTCCTTGGTAAAGACAGATGCAAAGTACTCATTTAGTACCTCAGCCATACCCTCTGCCTTCATTAGTAGGTCTCTATTTTGGGCCCTAATCGGAACCATCCCTCCTCTTACTACCCGTTTACTATATTTATGCCTATAGAAGACTTTTGGATTACCTTTTATGTGAGCTGCCATTCTATTCTCATACCCTCTCTTTACCCTTCTTATTTCCTTTTTCACTTCCCTTCAGAACTTTCAATATTCAGCCTGGTTCTTATTTGTATTCTTGACCTGACATCTGTGAAAAGCCTGCTTTTTCTGCTTCATCTTACTCTCTATCTTTTTCGTCATCCAGGAAGCTCTGGCTTTGGTTGCCCTACCTTTCCCCCTCGTGGGAATGTACCTCGGCTTTACCCGAACCATCTCCTCTTTAAAGCCAGCTTATTGTTTGATTAGTTTTGCCTGCCAATCTTTGATTCCAATTTACCCGGGCCAGTTCTCAACCCACTGAAATTGGCCTTCCTCCAATTCAGTATTTTTACTCTAGATTACTCCCTGTCCTTTTCCATAGCTAATCTAAACCTTATGATACTGTGATCACTGTTCCCTAAATGTTCCCCTACTGACGATTGTTCTACTTGACCTACCTCATTCCCCAGAACCAGATCCAGCAATGCCTCCTTCCTCAGTGGTCCGGAAACGTACTGATCAAGAAAGTTCTCCTGAACACACTTTGGAAATTCTTCCCCATCTCTGCCCTTTACACTAATACTATCTCAGTCTGTATTAGTATAGTTGAAGTCCCCCATTAACACTACTCTATAGTTCTTGCACCTCTCTGTAATTTCCCTGCAAATTTGCTCCTCTATATCCTTCCTACTAGTTGGTGGCCTATAGAATACACTTAGTAGTGTAATGGCACCTCTATTGTTTCTCAACTCGAACCAAATCGATTCTGTCCTTGACCCTTCCAGGACATCCTCTCTCTCCAGCACTGTAATATTCTCATTAATCAATACTGCCACCCCACCTCCTTTCTTTCCTTCCTTATCTTTCTTGAACACCTTATATCCAGGAATATTTAGTACCCAATCCTGCCCTTTTTTGAGCCAGGTCTCCGTTATCGCCACAACATCATATTCCCATGTGACTATTTGCGCCTGCAGCTCATCAACCTTTCTTACCACACCGTGCATTTACACACATGCACTGTAAACCTGTCTTTGACCTTCTTGTATTTTCTCTTAGACTGACTCCACCTAATACCGTACTATTTCTTACTCTAGTGCTATCTGTCTCTCCCAATCCTTTGTGCACCTTGTTTCTGCTTTCGAATGCTACATCCTAGTGCCCATCCCTTTGCCAAATTAGTTTAAACCCTCCCCAACAGCACTAGAAAACCATACCACGAGGACATTGGTCCCAGGTATGTTGAGGTGGCACCTGTCCGGCTTGTACAGGTCCCATCTCCCCAGAACCGGCCCCAATGGCCCAGGAATCTGAAGCCCTCCCTCCTGCACCATCTCTCCAGCCACACATTCATCTGCTCTATCCTTCTATTTCTATACTCACTAGCTCATGGCACCGGGAGTAATCCAGAGATTACTACCTTTGAAGTCCTGCTACTTAATCTCTTTTCTAGCTCCCTAAAATCTGCCTGCAGGACCTCATCCCTCTTTCTACCTATGTCGTTGATACCGATATGGACCACGACCTCTGGCTGTTTACCCAGCCTTTCAGTGAAATATTGAGGAGAATCCTTTGACTGCAATTAATTTCCTTTGGCATCAGCAGGATTTTCCCAGTTTTCTCTTGCTGGCAGCTTCACTTTTAGTGCGTCTCCATTGGGATTCTAAATAAGTCCATGAATTCCTGACTGCCGATTGTATGTGGTGCTTTGGAAGGAATAACTTAGATTACTTATCTCGTACCATAATTTATGTTTCTTGAAAGCTAGGCATAATCTGTACGTCCGATGTGAAGTTGGGCTCATGCTCACATTACCCTATTAGGTAGAGACCTGCATGTCGTTTACAAGCTGCTCCTTAGATTGTACCAAGTCGGTGCACAATTGTCCTCTGGGGAGGGGGGAGAAATTGCATTCTCAGTAAAATTTGGAATGGCATGAGTTAGTTGTTCATTTTTCTTCTTCAGAGTTTTCCCCCTTCTCCCAATTAGTTTGGTGACGCTACCTGACAGCAAGGTGCAGACTCTTCTATTTTAATGGGCGAGGGGAAGAGATGATCAGCTTGGCTTTTTCATTAGATTTTTTGAGCATTTTCTGCATATCAAGGTGAGGGATGTCAGTGCTGGGAAAATGGAACACTTCGCATTTCTGGAACCCAGTGTCAGCAACAGGCACACACAGCACGGATTAGATACAGAGTAAAGTTCCCTCTACACTGTCCCATCAAACACTCCCAGGGCAGGTACAGCACGGGTTAGATACAGAGTAAAGCTCCCTCTACACTGTCCCATCAAACACTCCCAGGGCAGGTACAGCACGGGTTAGATACAGAGTAAAGCTCCCTCTACACTGTCCCATCAAACACTCCCAGGGCAGGCACAGCACGGGTTAGATACAGAGTAAAGCTCCTTCTACACTGTCCCATCAAACAGCATCTTAAAGGAGAAGGGAGAGAGAGGTTTAGGGAGGGAATTCCAGAGCTTAGGGCCAAGATAGCTGAAGGCACGGCCACCAATGGCGGAGCAATGAAAATCGTGATGCGCAAGCGGCCAGAATTGGAGGAGCGCAGAGATCTTGGAGGGCTGTAGGGCTGGAACAGGTTACAGAGATACATTGGGGCGAGGCCATGAAGGGATTTGAAAACAAGACTACATCATCAAGGAATGGAAATCATTGCATTTAAACTAGAGATTAGAAAAACACCACAGCAGTTGCTTTTCTTTAGCATACAATCCCATTCCTGTTGAACCTTATGGTAATGTTGTTGTGGTCTGACAAATTAATGGAATAAAACTCTTTTTTATTCATTCAACCCATGGATTGTTGCTTGGGACCCTATGACCACACATACATCATCAGTATTCAGGGAGACCTGGGTGTCCTTGTACAAGAATCGCAAAATTAATATGCAGGTAGAGCAAGCAATTAGGAAAGCAAATGATATGTTGGCCTTTATTTCAAAGGGATTAGAGTATAAGAGTGAAGAAGTCTTGCTGCAATATAGGGCCTTGGTGAGACCACACCTGGAGTATTGTGTACTGTGTACAGTTTTAGTTTCCTTACCTAAGGGAGGATATACTTGCCTCAGAGGGAGTGCAACAAAGGTTCACCAGACTGATTCCTGGGATGGGAGGATTGTCCAATGAGGAGAGATTGAGTAGACTAGCCCTATATTCTCTGGAGTTTAGAAGAATGAGAGGTGATCGCATTGAAACATACAAAATTCTTAAGGGGCTTGAAGGTAGATGCAGGGAGGATGTTTCCCTTGGCTGGGGAGTCTAGAACCAGGGGTCACAGTCTCAGGATAAGGGGTCAGCCATTTAGGACTGAGATGAGGAGAAATTTCTTCACTCAGAGGGTGGTGAATCTTTGGAATTCTTTACCCCAGAGGGCTGTGGAGGCTCAGTCGTTGAGTATATTCAAGACAGAGATCGATAAATTTTTGGATATTAAGGGAATCAAGGGATGTGGCGATTGTGCGGGAAGGTGGAGTTGAGATAGAAGATCAGCCATGATCATATTGAATGGCGGAGCAGGCTTGAGGGGCCTTATTGTCTACTGCTCCTTATTGTTATGCTCTTATCAGTGAGTCCCCAGAGTTTTGGAAAGCCCGCTGCCTGGTAAAAATGCTGCACACTCCCGGGCTTGTTGGCTCTTTCCCACAGGGAAAGTGAAGAAAACGTGTTCCCTGGAAAATGAGGCTTCTCCACTTGTTTTATGGATCGATGGACTGAAGACTGACTGATATGGCAGACGTTACCAACAGTGGCTTGGAAAGATGTGGTCATGTTAAAAAAAACCTATAATGCTGTGGTCACCTTCATAGCCATGGGCAAGACTGTGCCTGTCCCTAACTCCGTACTATCATGAATGTCATGCAAACATGGAGTCGCGCCTCTTCAGACATCCCCAAGTAGATGGAATTCCATTTGAATTCATTTATTTTTTCCCCCCAGCTAGTTGCATACTTGATCCACTAATGGGGTTCCACTTCCACATGCACTACATACAGGCTGATTGAGAAGTTTTAACGTGTTGCGTCAGTCTTGGAAATGAATACCTGTGAAGCAAATTTTTTAGCTTTTATTATATTGATAGATGGCCTCTGGTCTGCTGTAGGAGTCTTGTTATTTCATAGAATCATAGAAATTCACAGCACAGAGGGAGGGCATTCGGCCCATCGTGTCTGTACCGGCCAAAAGAGCTGTCCAGCCTAATCCCCCTTTCCAGCTCTTGGCTCCGTAGCCCTGTAGGTTACGGCACTTCAAGTGCATATCCAAGTACTTTTTAAATGTGATGAGGGTTTTTGCCTCTAACACCCTTTCAAGGCAGTGAGTTCCAGACCCCCACCACCCTACGGGTGAAAAATTTCTCCTCAACTCCCCTCTAATCCTTCTATCAATTACTGTAAATCTATGCCCCCTGGTTATTGACCTCTCTGGTATGGGAAATAGGTCATAAGAACATAAGAAATATGTTTGGCCCCTCGAGCCTGCTCCGCCATTCAATAAGATCATGGCTGATCTGATCTTGGCCTCAACGCCACTTTCCCAACCACTCCTCATAACCTTTGACTCCCCTGTAGCTCAAATATCTGTCTATCTCTGCCTTGAATATATTCAATGACTCTGCCTCCACGACCCTCAGAAAAGAAATTCCTCCTCATCTCCATTTTAAATGGGTGCCCCCTTATTCTGAAACTATGCCCCTTGGTTTAAGATTCCCCCTCGAGGGGAAACATCCTCGTTGCATCCACCCTGTCAAGCCCCCTCAGAATCTTAGATGATTCACTAAGATCACCTCTCATTCTTCTAAACTCCAATGAGTATAGGCCCAACCTGCTCAACCTTTCTTCATAAGACAACCGCTTCATCTCAGGAATCAACCTAGTGAACCTTCTCTGAACTGCCTCCAATGCAAATATAAATAAATAATAATTAAATAAGGAGACCAAAACTGCACGCAGTACTCCAGATGTGGTCTCACCAGCACCCTGTACACACCAGGTCCTTCCTATCCACTCTATCTGGGCCCCTCATAATTTTATACACCTCAATTAGGTCTCCCCTCAGCCTCCCCTGTTGCAAAGAAAACAACCGCAGCCTATCCAATCTTTCCTCACAACTAAAATTCTCCAGTCCAGGCAAAATCCTCATAAATCTCCTTTGTACCCGCTCTAGTGCAATCACATCCTTCCTGTAATGTGGTGACCAGAACTGTACGCGGTATTCTAGCTGCGGCCTAACTAGTGTTTTATATAGTTCAAGCATAACCCCCCTGCTCCTATATTCTATGCCTCGACTAGTAGAGTATTTCCAACCCTCCCACCCCCACCAGCTCTCTCCATTTTCTTATTGTGTGATTGTGGATGTTGTGCATCATAATTAAACAAAAGTATGACAATTCAAAGATGAACAGATTAAAAATGCTGGACTTGGTGTCATGGCGCAATAAAGAAGAACCGTACCTCATGCAAGTTTCATAAGCAAAATCCAAACTGGCAGAGGAGTTTAGCGCTGTTTACATCCTTTAATTTCCGCTTGTTAGGAATTGTGGTGATATCCTTGCAGTTTAATTGTTGTGCATCTGGACAATTGCTGCTTTTTATTTGAAGTCAGAGCAGAAGCATATGGTTCAGCATAATGAAGTTCCTCATTATTCAGAGAGCCGCGCTCCTCTTCCTACCTTCCCTGAGATAATATCATGCTGATGGATTACTTGGCAACTGCATAAAAGATTTTTAAATGAATAGATTTGTTGGCTTGAAATAAAAGGTACTGTAGTTTGCGGGGCAATTACCGTAGTTTTAAAGTGGTGATAAAGTCTGTTTTGATGAAAACAAAATGCATTTTATTTGTTTTAGATTCATAGAGCTGTTGGATCATGGAAAAATTGTTGCCTTAATTGCTATTTGTGTGTGTTGCTTTTGTTTTCTCGTTCGTTATGTAAATAGCGGATACCACCAGAATCTTCAAGATAGTTTGTGATCCTCCAACTATACATTGGTGTCCATCAATCCTGGACAAGTTACTTCTGTCCCAGAACTGGTCCCAATGTCCCAGGAATCTGAACCCCTCTCTCCTTCACCATCTCTTCAGCCAAGCATTTACCTTCCTTAACCTTCCTTCATCTGGTGTGTGTGTGTGGTCTGTGGTCTGTGTGGGTGTGTGTCAGTGTGCGTGCGTACGGCACAAGGAGTAATCCTGAGATTAGTAGCCTTGAGGTCCTGCTCTTCAATCTGCCTCAATTCCAGAAAGACACTTGTCGGATCTCAATTCTCTTTCTTTATCTGCCATTGCTTCCAACGTGAACAAATGACTTCTGGCTGTTTCCCTTCCCCCACATCTTTGCACCGCTCTGTGATATCCCTTAGCCTGGCTCCTGAGATGTAACACGCCACTCAGGACTGTTGGTTGCAGCTACAGAAATACCTGCCTATTTCCCCGATTGTGGAATCTCTATTACTGCTCTATTTCTGCAATTCACCTTACCTCAACCCCACTCCTTTAGCAGCAGTTTTCTCCACAGTGCCATGCTTTTGCTTTTGGTTGTCCTTCCAAGTTGTTAAAGTACTGAATCATGGGCTGTCTGTTCAACACGCAGGAGATCAGTGCCCCGCCTCCTGTCTACTCCTCCTACCCAAATGGATGGCCACCCACTTCCCTTCCTTGTTACAACAACAACTTGCATTTATACAGCGCCTTTGACGTAGTAAAACGTCCCAAGGCGCTTCACAAGAGCGATTATCAAACAAAATTTGACACCGAGCCACATAAGGAGATATTAGGACAGGTAACCAAAAGCTTGGTCAAAGAGGTAGGTTTTAAAGAACGTCTTCAAGCAAATTAAAAATCGCCAACAACAATTTACGACCTGAAGAATGAGACTCCAGTTTTAATTGTTCCCTTTCTGGGCCAGAGAGGTTGAGTGGCATTGCAGGAACATAAATCTTGTCATTAAAAGGGTACTTATGCTGTTAAGTACCAGTCCTAACTTTCTGCAGCGAGTTTAATTGGCAGCTAATGTACAAATGCCCCAATATCTTGAACCTCCCGGGGAGGTTGAGGGCAAGATGCTGTTTTCGCGAGTTTAACGGCGGAGCGGCGCAAATCATCCAGCAACTTGTGCCGATTGGCAATTTACGGGTTATCGCTTCCTTGCTGGGCGATTAACGCATTAATAATGGCAAGCGCTATTAAACTTTCTAGGGGTGTAGAATTCAAAAATAGTGAAATTATGTTAGAACTTGTATGGGACTCCAGTCAGGCCGCATTTAAGAGTACTGTGCATAGTTCTGGTCTCCATACTATAAAAAGAGCATAAAAGCACTGGAGAAAGTGCAAGAACGATTTATAAGGATGGTACCAGAACTGCGAGATTACAGCTTTCGGGGAAAAATGGAACAGGTTGGGGCTACTTTCTTTAGAAAAGAGAAGACTTAGAGATCATTTGATAAGAGGTCTTTAAAATTATGAATGGACAGGGTAGATGTAGCGAGAATGTTTCCACTTGTGGGAGAATCCAAAATGAGGGGCCATAAATAAAAGATAGTTACTAATACAGGAAACTCTCATTTAAACGGCACCTAAATATCCGGAATTCTCTAATAACCGGCAGAATTCATACTCCGAAAACTACAGTATACAGTCGTTTATAACTTTTGTTTTACTGTTAAGTAATTAAAGAGTTATGGATTACCCTCAACTGGCAGTACTGTACTTAATCAAGCATCTTCCACCATCCATTTAACACAACATTCTGCAGGGGAGTACCCAATTATACTGCACATTTCTTGATTTTTTTATTTTTGTTTGTTAAAAATAGCCTCGGTAGATATACCTCTCCGTTATCCGGAATTTTTAATCAACCGGCACCAGCCCGGTCCCGTTGGTGCCGGATACGAAAGAGTTTCCTATAAATCCAATAGGAAAATAAGAAATTTCTTTACTCAAAGTGGTTAGAATGTGGAACTCACTATCACAGGAAGTGGTTGAGGCGAAATGGCTTAGATGCTTTCAAAAGGAATCTAGACGAGTACATGAGAGAAAGGGGAATAGAAAGATATGCTGAAAGGCTGAGATGAGCTAGAGGGAATGGGAGGGGGCTCGTGTGGAGTATAAACACCAGCTCAGACTAGTTGGGCCGAATGGCCTGTTTCTGTGCTGTATAGTCTATGTAATTCTTTGTAAAAGTGTGTGCACCTATCCTTCTTCTGAGCTCGTCTATGCCTCCAACAAGAGAAAGTGTGGTTATGGAAACAACTTACTGGGGCTCAGATTATCTGTACCTCTTCGAATCTTCAGTAAAGGTTCTGACAGAGCAACTGCCCATTTCTCTGCAACAGCTTACCAAGATTCTTGATTCTGATCAGCATATTTTGTGTGAAGTTCTTGTAGGAAGCGATTTTTCCCTCAGGCGATGCAATTCCAACATGTGCTTCGTAAATTCTTACACTCTTGGGTCTCGGGGGATGAGGGTGCTTGCGCTGCAAACAAATAAAATCAGTTCCATTTTCAGTAAAACTTCCAACACTCCGTTTCATAAATTATAAAATCATAGAATGGTTACAGCACGGAAGGCGGCCATTCGGCCAGTCGAGCCTATGCCGGCTCTCTGCAAGAGCACTTCAGCGAGTCCCACTGCCCCGCCCTTTCCCCGTAGCCCTGCTGATCTCGACCCTTCTGCCAATGGGAACAGTTTCTCTCTATCTTCTCTTTCCAGACCCCTCATGAATTTGAACACCTCTATCAAATCTCCTCTCAATCTTCTCTGCTCCAAGGAGAACAGCCCCAGCTTCTCCAGTCTATCAACGTAACTGAAGTCCCTCATCCCTGGAACCATTCTTGTAAATCTTTTCTGCACCCTCTCTAAGGCCTTCACATCCTTCTTAAAGTGCGGTGCCCAGAATTGGACACAGTACTCCAGTTGAGGCCGAACCAGTGTTTTATAAAGGTTCATCATAATTTCCACGCTTTTGTACTCTATACCTCTAGCCCAGGATCCCGTAAGCTTTTTTAACTGCTTTCGCAACCTGCCCTGCCTCCTTCAACGATTTGTGCATATACCCCCAGGTCTCTCTGTTCATGCACCCCTTTAGGATTGTACCCTTTCGTTTATATTTCCTCTCTTCATTCTTCCTACCAAAATGTATCACTTCACACTTTTCTGCGTTAAATTTCATCTGCTACGTGTCTGCCCATTCCACCAGCCTGTCTATGTCCTCTTGAAGTCGATCACTCTCCTCCTCACTGTTCACTATACTTCCAAGTTTTGTCTCATCTGCAAATTTTGAAATTGAGCCCTGTACGCCCACATCCAAGTCATTAATATGTATCAAAAAACTCAATCAAGTTAGTTAAACATAATTTGCCTTTAACAAATCTGTGCTGACTTCCCTTAATTAATCCACACTTGTCGAAATGACGGCTAATTTTGTCCCTGATTATTGTTTCTAAAAGCTTCCCCACTACCGAGGTTAAACTGACTGGCCTGTAGTTGCTGGGTTTATCTTTACACCCTTTTTTGAACAAGGGTGTAACATTTATAATTCTCCAGTCCTCTGGCACCACCCCCGTATCTAAGGAGGATTGGAAGATTAAGGCCAGTACCTCCGCGATTTCTTCCTTCATTTCCCTCAGCGTCCTAGGCTGCTTCCCATCTGGTCCTGATGACTTATCTACTTTAAGTACAGCCAGCCTTTCTAGTACCTCCTCTTTATCAATTTTTATCCCATCCAGTATCTCCTATACCTCCTATCACTATGTCTATGGCATCATCTTCTTTGTTGGTGAAAACAGATGTAAAGTACTCATTTAGTACCTCAGCCATACCCTCTGCCTCCATGTGTAGGTCTCCTTTTTGGTCCCTAATCAGCCCCAACCCTTCTCTTACTACCCTTTTACTATTTATATACCTATAGAAGACTTTTGAATTACCTTTTAATGTTAGCTGCCATTCTATTCGCATACCCTCTCTTTGCCCCTCTTATTTTCTTTTTTACTTCTCCTCTGAACTTTCTATATTTAGCCTGATTCTCAGATTATTCGCGACCTGACATCTGTCATACGCGCTCTTTTTCTGCTTCATCTTACTCTCTATCTCTTTTGTCATCAAGGGAGCTCTGACTTTAGTTGCCCTGCCTTTCCCCCTAGTGGGAATGTACCTCAACTGTACCCAAACTATTTCCTCTTTAAAAGCAGCCCATTGTTCCATTGCAGTTTTGCCTGCCAATCTTTGATTCAAGTTTACCCGGGCCAGATCTGTTCTCATCCCACTGAAATTGGCCTTCCTCCAACTAAGTATTTTTACTCTAGATTGCTCCCTGTCCTTTTCCATAGCTAATCTAAACCTTATGATACTATGATCACTGTTCCCGAAATGTTCACCGACTGACACTTGGTCCACTTGACCTACCTCATTCCTCAGAACCAGATCCAGCAATGCCTCCTTCCTTGTTGGGCAGGAAACATACTGATCAAGAAAGTTCTCCTGAACACACTTCAGAAATTCTTCCCCTTCTCTGCCCTTAGCACTATTATTATCCCAGTCTATATTAGGATAGTTGAAGTCCCCCATTATCACTACTCTATAGTTCTTGCACCTCTCTGTAATTTCTCTGCAAATTTGCTCCTCCATATTTTTCCCACTAGTTGGCGGCCTGTAGAATACACCTAGTAGTGTAATGGCGCCATTATTATTTCTTAACTCTAGCTGTATAGATTCTGTCCCTGACCCCTCCAGGACATCCTCCCCCTCCAGCACTGTAACATTCTCCTTAACCAATACTGCCACACCACCTCCTATCTTTCCTTCCCTATCTTTCCTGAACACCTTAAGTCCAAGAATATTTAGTATCCAATCCTGCTGTATTTTGAGCCAGGTCTCCGTTATTGCCACATCATCATATTCCCATGTGGCTTTTTGTGCCTGCAGCTCACTAACCTTGTTTACCAAGCTTTGTGCGTTTACACACATGCACTGTAAACCTATCTTAGAGCATCCTGTGTTCTCTCTTAGTCTGACCCCACCTAATAACTTACTATTTCTTACTCTAGTGCTATCCATCTCTCCCAATCCTTTGGGCCCTTTGTTTCACCTTTCTAATGCTACATCCTGGTGCCCATCCCCCTGCCAACTTAGTTTAAACCCTCCCCAACAGCAAACCTGCCCGCGAGGATATTGGTTCCGGCTCTGTTGAGGTGCAACCCGTCCGGCCTGTACAGGTTCCACCTCCCCCAGAACCGGTCCCAATGGCCCAGGAATCTGAAGCCCTCTCTCCTGCACCATCCCTCCAGCCACACATTCATCTGTTCTATCTTCCTATTTCTATACTCACTCACACGTGGCACCAGGAGTAATCTAGAGATTACTACCTTTGAAGTCCTGCTTTTTAATCTCTTTCCTAGCTCCCTGAAATCTGTCTGCAGGACCTCATCCCTCTTTCTACCTAGGTCGTTGGTACCAATATGGACCACGGCCTCTGGCTGTTCACCCTCCCCCCTCAGAATGTACTGCAGCCGCTCGGTGACATCCTTAATCCTGGCACCAGGGAGGCAACATATCATCCTGGAGTCACGTCTGAGGCCGCAGAAACGCCTGTCTGCACCCCTAACTATAGAATCCCCTACCACTATTGCTTTCCCTATCTTCCTCCTCCCCACCCCCCCCCCCCCCCCCGTACAGCTGAGCCACCCATGGTGCCATGGACTTGGCTCTGGCGGTACTCCCCAGAGGAACCATCGCCCTCACCAGTACTCAGAAGCCAAGAGGATTTTAACCACCTGCCCTGCCTCCACAGTGTACAATGTCAACATCCCAACATTGTATGCCATGAAGTGTGAAGTGATGCATTTTGGAAGGAAGAATGAGGAGAGGCAATATAAGCTAAATGGTACAATTTTAAAAGGGGGTGCAGGAACAAAGAAACCTGGTGGTTCATATACACAAATCTTTGAAGATGACAGGACAAGTTGCACTCTCGGAGGGGCAGTACCGTGGAGTGCTGGACTGTCGGAGGAGCAGCACTGAGGGAGCACTGCACTGTCGGAGGGGCAGTACTGAGGGAGCGCTGCACTGTCGAAGGGGCAGTACTGAGGGAGCACTGCACTGTCGAAGGGGCAGTAGTGAGGGAGCGCTGCACTGTCGAAGGGGCAGTACTGAGGGAGCGCTGCACTGTCGGAGGGGCAGTACTGAGGGAGTGCTGGACTGTCGGAGGGGCAGTACTGAGGGTGTGCTGCACTGTCGGAGGGTCAGTACTGAGGGAGTGCTGGACTGTCGGAGGGTCAGTACTGAGGGAGTGCTGGACTGTCGGAGGAGCAGTACTGAAGGAGTGCTGGACTGTTGGAGGTGCAATACGAGGGAGTGCTGCACTGTCGGAGCGGCAGTACTGAGGGAGTGCTGCACTGTCGGAGGTGCAGTACTGAGGGAGTGCTGCACTGTCGGAGGTGCAGTACTGAGGGAGTGCTGCACTGTTGGAGGGCAGTATTGAGGGAGCGCTGCACTGTCGGAGGTGCAGTACTGAGGGAGTGCTGCACTGTCGGAGGGGCAGTATTGAGGGAGCGCTGCACTGTCGGAGGTGCAGTACTGAGGGAGTGCTGCACTGTCGAAGGGGCAGTATTGAGGGAGCGCTGCACTGTCGGAGGTGCAGTACTGAGGGAGTGCTGCACTAATTGGAGGTGCCGTCTTTCAGTTGAGACATTAAACTGAGGCCCCGTCTGCCCTCTCAGGTGATCTCATGGCGCTATTCAAAGAAGAGCAGGGGCGTTCTCCCCGGTGTCCTGTACAAAATTTACCCCTCAACCAACGTTTTCAAAAACAGATTATCTGGTCATTATCACATTGCTGTTTGTGGGATCTTGCTGTGCGTAAATTGGCTGCCGTGTTTCCTACATTACAACAGTGACTACACTTCATTGGCTGTAAAGTGCTTTGGGACATCCCAAGGTCGTGAAAGGAGTTATATAAATGTAAGTTCTTTCTTTCTTTCAAATTAAGGGCAGTTTCGTGCTATGCACTGGGCTAAGATAAGCCAAACTTATTTCACGTTAGAAACCCTTACAACCATCAGACACAGATGACTTTGATTCCCTCAGTCTCGGCTGGGTTCCAGTTCGCAGCGGTGAACAGCCAGTGTGTGCTACTCCTTGCACCAAACATCAGCATTTATATTTCATTCTTACCTCACCTGCCACTTTACAAACAACCTTATGGCTCTAACTTTCATGAATTTTTTCCCCCTGTACATCTGCCAGTCATAACAAACAAAAAATTCAATGCAGCTTTGCAGGTATAATTCATTTGTGACAAAAAAAAGCACCGTTATAAAAGAGACAAAGAACGACGGGGATGTTTCAATTCATCTTTAGATACAAGTCATGTCTTCCCTCTCACAAAGTGAGTCAACATGAATTACTTTAGAAAGGCAGCTTAATTACAGAAAACAACAGTTGGTAGAAAACTACCAGTGTCATGGAGGAGCTGTGACTAAATACAGCGTGTGTATCTGTACTCCTAGCTCAAAGAGAATTGGGGTCACTTTAGACTTTAAGTAACCATTCATACTTTTGTAATGCTCTTGAACAGGGATCACATCATAGCATACACACACAGGCAGCATACACACACAGGCAGCATACACACACAGGCAGCATACACACACAGGCTACATACACACACAGGCTACATACACACACAGGCTACATACACACACAGGCTACATACACACACAGGCTACATACACACACAGGCTACATACACACACAGGCTACATACACACACAGGCTACATACACACACAGGCTATATACCAAAGAACGTCCCCTTTATCTTCGCGGCCTCAGGAGACCATCTTTAATTAAAAAAAGGAGCTGGGAGTGTGATACAAGCAGTGTTCAATTTGTTTCTTTCAAGGGAAGGGTAAAAAAAATTAAGTTTTAATTTTTAACGCAGCATTTCAACTTTCAAAACTCTTTCACACGCTGAAATCTGCCAACAAATGATTTATTTCTACACATTGGAAATTCTAAGAAAGGAAAAAGACTTGCATTTCTATAGCGCCTTTCAGGACCATCGGACAAAAAAGTACAGTCAATGAAGTACTTTTTTGAAGTGTAGTCATGTTGTAATGTAAGAAATCTTAGCAAAGTACCATAGTTTGCGTCTGAATTCTGTTGGGCACTATCTCCATATAAGTATCCAAGATAAAAATATTTAGAATCTATGTGTTATAAACTTTGCGTCTGCAAGCCCTGTCTGTCAATTTTTCTTCTATATTCCTTGAGCAGAAACAGCAAATGGAAACTCGCCGAGCTGTAATTACACTCTATTCCCAGTGTAGCTGCCGCACCACCAAATGCAGGATGGTGCCATTACACTGTGACAAGTTTACATAGAAGGACATGGGCAGCAGATGAGTGGGAACACCACCACTTTCAGATTTCCCTCAGTTACACACCGTCCTGACTTGGAAATGCATCGGTGTTCCTTCATCGTCGCTGAGTCAAAATCCTGGAACTCCCTCCCTAACAGCACTGTGGGAGCACCTTCACCACACGGACTGCAGCGGTCCAAGAAGGAGGCTCACCACCACCTTCTCAAGGGCAACTAGGGATGGGCAATAAATGCTGGCCTTGCCAGCGACGCCCACATCCTGTGAATAAATTAATTAAAAATATAGGCAGTTTCCATTATAAATCTGTGCACTGGAATTAAAAATAAAGATACATAAAAGTAAAGACAGAATGTAGAACTTTAATATTGGGAATGAAATAAGTCAGTGCTTCCTGGTCCAATTATCTTCTGACTCCAGTTCACATGAACACTGCACTTGCTCTCGGCTTGAGGGATAAATATTGGCCAGGGAGAACACCCCTGCTCTTCACCTTTTACGTAAACCCCCTCCTCATCTACGTGCTGCTCTTTGCTGACATTCTCCGCAGACATGGGTGTCAGCTTCAAAACATATGCCAACAACTCCGAGCTTCACCTCTTCACCTGTCCCCTTGACGCCATGACCCACCTCTGTGCTTTAAGACTGCCCATCTGACAATGTCGTGAATGACCCATAATTTTCTCCAGCTGAACACCGGGGAGGCTGAAACTATAGTTTTCAGTCCCCTCTATAAAATCTGCACACTTGCCACTGATTGCAACTGCTACCCAGCCACTTGGTCAGGCTGAATCAGGCCATGCAAAACCTTGGCATCAATGTTTCCGCTGAACTGCGCAGCTGCGTGGCCGCGCGGTGGTCTGGAGGTCCCGCGCAGGCCGCTCACCGGCTTTGACATGGAAGAAACCGCGCATGAGCCGCGCAGCCAGTTAAATGGACCACGCCCGAAAAAAATATTAGAGGGAACATTGCTCGGCACCCTGTCTGACCTCGAGCTGAGCTTCAGCCCTCTTCCCTTGCCCACCCCCTCAACATCCTAACTCTAACCAAACTGCTTATTTCCGCCTTTACAGCAGCACCCGACTCTGCCTCTACCCCACCGCCACTGAAATGCTTATTCGTGCTTTTGTCACCTCTATGGCCTATTTCTCAAAAGCCCTTCTTACTGGCCTCTCATCCTTCACTCTTCGTAAACCCCCAGATCCAAAACGCCATCATCCGCACCGTCAGGCACGGCGTTCACCTTCATCCTGGCTGGAAACGACCAACTCCCTGTCTCCTGACACAGAGTTTAAAATCCTTATTAAGTTTGAACTGCTCAAAGGCCTCACCTCATTCTACTGCTGCAACCTGTCCCAGCCTTGCATCCCCTCCCATGCCCTTCGTTCCTTCAACTCTGGCCTTCTGCGCATCTTCCCCAAAGTCCCTTTGCCCAGAATTGGTGGGGCAGCCTTCAGCTGCCTTGGCCTTACTACCTCCCTAAAACCCTCAACTTCTCCTTCCTCTTAAAAGCCTTCTTAGAACCCAACTCTTCAAACAGGCTTTTGGTCAACATTCATCACTCAGCCATTGCGACCTAAACAGATTAACTGGCATCCACTTAATTGCTGCTTTTGGGACCTTGTTGTGCTCAAATTGGCTACAAGACAACTGTGACTGCACTTCAAAAATAATTCATTGGCTGTGAAGGAGAATTTTTTTTCACAGCGAGTTGTTGTGATCTGGAATGCGCTGCCTGAAAGGGCGGTGGAAGCAGATTCAATAGTAACTTTCAAAAGGGGAATTGGATAAATACTTGCAAAGGAGAAATTTACAGGTCTGTGGGGAAAGGGCGGATGAGTGGGACTAATTGGAGAGCTCTTTCAAAGAGCCGGCACAGACAGGAGGGGCCGAACGGCCTCCCTCTGTGCAGTATGACTCTATGGTTCTCTGAAGCTCTTTGAGACGTCCTCCAGATCTGAAAGGTGCTATTTAAATGCAAGCTTTTGTTAGGTGGCGTGCTGTTACAGCCTTGAAAATACTCCAGCCTAAAACATTTCCTGCTCTGAAGTTCGTGAACAGAATAGGTTTAGACCCAAGAGGGATTGAGTGGCACAATGGGTTCCTGCACTACTATTGGAGCTCAGATTGATGGATGAGAATCTGCCATGAATCTACTGCAATGGTCCTTAATGAAATGAGTTGGGAAGTCTAAACCCAGATTTGTTTTGGCGTTGATCAACAGCGCAATCCTGCTCATAATTCAGCACTAGTTGGCAGTCTTATTCAAACAGGACACAAGGACAATTGATGTTGGAAATGGAAATGTCACAATGATTCAGGAGGGCTTGCTTTTCTGATGTTCAAGTTAACATACATTGTTAGGCAGCGTTAAAGGCGCTTCACCTTGCAGCTAATGCAAGCTGTACTTCATCTGGGAGGTGGTAATGACAACACTGGATGTCAAAACTGAAAAAAGTGCTGCCTTTCCCAAAAAGATAACCCTCACCCTAGCAACAACAACTTGCATTTATATAGCGCCTTTAATGTAGTAAAACATCCCAAAGCGCTTCACAGGAGTGTAATCTGACAAAAAAAATGGATACCGAGCCACATAAGGAGATTTTAGGACAGGTGATCACAAGCTTGGTCAAAGAGAAAGATTTTAAGAAGCGCCTTAAAGGAGAAAGATGGTAGAGAGGTGGAGAGGTTTAGGGAGGGATTTCCAGAGCTTAGGGCCTCGGCAGCTGCTAAGCACAAAATGTCACCAAAAAAAAAACAAAGTTTAGGGCCATGAACAAGTTTCATGGTCTTTGTTATTAATTGAAGGTATTCTTAACCCAAGCACTAAATGCTTGACTGTTGAACAGCAGATCTGCCCATTATCTTCTGAATGTTGGTGTGCAGACAATGGATCAAACAAGGTTTGTGCGCTGATTTAGGATTTCAGTAAAATGTAATGGTAAGGATGTGTTCAATTATTTCTTCTGCACTTGGACTGTGATGAAACACCCAGCAGTGCAATTATAGACCTTGTGCTTTCATACTCTGCAGACAAGAACATCGGAACAGGAGGAGGCCATTCAGCCCCTCGAGCCTGTTACACGGGAACAGGAGGAGGCCATTCAGCCCCTCAAGCCTGTTACACGGGAACAGGAAGAGGCCATTCAGCCCCTCGAGCCTGTTACACGGGAACAGGAGGCGGCCATTTAGCCCCTCGAGCCTGTTACACGGGAACAGGAAGAGGCCATTCAGTTGCTCGAACCTGTTACACAGGAATGAACAGGAGGAGGCCATTCAGCCCCTCGAGCCTGTTCCACCATTCAATGAGATCATGGCTGATCTGTATCTTAACTCCATCTACCCACCTTGGTTCCTCACCTTGTTGATCGAGGGAAGTATTTTGACCAGGACACCAGGAGGACTCCTTGTTCCCCTTCCAATAGTGCCATGGAATCTCTAACCTCCGTAGATTATGCGCTCAAATCTTGCAGTGGGTCTTGAACCCACAACCTTCTGACTCTGGCTGATCTGTATCTTAACTCCATCTACCCACCTTGGTTCCTCACCTTGTTGATCGAGGGAAGTATTTTGACCAGGCAACAGCCCTTGGTTCTGTAGCTCTTATGACCCTCGCCTAACAAATAAACAGTTTTGAACTTTACAACTCACCCCCCAGCCTCAACAGCTTTTGGGGAGAGAGTTCCAGATTTCCACTACCCTTTGTGTGAAGAAGTGATTGCTGACATCATCTCTGAATGACCTGGCTCTAATTTTAAGGTTATGCCCTCTTGTTCTGGACTCCCCCGCCCCTACCACCACCCACCAGAGGAAATAGAATTTTAAAAAGAATTTGAAATGACTTCAAAGTCATCTCTGGAGAGAAATGCACTGGCAGGATTTCCTCACATAGAGAGGCAGCACAATTGTTGGTCGGTGAGTAGTGTGGCAAAATGGTAAATAAAATAATGCGTTCAATAAATGTCGTAGAACAATTCAGTACCGCACCATGGCTTCTTGTCCAGCAACAGCTACAAGCCTGTCATTGGGTGTGTGACAAAGGCACAGGTTTTACCCTATATCAAATAGGGAAAAATTCTGTCTTGATTTCAGGTAGTCTTATTAAATATAGCCACAGTTAAAGCAGAAGCCATCTTTCGGAACCAATTTTAAAAATGGAGAACGAAGTCAGGCTCTCCATGGATACACAGGCCAGATTGCGGATTTGAAAATTAGGCAGATAAAGGAACTTGATTCCATAGAAAATCAAATCGCACAAGGCATTGGCAGGTATGGGACCCAGACATAGCGTGACAAATTACTCATTAGTATGTCATACATCATTTCCCATCTACAGTGTCTTTAATCTTGGATGATTGACAGATTTATCTCTGGAGACCCAAATTGTCTAAGAATTGTGAGTTTTTCCTGTAACCTTCAGTTCTGACAGATCTAAATTCCATGGGTTGGCATAGGAATCATGCCGTCCACAGTCGCATTACATCATGTAATGAAAGACAGTTCCCTCCAAAAGTTCTACTGATAATCAAGAAGAAAAGACAGACTTGCATTTCTATAGCGCCTTTCACGACCTCAGGACATCCTCAAGAGCTTTACAGCCAATGAAGTATATTTGAAGTGCAGTCACTGTTGTAATGTAGACAAGGCGGCAGCTAATTTGTGCACAGTAAGGTCCCACAATGTGAAAATGACAAGCTGCTTTAAGACTTGGGGTAGATTTTTGCCTTCACTGCATGGGCAGTAAGCTGGTGGGACAGATTCGCCAACCATTACAAGTCCCGCTCACTCATGACACCTGTGCTCGCTGACCTACATCGACTCCCAGTCCGGCAACACCTTTAGAAAATTCTCATCCTTGTTTTCAAATCCCTCCATGGCCTCGTCCCTCCCCATCTTCACTGCAGCAACTCGGCAAGGATTCTTCAACAGCACCTCCAAAACCCGTGACCTCTACGACCCTGAAGGCCAAGGGCAGCAGGCGCCTGGGAACATCATCACCTGCAAATTCCCCAAGTCACACACCATCCTGACTTGGAAATATATCGCCGTTCCTTCATCGTCGCTGGGTCAAAGTCCTGGAACTCCCTCCCTAACACCTCACGGACTGCAGTGGCTCACCACCACCTCCTCAAGGGCAATTAGGGAATGGCAATAAATGCTGGCCTTGCCAGCAACACCCACATCCCATGAATGAATAAAAACTTTAAAAAAATCTTTAACCTCCTCCAGCCCTACAACACTTCAAGAACTCTGCGCATCCCCGATTTTCATCACCTAGTCCTCAACATTGGCGGCCATGCCTTCAAGCTGCCTAGGCCCCAAGCTCTGGGATTCCCTCCCTAAACCTCTCCGCCTCTCTCTCCTCCTTTAAGTTGCTCCTTTAAACCTACCTCTTTGACCAAGTTTTTGGTCACCTGTCCTAATCTCTCTTTATCTAAGCTGACATTCCAGTGGCAGTACTGAGGGAGCACTGCACGATCAGAGGTGCCATCTTTCGGATGAGACGATAAACTGGGGGCCCATCTGCTTCCTCAAGTAGACGTAAAAGATCCATAGGCACTATTTCAAAGAAGAGCAGGGGAGTTCTCCCCGGTGTCCTGGGCCAATATTTATTCCTCAACCAGCATCACTAAAACAGATTATCTGGACATTTATCACATTGCTGTTTGTGGGAGCTTGCTGTGTACAAATTGACTGCCACGTTTCCTACATTACAACAGAGACTACACTTCAAAAGTACTTCATTGGCTGTAAAGTGCTTTGGGACGTCCTGAGGTCGTGAAAGGCGCTATAGAAATTCAAGTCTTTCTTTTGTATTTCAGGGCACTATATATGATACCCAGAGTTAATTCACTGGCATGCTATCCCACTCACGGCATGTATACGGAGGCAGGTTTCATTTTATAAAACTCAGTATGCTTACTGAAACAGTGTTTTAGATGGGCACAAAGGAACAGTTGGGAGAAAGTCTGAACTACGATGGAGTTTCAAATGAACCTGGCAAGACATTTTAAATTCTGATTTGTAACATAATTTAAGCATGGCGGTCTTCCGAGTCTTGCAGAGTTAATCCGGCCCTCAAAAGCACTGCTACTGGCTGTTCATCAATGGCCCCAAGTGAATTAATCACAAAAAAAGGCAGCATAAATGGAATGCTTGCAAAATCCTACCAGGGCAAAGCAGGCAACCGGCTTATCACTGCATCACCTTCTCCTGGCTCGGACTCAGAAAAGTCTCAGTCCAAATGAGAGATTAATTAGACAATAAGCACAAAACAAAACCTTACTGTGGATCAATATTTCACCAGGTTTGGTCTGCTCTACTTTCTTCAACCGAAGGAAGATATCAGGGCAGAATCTTTCTGCTCTAAGGTTCCAGAAAAGGAATCTTTGTAATGTAATATGAGCAGTGTGGAGAGAGGGTCTGTCACACACATCATCCGACGAGGCATGATCAGCACTGTTATGAGCTATTTCTTTGAAGAGGTCTTGGATGGCCTGCAGCAAGGTTTCTTTGGACATGGAGACTTGGAGGTGACAAGCCATGGTTCAGTGGAAAGTACTCCTGCCTCTGAGTCAAAAGGTTGTGGGCTCAAAGCCCACTCCAGGGACTTGAGCACAAAAACTAGGCTAACACACTTTGGGATTCCCTCCCTAATCCTCTGTGCGCAACCTGGCTGCCGCGTTTCCTACATTACAACAGTGACTACACTTCAAAAAAGTAATTCATTGGATGTAAAGCGCATTGGGAAGTCCTGAGGTCATGCAAGGCCCTGTATAAATGCAAGTCTTTCTTTTTTTTGTGATCCACATTCAATCATGCTCTCTATGTTACGTCTCATTAAAATGACATTCAAGTAACTGTCTGCTTGATGAGTTGTGCACTGCAAGTACCTTCTCCCCATGAGCCCCAAGGCACTGATGTCCCCAACTCTTCCACAAGGATGCATCTATCATAGAATGATACAGCACAGAAGGAGGCCATGTGGCCCATCGTGCCTGTGCCGGCTCTTTGAAAGAGCTCTCCAATTAGTCCCACTCCTCTGCTCTTTCCCCATAGCTCAGCAAATATTTTCTCCAAGTATTTCTCCAATTCCCATTTGAAAGTTACTACTGAATCTGCTTCCACCGCCCTTTCAGGCAGCGCATTCCAGATCACAACAACCATAATATAATACGGTTTAAGATAATAATTGAAAAGCATAACAAAGACCAGAGTAATAGATTGGAGCAAAGATGATTTCGAGGGGCTGAAAACAGAACTGAGAAGGAAAATAAAATTGATAACAATATTGGCAAACAATGATGTGGAACAGCAATGGGAAATATTTAAGACAGGTGTTCAACAGAGTGCAGGAAGAATATATTCTGCTAAAAACAAGAATAAACTAAACACTAATGAGACACCATGGATGAATAAAGAGATAAAGGAAAATTTGAGGGTAAGGAAAGAGGCATACATTAAGTACATGGACAACAGGGGAGAGCATGACAAGGGAGAATATTAAAAAATAGGAGAAGTCAAAAAAACAATTCAGAAAGCAGAGAGGAACTATGAAATTAAATTATCAAGGAACATAAAACAAAATACAGGAAACTTTCGTTTATCCGGCACCCAAATATCCGGAATTCTCGCTTAACCGGCAAAAATCACCCTCCGAAAACTCCTCTCAAATAACCGGCAATGTTGCCGAGTCGCAGTCGAGTCTCCGCGAACGCCGAGTGCTCCGAAAACTCCTCTCAAATAACCGGCAATGTTGCCGAGTCGCAGTCGAGTCTCTGCGAACGCCGAGTGCTCCGAAAAATCCTCTCAAATAACCGGCAATGTTGCCGATCCCGAGTCCGAGTCCGAGTCCGAGTCCGCGAACGCCGATTTAGTCAGTAGGGGTACTTTTCAAAAGTGCCACTACTCGGCCTCCTGGCGCTGTCGCAAGTCCGAAACATTGCAGTAGCAGGAGTAGATTCTCCCGTGCTGCTTGGAGTCTCTTTGTTAAAAATAGCCTCGGTAGATATAACTCTCTGTTATCCGGTACTTTCGATAAACCGGCACCACGCCGGTCCCGTCGATGCCGGATAAACGAAAGTTTCCTGTAGTAAAATATTCTACAGGCACATCAATAAAAAAAGGAAAGTCTGGATGGGAATAGAGCTACAAAGGGATGGACAGGATAATACCACAGGCAGTGATAGAGAGATGGCAGGAATATTAAATAATTACTTTGCTTCAGTATTTACCAGGGAGACAGATCGGGTGGACATGACATCGGAAGATGAGATTAGAAATTATATAACCATATTTAAAATAAAAAGGAGAAATATTAAATAAACAAATCAAACTCAGAGGTAAAACCCCTGGCCTGGACGGATTGCATCCACGCATTTTTAAAGAATCTAGGGAAGAGATAGCAGAGGCACTATTACACATATTTAATAATTCATTAGAAAAAGGTGTAGTGTCAGAGGACTAATGGATCTCTAACATTATACCTATATTTAAGAAGGGAGATAGAACATATACAGGGAACTATAGACCAGTCAACTTAACATCGGGGGTAGGAAAAATAATGGAATCCCTACTAAAGGAGAAAATAGTAAAACATCAAAAATAATAATAAATAGCCAGCATGGATTTCTAAAGGGGAAGTCTTGCTTAATCAATCTCATTGAATTCTTTGAAGAGGTAACAGAAGGAGTAGACAAGGGTAATGCAGTAGATGCAATATATCTAGATTTCCAAAAGGCCTTCGATAAGGTAGCCCATAACAGACTAACAAATAGGGTCAGGGAATGCGGAGTCAGGGGACAAGTAGCAGAATGGATAGCTAGCTGGTTGCAAGACAGAAAGCAGAGAGTAGTGGTAAAGGGTAGCTATTCAGAGTGCCACATGGTTAGAAGTGGGGTCCTACAAGGATCAGTGCTGGGACCACTGTTCACAATTTGTATTAACGATTTAGACTTTGGAATCAAAAAATCAGTTTCTAAATGTGCAGATGACACCAAATTTTTTTTTTTTGGGGGGGGGGCAAGATCGTCAACACTGAGGAGGACTGCAACAAATTACAAAAAGACATTAATAAACTTGCAGAATGGCCATATAATTGGCAAATTAATTTCAACACAGGTAAGTGTAAAGTATTACATTTTGGAAAGAAAAATAAGGTCAGATATTACTTGGAAAATAAGAATCTAAATCTAAAGGGTTAGAGGAGCAAAGGGATCTGGGAGTATAAATACACAGATCACTAAAAGTAGCGACGCAGGTCAATAAGGCCATAAAAAAATAAGGCAAACCAAGCACTAGGGTTTATTTCTAGAGGGATAGAATTGAAAAGTAGGGAAGTTATGCTAAACTTGCATCGAACCTTGGTTAGACCACACTTGGAGTACTGTGTACAATTCTGGTCGCAATATTATGAAAAGGGTATAGAGGCACTGGAGAGGGTGCAAAAAAGATTTACATGGATGATACCAGAACTGCGAGGTTATACCCATCAGAAAAGGATGAACAGGCTGGGGCTCTTTACTCTAGAAAAGAGAAGACTGAGGGGTGACCTGATAGAGGTCTTGAAAATTATGAAAGGTTTTGATAGAGTGGATAGAGAGAGAATGTTTCCACTTGTGGGGAAGAGCATAACTGGAGGCCATCAATATAAGATAGTTACCAAGAAATCCAATAGGGAATTCAGAAGAAACTTCTTTACCCAGAGAGTGGTGAGAATGTGGAAATCGCTACCACAGGGATTGGTTGAGGCAGATAGTATAGATGCATTTAAGAGGAAGCGAGATTAGTATATGAGGGAGAAGGGGATAGAGGGTTATGCTGACAGAGTTAGATGAGGAAAGACGGGAGGAGGCTCAAGTGAAGCACAAAAACCAGCATGGACTGGTTGGGCCAAATGGCTGTTTCTGTGCTGTATATTATTTGTAACTCGCTGCATAAAAAAATGTTTCCTCATGTCGCCTCTGGTTCTTTTACCAATTACCTTATATCTGTGTCCTCTGGTTACCAACCCTTCTGCCATTGGAATCAGTTTCTCCTTACTTACTCTATCAAAACCTTTCATGATTTTCAACACCTCTATCAAATCTCCTCTTAACCTTCTCTGCTCAAAGGAGAACAACCCCAGCTTCTCCAGTCTCTCCGCGTAACTGAAGTCCCTCATCCCTGGAACTATTCTAGTAAATCTCCTCGGCACCCTCTCCAAGGCCTTGACATCCTTCCTAAAGTGCGGTGCCCAGAATTGGACACAATACTCCAGCTGGGGCCTAACCAGGGTTTTATAAAGATTTAGCAACATGGTCACATCTGTGACCAACATGAGCTGTGGTGAAGAACACAACCAGGTCAGAATCTGGTGTACTGGGTCATCTGTGAGCAACCTTATCCACCCCAGGTCCCACAGGCTGGCTGCTGATTCTTACTTTGGATGAGTCACTTTACTTATTGGGAAGGTTGCCCTTCAAGAAACAGCATTTCAAAGCTGAAGTTGGCCAGTTTTAGTTTGTTCTTCACCAAGGACAAACAGTTGCACGAGGAAGCAGAAGGGCTGGTTTCTGGCCAATTATTTGCCCTCTTGATTATATTTACAAACTGACTCAGACTAGTTGATAACCTCACTGCAGTCTCAGTCATTGCACCCCCCCCCCGCCCACACTCCACACCACCCCCTCCACACCGCCACAATCCTTGAGAAAAAGACAAAAGTTTTCTTTCCCTCTTCCCCCCCCCCACCCCCCACTTCCAAACCTCCCCAGAAAAGAGGCATCAGCATGAATCAATTGTACGTAACGATTTAAGTCTGGACTTGGCATATGCCAAAATCCCAGGAGAATACGAAAGCATTTGGAGGCATTAAATAAGTCTCAAACCCAACAGACTGAAAAAGACAGCACAATCATTTTCTTTTCAGGCAGCAGAGCTGACAGAAATAGATCCGACACTACAGTGGGGGAAAAGAATTGAAAGCAGCCATCTGCCATATCAATGTTTCGGCTGCACCTTGCGAGGGCAGGACAGCATTCACACCTGCACTCCATGGGAAGAGACACAACTGACAATTTCCTACCGCAATGTCATCCACATTATAGAACAAAAATTTGCCACCCACCTGTAACAAAACACTCACAGAAAGGGTTATAAACTAAGACACAGTTTTAGTGCATCACTCCCTAACCCACCATCATCCCCTCAGTCCCTACATTGTTTGAGGGTCAATAATCCTTTTGTTCCCAATATTCCAAGCCTCTGGGTTTAGTCAATGAGAACACATTGATCCCTCATAATCGGGGGCAGACAAATCACGTTGAATTGGGCCAACATAATTCATAATTTGTTGAAATAATCCCTTCGCCAGGCGAAAAGTGGCAAAGCAAATGCTTGCAGTTTAAATATCCAGATACATCAAGCAGAAACGTTTGATTGTCATGGTTACCCATTGACTAGGGCAGCTAGGGAACTTTTGATAATGAGACTTTCATCTCTATCTATTAAAAAAAAAGGAGCCTGAAACCATTTCAATTATAAAACGTTTCTCTCCAAATGCGAAGTTAAGTTAAGGTACCTGGTCACTTGCATTGGGTCCAATAACAGGTCAATTGAAAGATTTTATGTATTCCAGCATTTCCCAATCTTGGCACTGAGTACATAGAATCATAGAAATTTATGGCTCAGAAGGAGGCCATTCGGCCCATTGTGTCTGTGCCGGCCGAAAAAGAGCTATCCAGCCTAATCCCACTTTCCAGCTCTTGGTCCGTAGCCCTGTAGGTTACGGCACTTCAAGTGCATATCCAAGTACGTTTTAAATGTGAGGAGGGTTTCTGCCTCTACCACCCTTTCAGGCAGTGAGTTCCAGACCCCCACCACCCTCTGGGTGAAAAATGTTCTCCTCAACTCCCCTCTAATCCTTCTACCAATGACTTTAAATCTATGCCCCCTGGTTATTGACCTCTCTGCTAGGGGATATAGGTCCTTCCTATCCACTCTATCTAGGCCCCTCATCAATTTATACACCTCAATTAAGTCTCCCCTCAGCCTCCTCTGTACCCTCTCTAGTGCAATCGCATCTTTCCTGTAATGTGGTGACCAGAACTGCACGCAGTATTCTAGCTGCGGCCTAACTCGTGTTTTATACAGTTCAAGCATAACATCCCTGCTCTTATATTCTATGCCTCGGCTAATAAAGGCAAGTATCCCGTATGCCTTCTTAAGCACCTTATCTACCTGTCCTGCTACCTTCAGGGATCTGTGGACATGCACTCCAAGGTCCCTCTGTTCCTCTACATTTCTCAGTGTCCTACCATTTAATGTGTATACCCTCGCCTTGCTAGCCCTCCCCAAATGCATTACCTCACACTTCTCCGGATTGAATTACATTTGCCACTTTTCTGCCCACCTGACCAGTACAAGACAAGAGTACTCAGATCTGTGAAGCTTTTCCACATGTAAAAGGAAAATGTACCAGCAATGGCAGCAAAGACAATTTTTTTTATTTATTTATTTATTTATTTATTTTTTTTTTAAGGTCACTAATCCTGTGTTCAGAACCTTCCGTGCCTCTGGGTTCAGTCAACAGGAACATATATTGGCGCTAAAGAAGAGAGGGCAGGCCAATGATTCCTTCAATTTTGAATTGAAGAAACTGGGATCCAGTGTTGTCACTGGGATTTCAGTGAATTGTGAAGCTTGATGAGCAACCATTTCCTGGTGAACTGTGATAAACACCCCAACACTACTGGCATGATAGACTTTGCCCTTACAAACATGGGCTGTGGCTGGGGAGTCAAGTACTGATGGGTGCAGGTCTGTCACTGGTGATGGACGATGAATTATGAATCCAATTAGTACAATGGATTGGGTGAAGTACAATTTTTCCGGTAGCAGATTGATGCCAATGAATGTTTGCGGGATGTTGGTGATGTATAACGCTTGACGTATTTGCCTAGATAGCATCAGCCACTACCCTTAACAAGTGATTGAACTGTAAAGCAAGTTGAGATATTTATGATATTAGACATGCGATATTAAGAATTTAAGTATTAGGAGTTTTTGATAGAGTAAATAAGGAGAAACTGTTTCCAGTGGCAGGAGGGTCGGTAACCAGAGGACACAGATTGAAGATAATTGGCAAAAGAACCAGAGGTGAAATGAGAATTTTTTTATCCAACGAGTTGTTGTGATCTGGAATGCACTGCCTGAAAGGTTGATGGAACAGAAACTTTCAAAAGGGAATTGAATAAATACTTGAAAAGGAAAACTTTTCAGGGCTATGGGGATAGAGCAGGGGAGTGAAACTAATTGGAAAGCTCTTTCAAAGAGCTGGCAGAGGCACAATGGGCCGAATGGCCTCCTTCTGCGCTGTATCATTGTATAATTTTTTAACTAAGGCTGTGTGTGACACATTTTACAAAAAGATGATGGGCCGGATTTTACTGTCAGCGGTGAACGAACGGCATCCGCTATTCATTGCACTTGCCCAGAGACTTTCTATGGGGTTTCGCACTGGAACTTAACGTTAAATAAGACAAACAGCGCAGCACCCTCTATAGGGGATCTGGAACCTGTGTGAACAGGGCAAGTAACTGTGTATCTCCTTAACCAAGCAGATTGAAGATTCGTTAATGAGCAGCGCAGAGTCTGAACCAGGAAGTCTAAGTTAAAATAGTGAATTCAATGTCAAATCAGGTACAGAAAGTAAAATAAAGAGAGGGAAAGAAAGACTGGATTGAGAGAGAGAAAAGAGACAGAAAGAAAAAGTTAAAAAATACAATTTTTTAATTAAAAAAAATCTCTAATAATAATTAAAATCTGAAGGATTGAGACTCCACACTTGATAAGAGTTAATTTTCAGGGCCAGAGAGGTTGTTTGGCAGTAATTAAGACTTACTACGATGTTAAAAGGGTATTTAGACTGAAATGTCAAGCCCAAACTTTTTCTGATGAGTTCAGTTCAGTTGTTCTTACCTCGAAGTGATGAGGTAAGAACAGCAACTTCACACCATTCCATGTATTTGAATGGTGAGTCTCTTGGTGAGTTACCGGTATAACGCCACTTCAGGAGGAGCAGGGCATCTCGGACAGCAACTTCCTGATTCCCGTGTTCCACTGCGCATGTACGGTACCTGGAAGTTGCTGTCCGATTTCCATGTAAATAACAGTGAACGATGTTAGCCTCTGTTATTTCTACCGCAAAATCCAGCCCGACATTTTTCGCTTTGTGGAGAGCACTAGACAACTAAAGTGCCAAAATTTAGTTCAAGGTACTTCAGTTGGCCGGTGATAACTGGTTAATATGAATTAACTCGCTTGCTTAATAGGTGCACATGTGATACTTTTCTTCCAAGGATATGTATAAAGGATGAATATAGATAAATTGCTTACCAGATATCGTTGGGGTGGGTCCCAATGCACCCACTCGTAAGTAGGGCGATTCGCCTCCTGCGTCACATATCGTGCCCAGGGAGAAATGCGGTATAGCTGCTCTCCAGTTTTACTGCTTATTACCACCTTAGGAATAAAATAAAACATTTATTATTTGCTTGCGATTTAGCTGCCCCCTAAATTGTGACTGAATAAATCGATGTTTCCCATTATATCTAAAATTCAAACAGTGCACATTCAATCTAAAAATCATCCCATGCGCGCTGATCTACATTGGCTCCCGGCCCAGCAACGCCTCGATTTTAAAATTATCACCCTTGTGTTCAAACCCTCCATGGCCTCGCCCCTCCCTATCCCTGTAACCTCCTGCAGTCCCACAACCCTTCAAAATCTCGGTGCTCCTCCGATTCTGGCCTCTTGAGCATCCCTGACTTTAATCGCTCCACCATTGTCGGCGGTGCCTTCAGCTGCCGAGGACCTCAGCTCTGGAATTCCCTCCCTAAACCTCTCCACCTCTGTCTCCTCCTACAAAACGCACCTTAAAACCTAACTCTTTGACCAAGCCTGACCTAACATGACATATGGCTCAGTGTCAAAGAGGATAATCGCTCCTGTGAAGCAGTATTGGACGTTTTACTACGTTAAAGGAGCTATATAAGTTGTTGTTGATTATCAGGACTGTAAGTTAAACAAAATCCTATCGATCTCGGTCTCGAATATACTCAACGACTCAGCATCCACAGCTCTTTGGGGCAGAGAATTTCGAAGATTCACAACCCTCTGAGTGAAGAAATTCCTCATCATCTGAGTCTTAAATGGCCAACCCCTTATCCTGAGACTATGGGCCCTAGTTCTAAACTCTCCAGCCAGAGGGAAACAACCTCTCAGCATCTACCCTGTCAAGCCCTCTAAGAATTGTAAATGTTTCAGTGAGATCACCTCTCATTCTTCTAAACTCCAGAGAGTATAGGCCCATTCTACTCAATCTCTCCTCATAGGACAACCCTCTCAGGGCCAGGACAACTGCGCTTGTTCATTCAGGATCCTTTTATGCACTGGAGCAGTGTTGTCCAATACATTAGCCACATGTGGCTAAATGAATTTTTGATCAGTAAATAAAATTGAGTAATAGGTCCGGTCTTTGGTCATGTGATTTTAACGCTCAGTCATACAGCGTAAGCATGAAAACTTTAACCTTTTTGTGTGTTTGTTGGTAAAATGCTAAGACAAAAAACAGAGTGTGTGTGTCCGCGAGTGTTTCCTGATCATTGAGTGCTTTACTCCCTTGGTTACAGCTTATTGATTATCTGCTAAAATGGTGTGTAACACGAGTGAAAACGACAGATCTCAGCACCATGGAAACACCAACATTGTATAAGGAGAGCTGTTACTGGAGTTCGACCAATCGGAATACCTGGTCACAGCAAGGCAAAAGGGCAAACTGCATCCAACATCGCTGTTAATGGAGAGCAGGGGGCGAGGCGGGGCGGGTCTGGATGGAGAGCGAGGGCAGGTCTGGCGAGTCTCATTGTGCTCATCAACATTCTGACAATCACTTTTAAAATGAGATGGTCAGGAGAATGCCGAGAACCTCCAACACACTCTGCACTTTGGCACAACTTTGTTAAAAAAAAAGTTGGTTCAATAGCGTCTCCCAATGACATTAAGGAATCAGACTGGAAGAATTATTCACCCCCACATCACAAGGGAGATGAAATAACTTCTGTTCACATGGGTAACGTTGCACAATGCCGTGATATAATCTGGAGTTTAAGCACAATAACATGGACTCCTGCGCAAATATAGATCTTGTTTGGTTTAAAACTGGCGACTTATTTATTTAAGCAAGCTCTCACAATAAACAAATCAAATCATGTTAGCTTCAAGTCTGTCATAGTCTATGACCGAGGGATTTGGAGGACATAAATGAAACAGTGGAAATGTGGTCGCTCTCAGGGGTGAAAGCAAGATGTTGAGAGCATTGATCCCAATCACACAACTCTCTCACCAGCAAACAGTGATCAGGGAACAGGATTTCAACCAGCAATATTTTCTGCCTTTAGGAAAACCCTTCCCAAAGTTATGGAAACTAAACTTTAAAGTCATCACACCAGAGGAAGTCATTTAAATGGTTCAAAGAATTTGGTGAGTATTGATGTTCAGACATACCACATATTCAGAAAGAAAGACTTGCATTTATATAACGATCTCAGGATGCCCCAAAGCGCTTTACAGCCAATGAAGTACTTTTTGGAGTGTAGTCACTGTTGTAATGTAGGAAACGCGGCAGCCAATTTGTGCACAGCAAGCTCCCACAAACAGCAATGTGATAATGTCCAGATAATCTGTTTTAGTGATGCTGGTTGAGGGATAAATATTGGCCAGGACACCAGGGAGAACTCCCCTTATCTTCTTCGAAATAGTGGCCGTGGGATCTTTTACATCCACCTGAGAGAGCAGACGGGGCCTCGGTTTAACGTCTCATCTGAAAGACGGCACCTCAGACAGTGCGCAGCACTCCCTCAGTACTGACACTGGGAAACTCAGCCTGGATTATGCGCTCAAATCTCTGGAGTGGGACTTGAGCCTACGACCTTCTGACTCAGAGGCGAGAGTGCTACCAGTGCGGGTTCATATTAGTTTCAACTCTACCCTAACCTTTCCCATTAGAACCGGGAACTTCAATATCCTCATAGGCCAAAACACAACATATTGGTAAATCATCGTCCTAACATATAACACAACAACATAGCACACACATACATTAATGCTAAGAACCCAAAGTTGGACCAACAGGCCTTGCTGTCACAGTAGTGCTGCTCTTTTTTATGACCTCCCCCTCCCTTTAATGACGGAACATTAGACCAATAGCACTTTGGAACAATCGCCGGTAAAATAATCAGCCACCAATCGGTGATTGTGCTTCAATAAGTGAGACAACACGGGAGCTTCTTCAGGAGCCACTTTGATGGGACAAGACCAAAGGTTAATGTGAAAGTACAGCGGATCTGAAACAGGAGCAATAACTGCAGCCAGTGCTTGAGCTGACAGAAAACACACACACAGATGAAAACAAAGGCTAGCACCGGATTCATAAGAAAAAAGCAGCTTGGAAATGGGAGCAGACAGAACCCGTTATAATGCACAAATCAATCAGAGCAAAAATTCAGGCAAAAGCAATGCTGGAGTGGCAGGTTTTATTAAAGAGAGCCGGAGACTGTGGGTAACCTCAGCCACAAGGTGACAGACCATACGGAGGACAATGCTGCAGTCACGAGCATTTCAACTTAAGCAAGTGATCGTTAAACATCAGAGGACTGCGGGCTGTGAACTTATAACAAAATGTCAACGTCCAGTTATAAATCAAGACTGTAACCATTAAAATTGCAAAGTCACTTCCATAGTCACACCGCTGGATGTGTGCGGCCCACGGAAATCACAGTGCATCCGCACTCTCTGGCGAGGGAATTCTCCCCGGTGTCCTGGGCCAATATTTATTCAACAATTAACACTCAAAAAAAAAACCCAGAGTATCTGGTCATTATCACATTGCTGTGAGATCTTGCTGTGCTTGCATTGGCTGCCACATTTCCTACATTACAACAGTGACTACACTTCAAAAAGTACTTCATTGGCTACTGAGGTGGAAGGTGAAGACAAGGGAAAGACGAAGTAACTGAGAGAAGTCTCAGTCGCATCTGTTTGGACAATGCCACCTTCCACACCACAGCTTACAAATTACCTCCTTTATCTTCAACCCTCCACAGTGGTAACAGGACTTTCGACTGGGTCCCACCCCTACTGTGCTCACCCCTTCTCCTCCCACACAGAACCACAATAGCAATAGGGGAGTACCAGCCTGGGAGAGGGGAGTACCAGACTGGGAGAGGGGAGTACCAGACTGGGAGAGGGGAATACCAGACTGGGAGAGGGGAATACCAGACTGGGAGAGGGGAATACCAGACTGGGAGAGGGGAATACCAGACTGGGAGAGGGGAATACCAGCCTGGGAGAGGGGAATACCAGCCTGGGAGAGGGGAGTACCAGACTGGGAGAGGGGAGTACCAGACTGGGAGAGGGGAGTACCAGACTGGGAGAGGGGAGTACCAGACTGGGAGAGGGGAATACCAGACTGGGAGAGGGGAGTACCAGCCTGGGAGAGGGGAGTACCAGACTGGGAGAGGGGAATACCAGACTGGGAGAGGGGAGTACCAGCCTGGGAGAGGGGAGTACCAGCCTGGGAGAGGGGAATACCAGACTGGGAGAGGGGAGTACCAGACTGGGAGAGGGGAGTACCAGACTGGGAGAGGGGAGTACCAGACTGGGAGAGGGGAGTACCAGACTGGGAGAGGGGAGTACCAGACTGGGAGAGGGGAGTACCAGACTGGGAGAGGGGAGTACCAGACTGAGAGAGGGGAATACCAGACTGGGAGAGGGGAATACCAGACTGGGAGAGGGGAGTACCAGACTGAGAGAGGGGAGTACCAGACTGAGAGAGGGGAGTACCAGCCTGGGAGCCTGGGCGAGGGGAGTACCAGACTGGGAGCCTGGGAGAGGGGAGCGGGGGCTGGATGATGCAAGTGGGTAGGGCACTCCCCTTGCACTTCAGGAAATCTGGCTGAAGTCTGGACCAGACTGATGCAATGACAATCTTGTCCGTCTGCTGGTTGTAAGAGTGCAAAACTGGGGGTCATAAATATAAGATCCAATAAGGAATTTATTTACCCAGAGAGTGGTTAGAATGTGGAATTCGCTATCAGAAAGAGTAGTTGAGGCGAATAGTGTAGATACATTTAAGAGGAAGCTGGATAAACATGAGAGAGAAAGGAATAGAAGGATATGCTGATAGGGTGAGATGAAGAGGGGTGGGAGGAGGCTCTTATGGAGCATAAACACCGGCACGGACTAGTTGGGCCGAATGGCCTGTTTCTATGTTGTAAATTCTGTTACAATAGGTGGGAGTGGTAACATGCATGCACAGTTCACTGTTACTCAAAGCCTGAAATTAACATTTTACTCTAATTACTCATTGACTATAATACGTAACTAGGTGAAATGAGTTTGTGTGGTCTCATCCCAGGTCCTCATGGAAAGCATTCCACGCCCCAGCTGTGACCTACCTCGCCTTGATTGGAACCCCATCCACCACCTTAAATATTCACTCACTCCACCACCAGCGCACCGTGGCTACAGTGTGTACCATCTACAAGATGCACTGCAGCAACTCCCCAAGGCTTCTTCGGCAGCACCTCCCAAACCCGTGACCTCTTCCACCTAGAAGGACAAGGGCAGCAGGCACTTGGGAACACCACCACCTCCAAATTCCCCTCCAAGTCACACACCATCCTGACTTGGAAATATATTGGCCGATCCTTCATCGTCGTTGGGTCAAAATCCTGGAACTCCCTCCCTAACAGCACTGTGGGAGTACCTTCACCACACGGACTGCAGCGGTTCAAGAAGGTGGCTCACCACCACCTTCTCAAGGGCAATTAGGGATGGGCAATAAATGCCGGCATAGCCAGCGTTGCCCACATCCCGAGAATGAATAATAAAAAAAAAAGCAGAACATTCACCAATCAGAAAGGAAAATAGTAGCTCCTTTCCTTAGACCTGGCTATTTAAATGTTGATGGCACTGGTTTAAGATAATAAATCAAAGTAACCTGCAGAAATCAACCTTCGACGACAATGAATACAGGAATATATCTAAAATTGCACAATCTGTCTGTAATACTTGTCACATAACAAGGGAATAGACCTGATAACAGCACATTGGTAATGAAAGAAATGTATTTTTATTCTTAAAGGTAGTGAATTTTTAAATTTGCAGACACAAGTTGATGTAACAGATTTTAATTGATTTGGTGATGGTTTTTGATGAATGATCCAAAGTTTTTCAGAATATCTCTCAGCTTGACTTAAATAGCTTGTGTGAGTTCATATCCCACCGTCCTATGGGATTTGTAAAAGCAACCACTTGCCCTGTTGTGATGCATGTAGAGTAAAGTTCGAATTGCTTTTCATTTATTTAAATGTTCAAAGTAATTTGTTTCCCTGATTGAGGTAGTAGCATTGTTCCTTTGAAGTGGAAAGGGCTGGTTCTTTCATTATGGGGATATATATGTTTAACATGCATGCAAAGTGTTCATATTTTCTGATTATTTCCCATTGTTAATTATGTATCTGTATGGGGTTTTGTTCAGGTTATCTCGGAGTCTCTGCATGAAAGAAATGAACAGAAGGCTATGTTTTGACATCTATGTTGATGTTGCGTATCTGGACTTTCAAAAGGCGTTTGATAAAGTACCACATAATAGACTTGTTAGCAAAATTGAAGCCCATGAGATTAAAGGGACAGTGGCAGCATGGATACAAAATTGGCTAAGGGACAGAAAATAGCGAGTAGTGATGAACGGTTGTTTTCCAGGCTGGAGGGAAGTACACAGTGGTGTTCCCCAGGGGTTGGTATTAGGACCACTGCTCTTTTTGATTTATTAATGACTTGGACGTGTGTATACAGGGCATAATTTCAAAGTTTGCAGATGATACAAATCTCAGAAATGTAGTAAACAATGAGGCAGATAGTAACAGACTTCAGGAGGTCATAGACAGACTGGTGAAATGGGCAGACACATGGCAGATGAAATTTAACGCAGAGAATTATGAACTGATACATTTTGCTAGGAAGAATGAGAGGCAATATAAACTAAAGGGTACAATTTTAAAGGGGGTGCAGCAACGGAGAGACCCGGGGGTGTTTGTACACAAATCTTTGAAGGTGGCAGGAACAGTTGAGACGGCTGTTCCAAAAAAAATATGGGATCCTGGGCTTTATAAATAGAGGGATACAGTACAAAAGCCAGGAAGTTATGCTAAACCTTTATAAAACACTGGTTAGGCTTTAGTTGGAGTACTGCATTCAATTCTGGGCACCACACTTTAGGAAGGATGTCAAGGCCTTGGAGGGGGTGCAGAGGAGATTTACGAGAACGGTGCCAGGAATGAGGGACTTCAGTTACGTGGAGAGACTGGAGAAGCTGGGGTTGTTCTCCTTAGAGCAGAGAAGGTTAAGGGGTGATTCGTTAGAGGTTGTCAAAATCATGAACAGTTTTGATAAGAGTAAATAAGGAGAAACTGTTTCCACTGGCAGAAGGGGTGGTGACCAGAGGACACAGATTTAAGGAAATTGTTAAAGGAACCAGAGGGGAGATGAGAATATTTTTAACACAGCAAGTTATGATTATCTGAAATGCGCTGCCTGAAAGGGCGGTGGAAGCAGATTCAATAATAACTTTCAAAAGGGAAATTCGATAAATACTTGAAAATGAAAAATTTGCAGGGTTATGGGAAAAGAGCAGGGGGTGGGGCTAATTGGAGAGCTCTTTGTAAGAGCCGGCACAGGCACGATGGGCCGAATGGCCTCCTTCTGTGCTATATGATTCTAAGCCAAGTAAAGAAATTGATTCCAACTACCACAGCAGGTAATACGAGTGACAGGAGCTCAGTATGGGATCACTCTTGACACGGGCATTCCGCTATCTCTTGTTTGAATAGAAACTAGCACTTGCTACACCCCGTGGGTCCAGTCCCTTCGACAAAGAGAGAAGCAGGATATACTCGTACAAGATGATCAAAGGGGAGTGGGGGGGGAAGGAGGAAAATTAAAGTTACATGGAGACGGGAAGGAAGTCAGTTCAGGACACTTCCATCCGACCCTTGGCACCCCCTTCTGTTAAGGTGATGGGTGTCACATGCCAAGTGAAAAAGTAAATATTGAAGTGATTAGAACCTATAATTCACTCCAAGCAATATCGCTGTATAAACACTGACACCGTTCATATGAAATTCCTCTTCTGCTATCTTAAAATAACTGTGCTGACAGCCTGTTAAACTAGCAGACAGGGAATTTCACATGTACGTGTTAGGCATCCGTATATTTATCTGAAGGGAGCTGGAATACAAAGGGGTGGAAGCTATGTTAGAGTTATATAAAGCTCCAGTTAGACCCCATCTGGAGTGACTGCGTTCAGTTCTGGGCCCCGCACCTCAGGAAGGATAGATTGGCCTTGGGAGGGGGAGCAGCACAGTTTGACCAGAATGATACCGGGACGAAAAAGGTTAAATTATGAGGACAGGTTGCACAGACTAGGCTTGTATTCCCTTGAGTGTAGAAGATTAAGGGGTGATCTCATCGAGGTGTTTAAGATGATTCAAGGATTCGATAGGGTAGAGAGAAAGAAACTATTTCCTCTGGTGGGGGGAGTCCAGAACAAGGGGACAAAACCTTAAAATTAGAGCCAGGCCGTTAGGAGTGGTGTCACTTCTTCACACAAAGGGTGGTGGAAATCTGGAACTCCCCCCCCTCCCACCCCCCCAAAAGGCTGTTGAGGCTGGGGGTCAATTGAAAATGTTAGAACTGAGATTGTTAGATTTTTTATTAGGCAAAGGGTATTAAGGGTTATGGAACCAAGGCGGGTAGGTGGAGTTAAGATACGGATCAGCTCTGATCTAATTGAATGGCGGAACAGGCTCGAGGGGCTGAATTGCCTCCTGTTCCTATTAATAACGTTCACAGTGATGACCGGGCTCAGCTCTCCACGAGACTCTGGGCGCACCATTTAAACAAGGACTCATTTACCTAACAACGGGTATGTATTTTTTTCCCCAAGTTTAGTGTCGGAGGGAGAAAAAACATTAGAAATACTGAGCAGCTGATAGACATTACAGGCAGTGCAGTGCGAAGAAAACTGCAGTGCCCATAAAACATGGGCGCTCCCCAGCTTCCAGGAGAGGGAGCCAAATCACTGCAATTCTCAACATGCACGGTTCACCGCAGCACTTGTGCAAGGGCTTACAAACAATCGGCTGCATATAGTGACGCCACTATTCCCGGCCAGAATGGAGATGATTGGCTAATCCCCACGTCAATCGCCCCTGGAGACCACGCTGCTGTAAGTGACTGCGATTGATTTTACGCACATCATTTGTATTCTGTAACTATACCCCACTCACTGCATTTACCTGGAGAAATCACCCTGCTTTTATCGGGAGACTTTGCTGCAGTTTTAGTCATGAGCTCGGTTTGCTGCAGTTCGTAGAGGCTCTTTTTAATTAGATTCTGTGAATAGACTTTGTTTGCTGTAAAATACACTTGTTTGCTCGAAGTCCTGGCTGATATACTGGTGTCAATAGGAAACAATAACTAGAACAAACAGTGCTCCCGATCGCCCTCTCAGGACCAAGTTGCCCTGTGCTCAGTGTAAAACTTTGTCAAGTTGGATAGAGAGGTTGCTTCTGTCAATACTTCCACACTTTAGATCTCGCATTAGAGCAGTGCTAAAACATTTCCTAACTAGGAGGAACATCCCTCATTTTTAACAACAACTTGCATTTATATAGCGCTTTTAATATAATAAAACATCCCACGGCGTTTCACAGGAACGATTATCAAACAAAATTTGACACCGAGCCACATAAGGAGACATTAGGGCAGGTGACCAAAAGCTTGTTCAAAGAGGTAGGTTTTAAGGAGCGTCTTAAAGGAGGAGAGAGAGGTAGAGAGGCGGAGAGGTTTAGGGAGGGAATTAAAGAGCTTAGGGCCTAGGCAGCTGAAGGCACGGCCAATAGTGGAGCGATTAAAATCAGGGATGCGCAAGAGGGCAGAATTGGAGGAGCGCAGAGATCTCGGAGGGTTGTAGGGCTGGAGGAGGTTACAGAGATCTCGGAGGGTTGTAGGGCTGGAGGAGGTTACAGAGATGGGGAGGGGCAAGTTAATGGAGGGATTTGGAAAAAAAAGTTTTAGCCTATATTTCACATCCAAGCAGAGATGGGGAGGAAAACGACAGGAGCAGCATTCAGATAGCTTGAAGCATGGATTCAATCATTGCGCGCCTCCACTGACTGGAGCTCAATGGTCTTCCCCAGTTACCATTCAAATCAGTCATTTTAAACTCAGTCCAGAGATGAATACCAAGAATGTCGGTCCCAGTCAATACACACAAACTGGGATCGTTCTGAAATGGTTGCCCTTTCTCCATTGGGTCCTGGTGAATTAATTTTAGCAACGGGATGGAGCAGCAATCGCTTGCATTTGGGATCCTGCCTCACTGATTCTCTCCCTGGACCAGGGGTTAGTGCAGAGAGAAAATATCACCGGGAGGATATAACCGCACAAAACAAAACACAGTTTTACAAGAGAAAAAAAGAGGCATTTATAAGGCACCTTATCACGTGTCAAAAATACAATGAACCATTCAAGTGTACGGACGCATGTATCAGCCATTTTGTGCACAGCAAGATCCCACATATAGCCATGAGATGAAGGAACGATGTGACTAAACGCCGCATCTTGCCCACGACACGTTATGCTCCGTTTTGTGGTCCCTTCGGGGTTAAAACCAGGTCCACATGAAGAAAATAACCTAGTCTGTTTGATGCGCTAGAAACAGACGATAAATCTGATGTGTATCAGGGAGACATCAATATACAAATGCCTTAAATTGCATCTTTGTTCACTTGCTTGTTTTGTTCATCAATAAGACTGTTGCAATTATGTGTCAATTGGATTGTTCCAGCAGCCTTTAGGAGTGCGATGGCCCGTCCTGGCCTTCTGAGGAGTTGCGCTTGCACATGGACAGTTCAGGCTGATTGTTCACGTACAGAACACTAAAGGGCAGCGTCCAGAGGCATCCCCCTGGGAGGCATTTCTGGACAGCACAGCCATTACCTGTGCTACCCTGGGGCTGGCTGACAGCTTGGTACAGTCAGGGGAAATACATATTTGATTTTCCTCATTCAATAGTTGAATTGCAAATGAATTAGAAAATACTCAAAATGACTTTCCACAATTCAGTAGTGCTTCTCAAGAGAGGGGGGAAGAGAGAGAGAGAGAGAGAGAGACAGGGGGCAGAGAGAGAGAGAAAGGGGGCAGAGAAAGAGTGA